>OY728167.1:501824546-502424546 GCA_963277665.1 Viscum album | reverse complement strand
AATAACCACACATAACTTTATAAGGGTCAATCACAGACTTATAAGTCCTTAGACAACAAAAATAGGGTTAATGTAATTCAATTTATATTAATCTCAATAAAATATGGCGGTGAGACTACATATCACCTGTTGTATGAAATAGCTCATAAAACATTTGAAAATAAAAGTACCACTAACCTCCAGATGGAGTTAACCTATTAATAAATGTTTGAAAACAATATTATAAGATTATATAACACCATCAAATATCAATCATATATATTCTGACTAAACGAGTCCCTAAATCCATCAAACATACATTTTGATTCATTATAAACAACTATAATTAATTAATACAAATAATTATATTGGCATAATCAATGGATAACACACCAAATGGAAAAACAAGGCTATAACCTCAAGAAATGGGGTGCAGATCAATCATGATGCAAATTCCAGCCCATGTTAATAAATATCAATAAAAATTGATTCATTAACCAATTCCAACAGAATTTAATGGAAAATATAGAATAAATTATGACATAGACTTACTAGAAATTAAAAAAATAATTTCCACACACAATCATATAACAACCTATGATTTTAGAGAAATATTCCGCATTAAATAAATATTCTGTGTGATATATTTCTTCAAACAAAAAAATAAACCTCAACAGACTATGATGCTTTTAAAAAACTTTATATTGACCACTATATGATAACTATTATATGTGCAGGTATAAGTAGTTGTAACCACAATATGAAATAAATCCACTTTTAATACTGTTTAAACTAGTGCAGATAGAAAATTCTATAATATTTGTTACACATAATTTTTTTTAAAAATAGATATTTTTAAACTATGATATATTTTTTGTTTAAAAAATATATTATCACCAATTTTTCAATGAAGAGTTAAGATACATATAAAATGTTTTCCTAAAATAAGAGTTTTTCCTAGACAATATGATTTTTTTTAAAAGATATATTTATGAATTATATATTGCAATTTTTAAAAAATTAAATTAATTTTTGGACTTATCCTGATAATATTATCTTAAGATTATATTTTTATATTTTTCTAAAAGATTTATGTTTTTATGAATAGCACGAAAATATCATTTAAAAAAATACCATGAAATTTACATTATTATTATTTTTGAATTATGAATTAACAATTTATGAAATTATTTTCTATAGAAAATAGATATTTTATAAGTGAATTTATATTATATATTTTAATTTAGAAATTTTTATTTTACATTATAGATCTCAAACTATATTTTTTAAAAAAATTAATAAATCATACACTTATTATTTTAAAGTTTATTTCCATCACATTTTGAAAATGAATATAATAAAATGGATTTTGTATATGGAATTATAAAGTCTTAAATATTTAATATGGTCCATTTTATTTTAGGTTATAAAGGATAAGTTAAATTGGTTTAAAAAACTAATTAGTGTAGTGGAGAACCATAATGGTAAAAAGGGGTTACCTAGAGAGTTGAAGGAATAACATGTTAAACACATGTTTCTAATTGAGTGGTTTAGGTTTTGATAAAAAAAATATCAACACTAAGGGATTATCCATTTTTTGATCCCCTTATAAATTTTAACAAGTGTTCCCATTATATTAATTAGATATAATTACAAAAACGAAACTATTACCACTTATAAAAGGGGCCTCTCTCCACCCCATCAAGATCAGTCATATAATTTAGTTTCTAGATGAGACTATAGAAATTAACCATACTTTAAAACACTCTTCCATTCCCCTATTACCCTGGTCCCAAGAGATTGTCCAATTACCTCAATTTAGAAGGAGTCTTCCAAGAGAAAGCTTATGTTCTCTACATAATATATTTTTTCCTAAATTCTTTTATTTTCTCTCTTACCATACAAAATTAATTTTCTATTTAAAATATATAGAAAATATTATTTTTTGTGTAATGAGTTTTATTATTCCAATTCAATAACTATTAAATAACTTTCCAATTCTATATTAAAAATAATAAATTGTAACTCATGTGTTGTGCGAATTATTATCTCCACAACGTAAAGACATCCATTATTTCAGCACCTATATTAGATTATTATTAGGGATAAATTGATGAAAAAATGTGAAATATAAAATCTGATTATTATTATTATTATGTGGATAAACATTATATTCCAACTTTTTCCCCTCTCCTTCATGGAGAAATGAAAATTTTAACTTTCTGTTTTGCAGACTACTACCTCCATTAAATAACATATCTTATTTTTCATCTAGTTTCTTTATTATTTTTCAATATCTAATAAAATATGATTAAAACCATTAAAAATATATACATAATATCATAATTCTTCTAAAATAATTACATTTTTCTAAAATAAACCACTTTTTTAACCATAATCATCCCTTAATTATGGTATGTTCTAATTTGGGTCTATCCAACCACTTACTTGAAAAATGATATGAAATTTTTTCATGTATGGATTTGAGAAACTAATTAGTAATAATATATTATATAAAAAGGAAAATAAGTAATTTGATTTTTTAATGGAATTTTAATTTTATTATTCACCTCATTAGTTTATTAACCACCACTCATTTTTTAAGAATTAAAAAAAACATTCTCATCAATCATTTCATATTTAAGGATAATAATAAAATTATGAAAGAATAAAATCAAATAATTATAAATAATTAATAATCATAAATTTTTTATCTTTTTTTATCTGGTAATGAATATATTTTTGGGATGAAGTAATAACAGCACCACAATTACAAAACTTGTTCAAAACAATCTAAATTACTCAAACAAAAAATTTAAAATGGATAAGATCAATATAATATAAATATTAAGAATAATTATAAATTATGTTTATAAAATGTAATAAATGTTAATAATTTTATCAAATAGATGATTAATGTATTTATTTTATTATACATGATGTTAAATTACTTCCATTGAAATTTAGAGTAACGGTAGGGGATTTGGTAACTTAAAATTATTCCTTTGAGTTATATAACTTATTATAAAGTCTATTTCCTAAAATTTCACCACAATAATTGATTTTAAATAATTTTGATATCCTAAATTTCATTCTAAAGGGAGTATTTTATAAAATTAAACTACCATTAAGTGCTTTAGTTTCACTTTCATTTTATTAAAACAAAATAAACTTCTTAAGAAGTGACTCATAACTTAGAATTTTAAATTTATGATTAAGAGAAAAATCTATTTCAAATTCTATTTTTGATTTTTTTTCATTTTCCTATCTATATTTATTGTGATAAATCATTAATAGAGTTATTATTCAAGTATCAACCTCTATTTTTCTTATATTATGTGATTATTTTTGGGTGATCTTGTTTCTGATGTCAATCTATATAATTCGTGTTGTTATAGTATTTGGAAATGTTTTAAACCAAAATTTTATTTCTTTAGTTTCTTTATGATAATAAATAAGACTGATTTACTTTGAATATTTTATAAACCCCTATATTTTTTCACGGTATCACTATGAGAAGTGAATAATTATCATTTAAACATTTTATTATCCCAATTTTATTTTCATAGGCCATGTATGGTGTGACATTTGAGTGGTTTTGATGTGGAACTCAAATGCAAGGATGATGAAGAGTGGGGTCCTATATCTCCCTCTAAATAATTGGTTTAATGATTAAATCTTATGATCTATGTACACTCTGTCATAATTTAGGTGTTCTCAAGTGTGGGTGAAAGTGTGTGACTCTTGCGAGAGATGTATATTTGGGTATAGTTAAGTTATCTCAGAGGCATGGGTGAATGTTTGTGACACATGAAAGTATTGCATCCTTGTTATAATTAATGTGAAACTATTTAAAGATGATATTCATTCTGATTATACACTCTCAGGTTCATTCTTATTGTTAAATGTTTTTATTCCATGTTATGGATGTTATGTTTCCTTATTGATATTTTTTGCCTTTAAGTTCTTATTCAAAGACCATTAAGCTCAGAATTGTTTTATGATTACCATCCATGATGATATTATATTACCATTATTATCATATTTATGTAATCACCCATGATGTAGTTTTTATTCATCCCCTAATGAGCATTTGAGGTCCCCCTTTTTTTCAATAGTATATTTTGTTTAAATATGATGCCAATGCAATAATTCTTCTCCGCAATGGGCTTAATGGTAAGTTCATGTTTATTTGAAATATATAAAAAATTATTGATTTTTTAAAATTTATATATCTAATTAAATAAAAAATGATCTCGAAAATCTTTTGAATTCAAATTTTATCTTATTCAAACAGAAAACGTTAAATTGAAAATTTAAATTTAAAATATATTTTAGATTGAAAAATAAGAATGAAATGTTATTTGATAATAAAAACTATAGTTTCATTTTTATTTTATAAAATCATCACATAAGTCTTTATTTGTATATTATTATTATAATTAACATAGAAATATATATATATTCATATAAATATATAATTAACAAACATACATATAAATAAAATATTTACATAACTAATATTTAATTATATAGCAATATATGTTTGAATGTGTATAAAAAAATAAATTTATATGCCCCAAAATAATATTATAAATAAATAAGTTATATATTAATAAATGTATTTAAAAATATAATTTAATTTTTATATTATTATGCTTATGAGAAAATAATATGTGTAAGTGTGGAAGTGCACTTTCATGTTTTTATATGTTTGTATATGTATATAAATATATATATTAAGTGTAAGTGTACTCACACACACACACACACAAATATATGTTAATGAGGTCATTATGTTGAGTGTAAGATGCACCACTCCTCATATCCACCAATGTGGGTTTACTTTCTCTTAACATACCATAGTCCTTTATAATTATCTTTTTTTTCTTCCAACACTTCATAAAGGGTTTTGTGGGTCATATCTATGCCAATAAACAATGGAAGTAAAAAATAAAATATATAATATTGACCGTGGGAAGGGAACGTTGAGAGGATGAAGAAATTTAAAACAATGTGTACCTCTATATGAATGAAACATCCACCACAATAGTGAGTATAACATCCCTTCATAGTCTCATGGCCAATTACATGGCAATAAATCGTGATAACATGACCAAAAAATGATCATAACATCACTAAGTAACCATGAAAATCAATAAAAGGCTAGTATGTCCCAATAAAAAAATCATAATTGTGGGCCTGGATTACCGAATTATAATATTTATGTGGCCATCACATCCTGAATAAAATCATAAAGAGAGGGAATAATGAAACACCCCAAGATTTTGTGAAATAACATTTTCAAATATATTTAATCTTTTCATTTTTTTGTAATACATTGTAATTTGTTTATCTTGTCTTACATATAACAATGAGGTTATCTTGTTCTAAATGTAACACCGAGTATGAACAAAAAATGACACACTATTAAAATATTATTATTTAATATGATAGTTATCACCTAGACATTGGAATGGTGAGTATGAATTGGATGAACTAAATTTTGAAAAGATGGTTTACATATGATAAAATTTTAATTCCTTGGTGACCAAAAAATTAGAAATGAAAATAAAGACCAATTGAAAATAAAGGGAATCGTTTTCTAAAAAAACTATTTTTATGCTCACAAATGTCTTTTACATTAATAAATGAAAAAAATATATTTTTGTGAATTATTTTAATTAAATTTATATATTATATATTAGATAAAATATTTTCCAATCATATTATGTGTTTTATTGACAATATATAAAAATAAAACAAATTTTATTCTAAAAACTATATTTTTTCTAAAAATAATTTTTGTAACCTTTTTCGAACATATTTTAAAATTATTTTTTGAAAAATTTATAAAATTTATTTTAAAAAAAATCATTTTTCAAATTATCGTATAAAAATATCTTAGGTATAATGTCTTAATATTTTGTGAAAAGATAAATGTTTTGGATGAATAGTGAAAATTACTAAATTTAAATTGAAAATTTCATTTTCATTTAAATTATTTATAAAGAAAAATTATATTTTAAATTGGTTTTAGTGTAAACTTAGATCAATGATATATCTATTAATCCAATTTATATCTTTGTAATAATTTTTATTTTTAACATTGGTATAAAAACCTAGTAAACTTTTGAGATTTTTCTCTTTGAAAAGCACTTTCTCGTCACATTTGTAGGATTGTTTTAAATTAAAATTTTATACTTCCTTGAATTAAATATAAACATATTTATTACATATTTGTAATAAAAAAAATTTATTATCTATTAATATAAACATAATTTTTTACCCAAATGAATAGGGAAATTAGTGAAAATTAATTACCCCGGTTAAGGTAAAAATAGGTGTATCAGTGTGTCAAACTAAAACGATAAGGGCTAAAATTAGATAAAAACATGTATAAAATCTATTGGATTAAATTTAGACAAACCTATATTGTATATTTATTGATAATAATCAATTTTTTACCCTTTGTATTACAAATATTTGGGTAAACCATTTTTATTTTCAAAAAATTACATGTGTGCTGCTCACTGTATTTATAAAATGCCACTACCTCTCTACTCTTCATCACAGTGTAAGACCCTTCTATTTGAGCCAAGACCTACCTAAATCACTTCTATAAAACCCTTTTATCTTCTTGTAGGCATAATTTTGGGTTAAAATCTATCCTAGGAAGGCTTTTGGTGAAAACCTTAGGTGGTTACCTGGAAAAGAGGTAACATTCATCAATGTGTGTGTTTAGTTTATTTCTTCCTCCACATCCTTAAGTTATTATTAAACCATAATTATATAAAAACCTTTATATTTTTCATATTTTGATATGTTTTTTTGTTTAATTAATTACCTAAAAAATAGCCACTTTCATCAAATGGGTTACAAAATCATCATTTGTATGTCTGGAAGACTACCTCCTCACAAGCTGATATCATTCGTTTTTCCATTACCACCTATCATAGTTGGGAATGTGATGAAACTAACTTATAAATAGTATGATGATAAATTTAAAAGGTAAATAGATCAAATAAAAATTTTTGGGAATGATATCATGTCTTTAATGAACTCTCACAAGTAATAACATGCAAGGTGCAACATGCATCACAACACAGGTCCATATTGTGTGTTGTTGTCACTGCACATGTCTATCCTTCTCTCCCATCATCACCAAACAAATCCATCCTATTCACTAGTTTCATCATGATGGACCAAACAAGCATTCCCAAGTGACTCAAGTAGTGCAATACCCCGTGCGACACACTTGTGTGAGCTAACTCCTTCACCCAAGGTCATGAAAATGCCTATAAATAAGACCCTTAAAGGCCTCATTTTGCATGACAAGAAGACCTGGAGAATCCATGAAAATATAATCATCCTAGAACTTGACTCAAGTCTAACAAACTTTCAAGTATAACTCTATTTATAAAAAGTAATATATACTTAACAACTGTTAAGGGGTTGAGGTCTCAAAAGGTATAGAGTAACAAAAACCATGATAGGAACCATCCCAATCCTCTAATAAAAATTAATTTGGTGAAGGTCCCTTTTATACCTAAAAACATGAGTTCCAATCACCCAGTGACACCTGAGGAGACCCCTGGATCCTAGAGAAATACCACACCCAAGTATGTTTTCCCATATTTTGCATCACCCAAAAGAACCTTCAAATCTCTTTAGGACTAACATGTGTGATCCCCCTTTATCTCGCTCTTCCCTCACCTGTACAAGCCACCTTCAGCTCACATAGTCCCCAACTATGAGAGACACCATTATCTCACCTATCTCTAACCTACGTGTTCCATCATTCGAGCCCGCTTTCATACCACAAATTGTATGGAATATCTTCCCTCAGATCCCTCGTTCGATGGAGGTTGAGTGAAGACCGCATCCAAGGCCTCCATATATGTATGATCATGGGAAATGGATTATCAATGTTACCTGTCAATTATACATTCCCGTGTAAATGGAGGTTATTTAATTGTCCCACCTAATAGGTGGGGTCATTTTAATTTTCTCAATTATACATTCCCATGGTAATGAGGATCTCAACCTTAGGGATAATGACTGGACCCTAGGGTTGAAAACAAGATACGATACTTGAAAATAAAATACCATTCTCTCTACCATATCCCTAGTATCATCCATCAACATAAGAATGAGACTATTTTTTCCATATCTTCTACTTCTACTTGTTTCTCACATTGAGCATGACTCACATGGGATTAGAGTGTTGTGACAATCATTGCATATGCACAAACAAATCCCTATCTCATGAGGGGAATACTTTTCAAAATCTTCCTCTCACTATCTCTAGGTCCTCCTATTAGGTATAAGACCCAACCATGTTATGATGTCCTCAACGATCCACATTCCATGTGAGATAAAACTTCAAAGGTCTATATTCTGATAAAATAAGAAAATTGTCCTCCTCCAAAGGTGAAATCCCTAACCTTCGGAACTACATGGGCTTTGATTCCTATCCAAATAGGATATGTAGGAATCCTCCTTGAGATTCAAACCCAATGCCCAAAAGTCGGCATAATATTCTATGGGGAACATTCCCAAAAGGTACATATCCAACTTCGGAGGTTGCATCCCTTCTAGGTCCTTTAGGATACATTACCATAATTCAAACACAACCCTTTTCTAGGAATATTTTCCATAGATTTATTTGATGATGATGTAAAACTACATTGTTTGGTCCTCTTTATATTAAATTAAATGGTATAACGTTCCACATTAATTGGCATCAAGCTATGTGGGTTTTATTCATTTTACAATGATACGTAAGAATCTCATCTCATGAGCTCAACCCAAAAATCAAAACAAATATTGTCTCCATGGATGATGATAAATTCTAGAGTTCCCCACTATGAGGATTAAAACCAGCATCAGGATAATAAAAAATATAATAATATTAAATTTTTACATACAAAAGGCACCATCAATAGAGAACCTAAGATGCATACAGATTTTTACTATATATGAAGAACCTTGTATACATATATATGGTTCTAAATCCAATACATGAAAATAATTTATTTTTAAGTTAAGGGAGACCCATTTTCTCTTTTATATTTAATAATGGATTCATTAATATGTCATAAATCTATAGGAGACTCCCGTAGTATACAATAATTCCTCTCAAAAGGTGAGACAAGCCTGACCTCCCATACTCTCGACCAATGTGAGTTCCTAAGCATTGTTGGAGCCGTTCCTTGATGACAACCTACCCTAGGACTACTGGTTCCTGAAAAATCTCTAATAAGGTAACTATTGTATTTTTCTAGATCCAATAATAAAACATGTTGGAAACTACACATAAAATAGGTGGAAATATTTTTTTGACATTAAGGTTTGTGCCAACACTACCACAAAATTACATTCCAATCATACATTGTTTTCAAGGGAGAAATAAAAATGGTTAAGAAAACATTAATCCTTAACCAAAATGATTATGTTTCCCACATACCAGACCCATTTTAAAAAATGATTTTGGGAAAAACATGGATCAAAGATGATCAATTGTGCATATACATGATTATTAAGATTATACTTTCATGGGTTTTTCTTGTTTTTTCATGTATTCCAATTAATATCAAAATAAATACATTCAATACAATTGGTTTATTAATATTTTAATAAAATATATTCATCGTCTATTGGTCAAGTTGTGTCCTCATCCAACCCGATGACACCTTCACTGGCCCAATACCTTTGATGATGGGTTTCAAATGAACTAGTTTAATAGTATCACATAAATAGTACTGTATTAACCATGCATGCCACTCAAAAATACCTCCATAACTTGTAACCACACTAGACATCCACTCAATGATAGTTGGTGCCCAAATTTCAATTTCTCCCATCGCTATCTCAAACCATTTTCAGAATCATATCCCCAGAATGCAGAAATATATTCCTCCATTATGTTAGTAAGGATAATCAAGAGATCACCAACTTCCACATTCTAGAAAGATAGTGGTCCCACCAATGGGATCCTTCTAGAAGACACACTTAATCAGTACTACGTGGCACAATGTTTTCAGTATGATGAGGATACCACCCCAAAGGTCTAGCTCCAGTCATTTAGACTAGAGAACCTACGGAAGCCCATTGAGGGTAGAAATTATTAAACTGGGGATAGTATCACATCCTTGTCCCTGATAAATAGTTCCACCAACACAACATAACAAAAACATATATCCAGATGTGAATTCCTTCCCATACATCTCTGAAATTCCAACAAATTTTGGAAGTAAACAAACAAGTTCAATCACAAAACACAACTTCAATCAATGAGAAAATGAAAATTGATGATCATATATATCATGCCTTATAGAATAATATGGAACAGCTAAGAGAAACTGGATGGTGAATCCTAACATTGAATAGAGGGTGGAAACATATTTCCACCCCTGTACATGATTACTTTCATTATATAATAACAGTAAATAGAGGATAGGATAAGGCTTACATCCTCTCTCAAAACAAAAAATAGGAATATATCCACATTATATATGTTCAAGTCACACAAAATTTCATCACAATTATGAATTGGAAAATAAAAAATCCTAACCATATCTTGCAAACCGATCAAGATATACTGATGAGAACATCAATATTTGAAGGGAGATCACACAACACCATCCCCTCAATTAGGTTGATTCATCAACATAACATGAGTTTCACTCCAGAGTAAACACATATATCGGCTCCCATCTAGGAGGGTCGTAGGAAAAATCAAATGATATATGGACAATCATATTAGGACTATAACCCTGTTCCAAATAGAGGTCATCGGTCTATCCTAGTATCCATTCCAAGGTAGGAACACATCCCTACCAGAATCCTAAAAAATCTATTAGAAAATTCTAACACCAAACGGGAGGTACTTAAATAGACCCCCCATATATGAAATAAACTATTTTTTTCAAGTTGTCTCAATTGTCCAAATGGGTGCATCTGGCATGTGTTTCATCAATCATGTCATGTTGAAAATTTATTAACTTGAATACTATTTTAAAAGTTGCATGTAGTTTTAAAACATAGAGAGAATGTGTGTATACACTAGGAATATCCTATGTAAAGAATGTTTAGGAAGATAATTTTTAAATGTGATTAATTAATACAACTTATAAAAACTAACATTTTATTTAAAAATTATTAATTAAATTAGATAAAACTATATATATGAGCTAAATTTTTATTTGGATGAAACAAGCAGATGAGGAATTTTCAGAGTTTTGATGTCCATTCAGGTGCATACAATACCAGTTATTTAGTTCCCTTTTTTAAATACATATTCATTTGATTATAACTAATTAAAAATTTAATCAAAACACTCTCAGGTATCTTTCTCTGATGTTATACTATATTCTACATTTCTGACAAAACATATATCGTTCCATTTTTTTTGATGAATAATTTGTGATTTATTTTAGCATTGAATCACTTAGTTAAATTCTATGGCCCATTTCTAAACAATTCTTCTATTTGTGCCATTTTCACTCGAATGAGGTCACTTTTTAGGTAAAAATCAAGTATTTTTTAAGGGGAATTCACTCAAAATATAAAATTTTCGGTTAATATATTTATTTATTTGGAATTTTCTCATGTGCGGTTTATGATTCTCTTAAATCTGTGATATTCTTCCACCAAAAACATTCCCGATGATATCCCACACATAATTACATATTAATTTTCATGTGAATGGTCACCAAAGAAATTTTATAGAATACATATGAAAATTAGATAAAAAATATAATTAATCATATAAAATCCAATCAAAATAAATTTAGTAAAAATAAAAAATGAAAAAAAATTAAAGGCATGAAATCATGATCACATTCATCAGCACTCGAAAAGAAAATAATTAACACCCCGCTATGAAAAAATTACAAATATAATAATAAATACTAGATATCACCATGATCGTTCCATCGCAGTTATCCTCAAAAGATACTATCAATTATCGCAAAATAATAATCACCGTTGTTCTGATCCTCAGAATGATTAACCAAACCATAATACAAATCAACAACATGGTAAACCACCACAAACTTGAATTATATAATGACCAAATACATTTATGTATAAGGAGGTGGTGATGGTGCCTATTCTACTACAGATAAGATAGGAGTCTGACATATAGAGAGTTGAAGGAGGAAAGTGGTGGGTTAGTGGCTGGTGGTGCGATGTGGTGGCCTAACATTGAAGTGCACAAGAGATATGAGATTTTTGGGGGAAAACCTACTGGTGATATTTTGTATGGAGTGAGTTGATAGGGCTTCCTGGTCAGGAATTCATGGATCACCCACCACTAGTGTTTTACAAGCGAAGAGTAGGAGAAGACGGTGGCTTTTTCGCTGAACTGTATAGGAGAATATCTGCCTAGGGTTTCTCGGATGTGAGGCATTAGGGAAATATGGTAGATAGAATGATGGTGTGGTGATATTTTGTTTATGTTACCCTCCCTTGTGTGTTATACTATGGTGGAGCCCCGCTGGCCTCATGTAAGTGGAGTTGGATGTGTGGTGCATCTAGTCTAAAACAGAGCGGAGGTACATATCTTCTATGGATATAGCTAAAGAATGTGTGTGACCTGGATGGATGAGGAGAAGGTGTAGCCTACTGGATGAGGGTGGTACCTAGTATTCTATATAGTTAATGAGAGGAGACTTGACATGGTGGTTCTGTGTGAGGATGAGGTCGGTTGCGCTTAGGGTTTGGATAAACCCCCTCCTCCCCTTGATGATCAGATATCAAACAATAAAATATATATAATAATAAAAATTTATTAGATTGAAATAATCATAATAATAAAAAAATAACTAATATAAGAAGTAATTTTTTGATAATTATAAATATATATAAATACACACATATAATTAGATATTTAGGATAATATATAATAAAAATTTAGGAGCTAGAAAGTATTAAAATATATACACATAATACTACTACTATTAAATGTTACTATAATTATTTTAAAAATAATAAATGATCAATATTAAACCAAATATTATTAATAGAAATAATATTTATAATGATATAAAAAATTGGAAAATAATACAATAATAAAAGTGTTATAAATTAAATGTTAATAATTTATAATGTTAATATGAACTAATAATATTAATACTAAATAAATAATATTAATATATATTTAGCTAAAAATTTTATAACTAATAAAAACACAACAATATTATGAAAATAGTCTAAAAACACTAAAAATTGTAAAAACATTTAATTAAAAATATGTTAGAAAATTATTAAAAATAATAGTGAAATCCATGTGCGTCAAACCCGACACATAAATGTTTTTAGTAATGGGAGAAAAATCAAAAATAGTACACAGCTAGATCTATAGACAAATCAACGCATCAATCTTACATGTTCAAAAAATTTCATTTATTTTACCTGAAAAAATATAATACTTCATTTGTAATTCAAATATTCAAAAATAGGTTCCCTTCCACTCGTACACTTTCTAAAACAATCTTGTGAACTCATGAATCATGTGACCTACCTAACCATTAATCACATCACTCAAAATAAATTGTAAACAAGGATATGCTCCATTCTCATACACATTCCTTCTTATCATATTATTTTTATGAATTTCACATCTCTAATAGTGTAAATCAGAATAATGCATCAATACTGAGGATATCACATTAGGTTCAATTGTCTCCAAATCACTGGGATAGGGGTCATACAAAAATTTGACAAATTTCAGAAAAATGAGGGTTGAATCTTGAAGTAAAATCATGATAACAGTCAATCAAATTTTCATCCTCCAAATCTCAATCCCCACAGATAAAACATTTTTTTCCTCAAGAATATGAAAATCTAAATGTGCCATTCTTTTTTTAATAATTTTTTTCATTTTTTTAAGGACATGACTCGTGAAAACATAACAGATAGGTAAAAGTGTGAGTATATGGTCTAAACCACTAAGAAATATATCTATGGAATTATCCTAAGAAAAGGCACACAAGTAGACTGTACTAAGAATAATCTTAGTGAAAATAGATCATATAGAAAAATCACTATCTCCTACAGTAATGAGACTTCAATTTTAAATGTATCCCTAAAGGTTAGGGTTACCGCATAATGACCACAAATATAGTCATTTTGGGAATAAAAAATAATGTACATTACCAAATCAAAATACATGTAATTAATGTGTATATAGTTAAATATGACATTAAAAATCATAATGTGATAATTTTTATCCATGTGAATAAAATGACTAAATTTCCCTCAAACAACCCTACCTATGAGTAAATCCCTTTCCCCACACATAGATTGACAATGATCGTGAAAATTATTATGAAATGGGTAGAGACGTTTATCAGATCTGGGATTATCCTAAAATGGATTATTTATGTCTTCTATGGGCTAAATGATAGATAAAATGTATAGGTGTCTCAATGAATCAGAGGGGATAAATATCTCAATCAAATTCATATATCATTTTTGACCAACTTCCAAAATTCCTATCACTTTGATGTGAAAACATGTCAAGGTATATAATACATAAAAGTACCGAGATTACATCAAGAAAAAAAGAAACATGAGATTATGTAAAAATGGTCTAGAATTATCATGTGTATAGAAATAAAATGTTGGGCTATAAAAATGATCATGATGAAAAATAGTTTCTAAAAATTATTCAAGTTTCAAAAAAATTATGAATCATGGAATAATATCAATAGTAATCTATGTCAGGATATCAAGGATCAAATCATTCTGAATATGAATCCTGTGCTCAAAGTAACTAAGGACATATGTGTCATGTTAGTGATTGTGTTATACAAAAATAAAATAGTTTTTGTGCGGGTTCAAAAATGATAGGAATGTTATTTTTTTTAAATTTTTAGTTATTAATTCTACATGGTGTTTTTAGAAGAATAAAATATAAAATAAAATAAAAAACATCCTTTTGTAAGATCATATAGACATGGAAGGCTGTTAGTATCTAATAAAGCACTATAAATTATGTACCTCCAAAATTTTCACATAGACAGAACATACAAACATCATATCAATGATATAAAACAAAAATAAAAATTATATATGGATAGTACCACTATATATGTGAAGATATCAAATCCACTAATATTAAAAAACAAAACATTTTGCGCTAAATAAATGCCATTTTTTTAATATAAACAAAATGAAATGAACCTAATTTAGTGCAAGTAAAATAAACTAATGATGGGTTTCCTCCCATTTATCGCTATGTGTACTTCATCTTTATCCAGACATTGATGAAACCCTATTGGGATCAAAATGGAATGTAACCCATGGTTGTTATTATTTTTCATTGAGATTGTTTCATGTACCAGTTATGAATACTCTAATCTTAGAAGAATCACAATATCTTAATAGAAAAATATCAGAAAAATTGATCGGTGGGATTAAATTTAAATACAACAACTCAAAATGGAATGAATAGACCTCATCTGATGAATGCCTCATTGAAGAATTTATGATTTTACAAAGGGTGTTAGTGGTAAGAGATAGGATATTACATCTTTAAATGTTCACAGGAGATGAATTTACCTTATAATAATCATTTAGTGTCCAAATTATATCCATCGTATCCCTAAATTTAGTATTTGGGTCGATGATGTATCCCAATTTAACTTCAACTATAACTAATAACATAGGGTAATACACTGATTTAAAAATCAATTCGTGTTCAATAGTTTCATTGATTTTACCAAGGTCAGAGTATTTCCAAAATCTATAGGTATTTCATGTGAATCATTTTTAAGCTTGATGTATGGAGTAAGTGGGGTGGGATAAATTTTAGCAGGTGAATCTTTTGTTTCAAAAATGAAATCCTCTTCAGAATTTTCTTCTATACTAGCCTCATCATATTTCTCAATTAGAACTTTTGATTCAAGAAACACAAGATCTTCTTGGAAATCCAATTCTTTGATTTTTTTGAAAATCATGAGTGTCTTGTACCACACTCAATGAGTAATTTTGTGACATCTAAGATGTTTCAGATGTAACACCCTGACCCCTCTAGACCAGATCAGGTGCATTGCTAATTACATTGGAATGGTTAGAAGGAATTAAAATCCCAAAGGAATGATCAGTTTAGTAGTCTTGAAGAAACTATATACGTAGATGTAACTCAGATTACATTCGAAAAGGTTACAAAATACAATACATATAAAAATAAAAAAATTGCATCCACAAAAACTCAATAAGTGATATCCTCTTCCAAACCTATTGATGGTAAACAAATGAAAGGTGTGAGCACAAATTCCCAGTAAGGGTTAAAAAATGTGGAATTATGAATCCATAATAACTGAATTATAAACAACTTAGTATAGTCAATATGGAATGGTGAATAAATGAAAAACTCACACCATTAACAAAGTCAGAATGAAACTTCATCCATAGATTTTTTCATAGTGAGAACCTCATTGATAGTAAGAACTGATAGTGAATAAATAGAATGCTCATTAATTGTATATCATGTATCTGGCACATGATACCAGAATACTGTTAAAATGGTTTAGTTTTGTGTGTATAATTCCATCTGATTTTTTGAAACAAACTCGAAGGGTTTGTCGCCAAACTGATTGTCTCATGAGACCAGTCGATGCATAAGGGGGCTGTAGCAGGCCCCAGCTGCTGCAATATCTTCAAATAATTCTTTATAAATAGATTCAACACAATATCAATGTGAATTTACATTATCCATATAGAATATAGGATACATATTCATCAATATTTCCACAGTAAAAATGACATTAAAAATAAATACCGTATGTAAAATGGTATATGGATTTAACAATAATCATATCCATGATATGAGAATATGAAAATTTAAATGAAATATAGATTCAATTGAAAAGTGATATCAAACGGGCTTTATGTACAACACATAAGAAAGAGTAGGTGCAGAATACTAAGCAAGTCACAACGAAGTAAAAATTGAGACAAAGCTCATTACCAAATTGTAATCAATTGAGTCATCTGACAAAAAGTTAATAACCACCAAATTAATCAAATAATACCATTAATATAAAGATAATCATGATAATATATATCAAATGGTAGTACAACTATACCACATATAAGAAATAAGAGGCGAATAATGGAAATCCCACAGAATTGAAACTGATATAAGAAAACCCTTTACAAACATTTCGTCATGGTAACGAGTGTTCCTGGGAGGACTGAATGAGAGGTAAAGGGGTATACCATCATTTATATATCATATGTTTAGTATGTGGAATGTGATAAAACATACCCTATCATTAGGTATTAAAAATAAAAGAGCACAACATAGGGGAGATTATTGAAAAAAAAAGTGACAGAAGGGATAACTTACCTTATGCTCGAAGGTGTTTTGGATTGTTCTTAATGACCTAAATAATCAAATTATATTCCTTAACTAAAAATTACATAACCTTATACACATTCAATTGATATTTTATAGCCTTATTAGGTTCATTAATGGTCTTTTAGATGGGTTTAAGAGATTCAATTTTATTATTTTGGAAGCATTTCCTTCCTTGGATTTCATGATCCATTTACTTGTATTAATGAATGGAATTTCATTTGAAATGTGGTTAAACAATCATAATTGTGATATTAATGAGATATAAGTTATCTTATAATGATTCTGGTTATATACCATAAGGATCACTCATTCGACGAGTTAATGTTAAACGCTTGGATTGGCTTGGCGGTTTTGTGCACAATAAAAGTGTTTTGTATTATTATTACATATAATGAGTCTGTAAGGATTTCAAAACATTACACAAGATAAAATACATATATAATTATCTGGTTCAACAATTGAAAAGGTTTCATCACCAGTCTTGAATATGGTAATGAAAATTGAAAACCCGTCTTCCTTGAGTGTGAAAAATTTTCACATCTCAGACGGTGTTTGCATTTATAGTATAAAAGGAAAGGAAGAAGAGAGATTATGATGAAATATTCCATTAGGATAATGAAAATATAGTACATGTATGCTACTATAACTATCATGGAATTTGGATGGGGTGAGGTGAGAATAGAGAACAAAATAATGGAACTTGTAAAAGAAATTGAAAGAAAAAGGAAGAGAGGTTAACCTCTTGAGTACTCCTCTTTGAGAAACTCCTTAAGACCAATGATTTAGCCTTTTGGGGAGACCAGTAGGCCTCAGACTTGGGAAGAGGGCTTGGGAAGATTATTTGGCAGAATTTAAGTAAGGCATTATGCTTGAGTGGTGTGGGAGGAAGAGTGGGTAATGGGTGGTTTATATATGGGAGAGGAGGAGAGTTTTCTTAATATTTTAATCATTAATTTATTATTTCTTCTCAAGACAAGAAATAGTGAGTATTCCATTAACACTAATTGTAATATATGAATGTTAGTTAGAGATTTGGTTTCTTAATACACTCATGATTCTAGGAATAGTTAATTTAAATTTAAAATGTATTTATGCGGTAAATTAATGTATTTTATTATTAACCAAAAATTCAAGTATTTTAGAAAAATCCCAAACATTCACCCTAACCATTTTTCGATGTGTAGAATCCAAAATTGATGAAATTTTTTTAAAATATTATTCTAAATAAGATTAATTAAATATTTAATTAAAATTGTTATTTAGTCAAAATATATAAACACCTAGAATATTAATCTTCATTCTCAAGGTGCCAAAATTTATTTATATATTCAAAGGTATGGATACCATTCATAAGATTCATATTAATATTCATAATGGTAAGTTACTATTAATTAGGGTAGGTTACTATGCATAATGGTAGGTAACAATTCATAATGGTAGGTTATTATTCACTGAAAATTATCTTAATTCTATCAGACTCCAAATATCATCCTGAACACAACTGTTTATGCCAGATTTTAAAAATTCAATTCAAAGAGCTAGAAAATTTGTGTTTAATGTTTAGGTTATGAGTATCTCTTATAAATAACCATGTTTTTGTCCATAGCGGCTCAGTGATTCAAGAAATATTGGCTATCTAATGAATACCGTGTATTTAAGAGAAACATACCATAAAATGTTTGGGGTGCTACATTATTCCATCCTTCAGAAATTTCATCCTCGAAATTTTATTTATAAAGCCCACCAAAAAGATACCGGTAGTTCTTTTTCATAAAATCCTAAGGTTACCACATTGCTTCTCTATATTCGGGTTTCTCTAATGAACATTTACTAGGCGAGTTGATTTATTTCTCAATACCTTCTCCCATGTGTCAAGAATCCCGATAGTATTTTCACAGTATGACAAATCTGGTTCCAGTTCTATTTATTCATAATTTAGTACATGCATTAGGTCTAACATATATTTCTTTAACAATGACACGTGGAACACATCCTGAACTCTGGAGAGATTTGGAAGCATCTCTAAATGGTAAGCTACATCTCTTATTCTTTCCATAATTCAAATGTTCTGATGTACCTAGGGCTCATTTTCCCTATCTTTAGAAACCTTAAGACACCATTACATGGGGATACTTTCAGAAAGACATTATCTCCCAATTGGATTTCCAAATCCTTTATACTGTTATCAGTGTAAATCTTCTACCAACATTGAATTGCATTAATATGGGCTTGAATTGTCTTTACCTTTTCCGTGGTCTCTTCAATAAGTTCTGGGCATATATGTTTCCTCTCACCAACTTCATCCCAAAAAGATTTAGTTCGACATCTCTTTCCATATAATGCTTTATATGGAACCATTGGGATACTAGAATGTAAACTATTGTTGTAATAAAATTCCACCGAAGGAAATTATTGATCCAACATACTTTGGAAGTCAAGAGAGTATGATATTAGCATGTATTCTAGAGTTTGAATAGTCCTTTCACACTGTCTGTCAGTTTGGGGTGATAAGCAGTACTCATACAAAGCTCAGTATTCAAAGTGTTCTGGAGACTTTTCCAGAATTTTGATGTGAACTGAGGGTCTCGATCGGACACAATCGATAGAGGTGCACCACGAAGTCTTACAACATCATTAATATAAAGTCATGTCAGGCGCTCAAGTGGTAAATCCTCTCTTATAGGAACTAAATGTGCAGATTTTGTAAAACTATCAACAATTAACTATATTATGTCATTCCTTCTAGTTTTCCTCGGTATTTTGGAGAAAAAATACATCGTAATGTTGTACCACTTCACCATTGGAATATGTAGAGGTTGCATCACTCCTTTGGGATGTTGTCTCTCTACCTTCAATTGTTGAAAAACTAGACATCTTGACATGTAGTTAGCAATTTACCACTTCATATTATCCCAAAAAACATATTCCTTTAGATCTATATACATATGTGTGCTACCTAGGTGTATAGAGACATTTGAGCTATGAGAAACCTCTAATAGTTCTCTTTTTATCTCATGTACAGATGGAATGCATAAACACTTCCCAAATTTCATAACTCCTTCTTCATATAAGTATTCTGCCAATCTCCCATCCCTGACAACATTAATTTTATTGTAAAGAATCTCATCATCAAGTTGAGAGCTTTTTGTCTTCTCTAATAAATATGTTTTATCTATCATTTGAAAAAGGAATGATGTTTCTCATTCCTTAACAATTCCCATATCCATATTCAGTAGATCCATGAATATATGATCTCTTTCAATCCACATTTGGGTCAGGAGTCCGTGATCCTTCCTACTTAATGCATCTCCCATCTTATTTTCCTTTCCTGGGTGGTAGTGTATTGAAAAATCATAATATTTGAGTAACTCGAGCCATCACCATTGCCTCATGATGAGTTCTTTTTGTGTGAAAATGTATTTGAAAATATTTTGGTCCGAATAAATCTCGCATCATTCTTCGTAGAGAAAATGTCTCCATATTTATAGAGATAAGATTATGATTGCTAACTCAAGATCATGAGTTGGATAATTTTTCTCATGAGTCTTCAACTACCATGATGCATAAGCGATAACTTTATCATTTTTCATAAGGACGCAACCCAGCCCATTCTTTATTGCATCGCTGTATATCACAAATCCGTCACTTCCTTATGGAAGAGTCAAAATTGGAGCATTGACCAATCTTCTTTTATATTATTCAAAGAATTCTGTACATTATTTTGTCCACACAATCGTAAATCCTTTATGTATGAGCTTGGTTAGAGGGTTATCCAGATGGGAAAAATTCTGAACAAAACGCGGATAGTAACATTTAAAGCCAATAAAACTACGTCTCTCAGTTATATTTGTTGGAGAGAGACATTCTTGGATTTCCTTTGTCTTCACAGGATCAACTAGGATTCCATCCTTAGAGAAAATATGTCCTAGAAAAGAAACTTATTGAGGCCAGAATTTTCATTTGTTACCCTTCTCATATAATTCATTACTTTTAAGTGTTTTCAAAATAATCCGAAAGTGATTCTCATGGTATTCATAGGCTTTTTATTATACCAGGATATCATTAGTGAATACCACAAAAACGTTATCAAGATATTCCTTGAAAAATATATTCATTAAATCCATGAAAACAATGGGATAATTTTTCAGTGCAAAAGGAATCACTATATACTCATAATGCCCATACTAGGTTCGAAATGTTTTCTTAGGAATATCTTCCTTCCTCGCACGCAACTAATGATATCTGGATCGAAGGTAGATCTTTGAAAAGTGTTGATCTACATGAATTTGATCGAATAAATCATCAATCTATGGAAGAGGATACTTATTCTTTATTGTAATATCATTGATTTCCCTATAATCAATGCATAGCCTCATGGATCCGTCTTTCTTCTTGACAATCAGGACTGGGGCTCCCCATGGAGAAACACTAGGTAAGAATAAATCCTTTGTCACTAAACTCCTCTAGTTGTTTCTTTATCTCCACTAACTCCACAGTTTCTATTCTATAGGGGATCTTTGATATAGGTCTTTCACAAGGAATTAAGTCAATGGAAAACTCAACTTCCTGCTATGGAGGATGTCCAGGATAATCCTATAGAAATACATCAATGTATTCTTGCACTATATTCACATCTTCAATTTACGGATTTATTTCTTCACCCATGTATATTGGGTTCTCTTCCTCTCCAAGAATTTCATTCATTATAGCTACTGGTGGTGGATCTAGATAAGAATCATATGGAGAGGTTTCTACTCTAATGATAAGAGATTCCACACCATTTTAAAAAATTGTAACTACCTTCGTCTTGAAATAAATATTCACATCATAAGATGACATCCAATTCATACCAAGAATTATATCAATGTCAGCCATTGGTATGATGATAAGTTTATCAACTAAATCACATTTATGTGTCACGAGGAGGACTACATGACATGCCTTAGTTTCAATGATGCATCCCCTAGGAGTTTTGACTGATAATTCCTTTATTAAATTACATTGGACGTGTCTAATTGTATCAGAAAACTGGGAAGAGATAAAAGAATTTGATGGTCCAGAATCAAATAAAGTGTTGGCTGAGGTTGAGGAAACAATTAAAGTACCTGCCACCACATCATTAAGAACATCAACCCTTGTAGTTATAATCACATATTCTTTCCCTTACTCTCATGACCTTTTCTTAGGAAATTTTTCTTGGCGCTTAGGACTCTCATTTTCATAGTGTCCCATCTCTATAAAATTGTATTATTGAATATCAATGAATTGTTTCTTCCCCATTCGTTCATCAGATCGATGACCATTTTTTCCGCACTTATAGCACACTCCCATTCCTTTCATGAATTTCACGAAATGATTATTTCCATAGTTATCTCATAATTGGATTTTCTTCATTCCCTTGTTCTTATTTGGTGCTTCTCCTTTTCCTTGGTTATCAGAGTACTGATTCTTATCTTTGTTTCCTTTGAACAAATTTGATCTCACAAATTTATTCTCTGTTTTGATTGCCCCTAATACGATTTCATCATTTGATGAAAATGTTTGAGAAGCCAATGAGCTTTTAATACTTGGCTTAAATCCTTAAAATAAATGATCAATCTTGTCTTCTGTATCACGTATGTAATCTATGGCATACCTAGATAGCCTTGTGAATGTAGCCTCATACTCTACAACACTTTCTTCTTCCCTTTTCTTTAAGCAAAGGAATTTCCTCTTCATTTCTGTTCATTGCTCACATGGGAAATATTTTTTGAAGAATATTTCCTTAAACGTACTCCATTTTATATATTCTATTTATTATTCCTTAGTGGTATTCTGAATCAAGTACCACCATTGATCAATTTCACCCTTGAGACAATATACTACCTTTACTACCTTTTCATTTTCATTGCATCTTAATTCCATGAATATATTTTCAAGGGACTTGATTCATTGCTCAACCACCCCTAGATTAGTAGTCCTACAGAAATATAGGGGCTTATTCCAAATAAAATGATCCAATATAGATGTGGAATGGTTATTCCTTACAACCTGAGTAAGTTGTCCCAATATGGTCATGATCTGATCTACTCCAACATTGACTATGTTGACTAGCTCAGTGGGGAGATCCCAACATTTCCCACGAGTATTGATTCCCCTTCATCCATTAGACGCCATTTCTAAATAATTTAACACCTTATATTATGGTATTAATCATAATGTATAATCATAACATAACAAAATACATAGCATAAATTGAGATACTATGCATGGATAATCCCATAATTAGAAAAATGGTTTCGCTGAGGAATAATTTACATTTTAATCCTTCATAATAGATTGTAAAGAAAATATGAATTATCCTTATAATATACCCTAGTTTTATCCTAACCAAGAGTGCAGCAAGGCCCATTTTCATGTACCAGGATACCCCAGTTCATGCCTGAAACTCCATGTCAGACCTTTTACTCCTAGGTACATCTGTGTTACAACCACCTCTACCTACTTGTATCTGGACAGGAATGTATTTTCTAGAAAGATTCACATAATCTATTCTATAATAAAATACCAATACATTCATGTGATTTTATCCTCAAATACTACCTTAGGGATTTGTTCTCTACTATAGATTTCCTACTCTAGTTTCCATGTTTTTTACTAAACTTACTCTGATACCAACGGTAATGCCCAAACCCCACTAGACCAGAGCCGGTGCATTACTAGTTACATTGGCATGGTTAGAAGTAATGAAAATCTCAAAGGAATGATCATTTTAGTATTCTTGAAGAAAATATATACATAGATGTAACTCAAATTACATTGGAAAAGGTTACAAAATACAATACATAACAAAAACTAAAAACTACCTCAACAAAAACTCAATAAGTGATATTCTCTTCAAAACCTTTTGAAGGTAAACAAATGAAAGTGGTGAGATAAAATGATAAATAAGAGATAAAAATAGTGTAATCATGTATCAATAATGACTGAATTATAAACAACTTATCATAGTCAATATGGAATGGCGAATAAATGAAAAACTCATGCCATTAATAAACTGATAATGAAAATGCATCCTTAAATTTTTTTCGTAGTGAAAAACTCATGGATAGTAAGAACTAACAGTGAGTAAAGAGAATGATCATTAATAGTATGTCATGTATATGGAAAATGATACCATAATTCCATTAAAACATTTTAGTTCTGTGTGTAGAAACTCTTCTGATGTTTGGAAACAAACTCAAAGCGTTTTTCATCAAACTAATTGTCTCATGAGACCTATCGATGCATCGAGGGGCTGTAGTGGGTCCCACACATTGCTTCATTTCCAAATAATTCTTTATAAACTGATTCAACAAAAGCTAAATATTCTTTTACTTTATCAGTATAGAATAGAGTATACAGATTCATCAATATTTCCACACTCAAAACAACATTCAAAATAAATACTGTATGTAAAATGGTATAAAGATTATACAACAATAATATCCATGATATCAGAATATGGACATTTAAATGGAATATAATTTCAATTGAAAAGTGATCTAAAATGGGCATTAGGTACACAACATAAGAAAGAGTAGGTGTACAGTACTATGAAAGTCACACCGAAGTAAAAATTGAGACAAATATCATTACCACATTGTAATCAATTGAGTCAAATGACGAAAAGTTCATAACCACCAAATCAATCACATAATAACATGAATATAAATAGAATCATGATAATATATATCAAATTACAGTACACCTATACTAGATATAAGAAATAATAGGTGAAAAATAGAAATCCCACAGAATTGAAGCAGATATGAGAAAACCCCTTACAAATATTTCAGCATGGTAACGAGTTTTCCTATGAGGACAGAATGAGAGGTAAAGGGGTATCCCATTATTTATATATCATAATTTCAGTATAGGGAAGGTGCTAAAACATACCCCCGTCATTAGGTGTTAAAAATTAAAGAGCACAACATAGGGGAGATTCTTGAACAAAAGTGACAGACAGGAACCCTTACCTTATGCTCAAAGGTGTTCTTGATTGTTCTTAATGACCTGAATAATCAAATTAGCTTCATTAATTAATAATTCCAGAACCTTTGAAACATTTAATTTCTATGGTATATCCATATTAGGTACATTAATGTTCTTTTTATGGTTTTAATAGATTCAATTTTATTATTTTGGAAGCATTTTCTTCCTTGGTTGTCATGATCCGTTTACTTGTATTACTGAATGTATGTTCGTTTGAAATGTGGTTAACCATTCATAATTGTGGAATTAAAGAGATATAAATTATATAATAATGATTCTGATTATATAACATGAGGATGACCCATTTGATGAGTTAATGTTAAACGCTTGGATTGTCTTGGTGGTTTTGTGAACAATGAACTTGTTTTGTTTTATTATTCCATATAATGAGTGTGTAAGGATTTCATAACATTAAAAAGGATATAATACATATATAATGATCTACTTAAACCATTTAAAAGGTTTCTTGACCAGTCGCGAACATATTAATACAAATTGAAAACCCGTCTTCCTTGAGTGTGATAAATTGACACATCTCGGACAATGTTCGCATTTATAGTATAAAAGGAAATAAAGAAGAGAGATTATGATGAAATATTCCATTAAAATAATGAAAATCCAGTACATGTGTGGTAATTTAATTATAATGGAATTTGGATGAGGTGATGTGAGAAGAAAGAACAAAATAATGGAACTTGTAAAAGACATTGAAAGAAAAAGGAAGAGATGTTCACCTCTTGAGTACTCCTCTTTGAGAAACTCCTTAAGTCCATTGATTTTGGCCTTTTGATGAGACCATCAGGCCTTGAACGTGGGTTGAGGGATTGGGAAGTGTATTTGGCAGAATTTAGGCAAGGATTTAAGCTTTATTTGTGTGGGAGGAAGAAAGGAGAGGGGTAGTTTATATAGGGGAGGGGAAGAGAGTTTTCTTAATATTATAATCATTAATTTATTATTTCTTCTCAAGAAAAGAAACAGTGATTATTCCATGACCAAGAATATTAATATATTCATGTGAGTTATAGATTTGGGTTCTTACATAACTCATTATTCTAGGAAAATATAATTTAAATTTATAGTGTATTTATACGGTAAATTAATGTATTTTACTATTCACCAAAAAATCATGTATTTCAGAAAAATCCCAAAAATTCAATATATCCATTTTTCAATGTGTAGAATCCAAAAATGAAGTAAATGTTTTAAAAATAATTATCTAAATATCATTAATTAAATATTTAATTAAAATCATGATTTAATCGAAAAATAGAAACACTTAAAATGTTCATCTTCGTTTTCAAGGTGCCTAAATTTATTTATACATTCAAGGGTATGGATACCATTCAAAAGACTCATATTAATATTCATAAGGTTACGTTAATATTAATAAGGGTATGTGACTATTCATAAGTGTAGGTTACTATTCACTAAAAATTAAGTTAATTCTATCAAACTCTAAATATCATCCTGAACACAACCCTATATGCTATATTTGGAAAATTCAAATCACAGAGGTGGAAAATTTACGTTTAATGGTTAGGTTATGTCTATCTATTATAAAAAACAATTTATTTTTCCATATAGGCTCAATGATTCATGAAATATAGTCAATCTAATGAATAATGTGTATTTAATAGAAACATACCATAAAATGTTTGTGGTGCTACATCAGATGTCTCCATTTTAAAAAAAATATTAGACTCATAATGATTTTCAAAAAGATATGATTCAATTATAAATGAGGTGATGTACTTTTGAATTTGGTAATTCATGTTGTCTTCAATTAATTCTTACTCTATCTTAGTAAATAATTGTTCAATATAAATTTCCAATTCATCCTAAAAAAGGAGTAATTTTGTAGACATTAGATTGGTATTTTTTCAATTTGGGAGGGATGGGTTGCGAACTCCCATAATAAGGACATGAATTAACATTTATTAAGAGGGAATTATTTTCAACATAGTAGAAGACTAGTCTATCATATTCTTGAAATGTGATTAGATTGGATGTGTTGAATTATAATGGAGATGATTTATTAATGTTATCATAAAAAGAAGGATATAATATAGTAGTTTCATTATTAAAACTAAGAAATGTATGTTGTTCAAATGTAACCACTACTACACTTTCTTCAACATAATTTTTATAAATTAGAACATAAATTATTAGTGAGGTGGAGAGTTGGGTTTGATGATTCATTTTATTTTTTATACCCTTAGATGTATTTTCTAGATCATTTATTGTGAAAAGAAAATTTTCATTACGTTCAACTTGATGTTCAAACATCAAATTTTTCTCCGTGATAGAAGAAAACAACATGTGAAAAATTATTGAATAGTTTTTACACATGAATTATAGAGTTCTAAATTTTTTGGAATTCAATGACTTTGGAAATGATTAAAATATGAATAAGGACTTGTTTCGTAACATGTTGAAGCATTATCGTATGGATCATGATATGGAATTTAATAAAGATCATTAAAATAAACATGATTACCTAGAGAGATCATGTTTGGTGAATTATTATACTTTGTACCCTAAGATATGGGAATGTATTAAGGGTGTTTATTGTATCCATATGGTATTGAAAATTTCAATAAGAAATTCTTGGTATCTTGAATCTTCCTTCTATGAAAAAATACTAGGGTAGTAAACTGGTTTTTTTGTGTTCTTTGTTTTTGTGTTTTTTTAATTTTTACCCTAAATCAATATTTTTTATTGCTTTATAATTATACTTCTTGCCTAAAAAATGGTACCAAAAATTTGGCATGCACATCAAAATGCATGAAAATTTTCAAATTTAATAAACTACTAAATATTGTAGAAGCATCAAGTAGGTTAGAACTACATAAGGAATATGTGTAGACACTAGAAATATCTTCTAGAAAGAATGTTCATAACGATAATTTTTAAATTTGATTAAAAAATAAAACTTATAAAAAATAAGAATATTGTAAAATGATTAATTAAATAAACTAAAACACTATAATTGAACAAAAAATTATGGAAGAAATTGGTGTGGATGGAATTTTCAGACTTGTGGCATCCATTTAAGTGCATGAAAAACCTATTATTTAATTATCACTTATGAATATATATTCCATAAATTATCCTTTATTTCAAAATTAAGAAAAATATTTTGAGGCATCGTTCTCTGATGTTAGAAAAGATTATAAATTTTACACAAATCATATATCATTTTGTTCTTTGATTTGATTAATAATTTGTGTTTTATTATAATATTGAGTCACTATGTGAAATAGAATGATTTATTTACAAAGAAATTGAAGTGGTTATATATGTTGGTCTCACTCAAATGAGATCACTTATTAGGTATCACTCATGCAATTTTTAATTAGAACACACAAAACATATTAATTTTTCAATTAATATATTTTTTTATTCCAAATTCACTCGTGTGCGATTTATGACTCTCTCTTGTGTGTGATTGAGTTCGAAAAAATAAACTCCCTGATGATATCTCACCCATGATTACTTATTTGGTGTCACACAAATGGAAGTAGTGGAAGTTTGTAAAACCCATATGAAAATTAGATCAAACACAAATATAATGAAACAAATAGAAATCTAATAAAAACTAATTGACTGTGAATCAAATATGGAAACAAAAAAGGGGAATTATTACCATCACATTCACCAACACTTCGACACCAAGTAATTAAAATTTCATGATGAAAACACAAAATATAAAATAATAAATAACAGATATCACCATGCTCATGTCATCACAGTTATCACTGCTAGCATCCATCAAGGATCAAAAAATAATAATAATCATTTAGTTAATTATCTTAAAGATGAATTGAACCAGCACACATATCGACACTGTGGTAAACCACTAACGAGATGAATGATATATGGACCACATCCAATGTTGTGTGAGGATTTTGTTATGGAAGTTGTGATGCGACATATAGGAGGTGATGTCGGCGTAAAGAGAGTTGGAGGAGGCTGTCGGTTGGGGCAGATAACGGTGTGATATGGTGGCATGGAAGCAACGTGTGCAAGCGATAGGATGATACTGGGCTGAATCCTATTAGTACGACACTATAGGGAGTGAGGATATAGGGTTGTCTTTTCATGAAAGTGGGGTACACACCCTTCAAGAGGGTTTTAGGAGTGGAGAGGAGAAGAATAGTGTGGCTAGTTTGCTGCACCGGAGAGGATAAGAGCCTCCATGGGTTTCTTTTCTGTACAAAATTTGGTGAAGACATTGGAGAGAATGAGGGTGCTACCCTAGTTTGGAGATGTGCCCCTCCAGCTAGTGTGTTGCTACAGTAGTGTCCCACTAACCTTGTGGAGGAATAATTGACAACATGGTTCTCCTAGTTTGTAGTAAATAAAAGTTTCAGATATTCTCTTGAAGTAGTTGAAGGAGGTGTGTGACCTGTACATCTGAGGAGGAGGTGTGACCTACTATAGGGAAGGGCACCAAGTTTTCTACACATTGGAGTAGAGGATAGTGGATGTGGTCATGACACAAAAGGAGGCAGTCTACTATTCTTAGGGTTCGAAAAACCCCCCTTTTCCCCTAATTATTAGCCATATTTCAATCAAATACATATAACAAAAAAAATATTATATTAAAATAAAAATGAAAATTATAATGATAGATATAAAAAATAATTATTATATAATTGTATATATATATATAGAACTACAAAAAAATATAATATAATATAATAAGATAATACATTATTTATAATAAGTAGTTATAAAATATTAAAACTTATACACATATTAATACTACTATTAAATGTTATTAAAATTTAAAAAAACTACAAAATGAAAATATTAAATCTAATATTATTAATACTGCTAATATATATGAGATATAAAAAATTAAATACTAATAAGATAAAAAAATAATATAATTACTAATATATATTAATAAAATAATAATAAAACTAATATTAATTGATCTACTAAAATTAATAGAAGTCTTATATATTAAATGTTAATAATGTATGATGTTAATAAAAACTAATAGTAATAATAAATAAATAATATTAATATATATTTACCAAAAAATTATAAAAAACACTACAATAGTAATAAAATAAATTAAAACACTACAAATAGTTAAAATATTTAATTAAAACTAAATTAGAAAATTAAAAAATACTTATTAAATCCATGTGCATCATCATTTAAAAAGAAGCATCGCTAATAACGATTGGAAATTTAAGTGTTGGTCAGGGAACCCTCTATGATCTATTTTGATGTTATTGAAGCCCATAGACATTTATCTATGGAGGCTCAAAATCCTACTCATATGTTTCCAAATTACAGAGATAGTAACTTCAATTGTGAAGGTACGTCCTGGAACTTTTCATCTAGCAGTTCCATAGGTTCTATTCGAACATTTACCATGAAGTATTACTTCATGTCCATAATCTGATCAATCATGATAGCCTATCTCTTGATGAGTGTCATGGAAACTCTCTTCGTGGAAAGAAGATTAAACTGAAAGATGGTCCTCCCCTTGCTACCATCTTCGAAAAAGGTCCTTCATAGGGTACTCACTGTAGACATTCTCCTTCTAATTGGATGTCGAGAAATGATGGTAAACCTCACCATGATTCCATTCACTATGAAGGTCCTCCCTGCAATGACACATCATTTCATCAGGAAGATTCTCCCGATGCCGAATCAACTTTGAGAAAGCTCTCATATCATGAGGTGATTGTTAAAAAGAGGCCAGTCGTGGCTAATGCATCATTGTTGACCAGTGATACACTTTGTCAACCAGAGGATAAAACAGGAAAATCATCATTTTCTAAATCACCCATGGACGGCCTTCCATCCAATATGATATAGGAAATCCATTTAGAGCCTTTTTTACAATAAATAAATGGAGAAATATCCACTTTTGTCATATCAGGTTGAGAAACCTCTTTCGAAATATGAAGAAGACATATTTCTCATGAGGATAGATTTGCATAGAGACTGTATTCTAGTAATGTTCTGGACTTTATCCACTACCCACAATAACATTCCAGATGCTCTATCAAAATAATAAATGCACGATATCTTCTTGATCCTCTGGATGACTATTCACCACTTGAAGACAATGTTGTTACCTCATGAAGGTTATGAAGACCGTGTAAAGGTAATTGAATAACTTCATCACCAAAAGGAAAAGGTATCCAATACAAATACAAAATACCCAAAATCAGAAATTTAGCACTCCAATATCTAATAGTATGTCTCCTTTTAAATTCAATCTTTTCGATGGCTTATGTTACACAAAACATCAAGCTTAATCAAACTGTTAAAATATTATTATATAATTATGATTTTTATAATCTATACCTTAGAATGGTGGTAATGATTGAGATTAAATAAATTATGAAAATATATTTTACACATTTTTATAACAAGAATTCGTTGATTATCAATTAATTATAAATTAAAATAAAATCCAATTTAATATAAAGGAAATGTTTTTATAAAAATCTATCTTTATGCCCACAATGACATTTTATATCTAAAAATTAAATTAATCACTATTAGTGAGATATATTAATAAAATTTATATGTAATATACTTAGTTATTTTTTTTAAATTCATTAAATATGTTTGATATTCTTAAGATAAGAATAAATCTAGGTTTAAGCATAAAAAAGCTATATATTTTTTAAAGCCAATTTTTCCACCTTTTGTCGGCACACCTATATAAAAAATTAATTTTCAGTGTTTTATAAGTTTTAATTTAGAAAATAATTTTTTTTTGAAATATGAATATTAGAATTATCTTAGCATAATATTTTGATATTTTTTTGGAAAATATTTATTTTTTGATGACTTGTGAAAAAATACAGAATTTTAATTAAGAAATGATTTTTATTCTAATTTAGTAATGTAGTTAATTTTTTTTAAATTGTCTTTAATGTATAATTATACCAGTTATACTTAAATAACTCCAATTTTTTTCATTTTAAATAAATTCAAATTGATATTTTATATAAAAGTTTTTCAAACATTTGAACTTTTCACTTGAAAAACAAGTTTTTTCGTTGTGTTTCCAAGATTATCTTTAAGTATAATTTTTCCAATTATATGAATTGAATTCGGTAAAATGGATTTAATATTTGGAATCATAACTCCCAAATTATGTTGTATTTTCAATTTCATTTTTAGGTATTAAAAATTTACTACGGTAATAAAAATATTTATTGTTTTATAGGTAATATAGTGATAAGGGTTAATGTTAAAAGGTAAAACATTAACATACATAAAAATTAAAAACATTAATGGTTGTTTGATGAATTTAAAGACAATAACCATACCCAAAAACATTAATTATCAATATAATTCATTGAAATTTATTTCACCTTGATATACTTGGATTTAATTATAGAATAATCATTATTTCAATCACTTAAACCCACATCTCAAGTGTAAATACCACCCCTAAACACACCATTTCGATCCCAAATCCTTGAATATCCTCAAAGACCTAACCAATAATATCCTAGTCCTTCTACACACGTCCAAGTTCTATTTTTATCACCTAAATACCAAATCCATGTTCTTCAAGGGTTCCTCCATGGGGGTGATATTCAAGAGGTAATTTTCTCAAAACACCTCTCTTATTTTATTTTCTTCTACTTTCTCCTCATTGATTTAATACATCATGGAATAATAATAAAATATTCATGTACATAATTAAATATTATTTTTCTAATGTAATATATTATATACCTCCCTTTTGTTACCTCATCTTATTCCAATATGAGAAACTATGGTCCAAGTTATGTTGGTTAATCACCTCTGTGAATAATGTTTTTATTCGTTTTTCCTTACCTCATTCATGGATGGTAATAAAAATATTATTCAGGTAAAATAAAATTTAAATAAGTGTATTATATCATATATCATATTCTACAACTAGTATATACTCATGATAGTAAATAAAATGAAACTAGTTCATGGTGTTCGGAAAAACTGCCAAAATAAACTAAATGTTTATCATCAACATTTTATCAAATGAGTCATCATCATGTTTTAAAAAAAATTAACACCATTTATTCTCCTATAATATAATTAATAGCATTTAATTCCTGTTTTTTATTTGTATTCCCATTTTAAAATATAATCCATAATTATATATAAATAAACTGATCATGAAACCATGAAACGAAGACACCCAAAACAATGAAAATAATGAAATATTATTACTGAATGGGTTATAATATGTTATAAAAGAATAATATACGGTATTATAAATATTAATATTGTTATTAAAATAGTTAATAACATTATTCAAACCTTTATACAGGAGGTTAAATAATGATACACTAAAGGGAAATGTGAGGTAATGATTTTTTTCATCTCAGTTTTACTTATGTGAGAAATATGTCTTATTCAGCACTTATTTTTGTTTGGTGATGTATATCATGATACATTGACATGTTATATAGTAAATATACTTATTTTCATGATACTATCTATTTCATTTAATGTTATTCCTTCATGGGTATCAGTATTCCAATGTTTTAAAGTGGTATGGGACACTTTGAAATGTTTAAATATTATTTTCATCAATAATTTTTGAATGATCTCATTTAAAATATTTTCATCTATGTAAATATCCTTTAATGAATCTTTACTTCATTCAGTTTTACCTATTATGATAAAATTCACAATATTTTATTAAATGGTTATTGATTAGATTGACAGGGGGTGTACCATTTTTATATCATTCGCCATATTACTTAGGAATGTTTGTGATTATGATTACTTAATTGAAAAAATTATACATTTTTTATTCTAGTTTCAACACAAATGTATATGATTATTATGATTTACCAATTTAATATGAATAATACATTGGACTTAGTATGTGATGGATGGGGCCCGCTATAGCCCTTCCATGCATCGGTAGGTCTCATTAGACAAACTTGATTGGGTTTTGGACAAGTCTGTACCCATTTATCAAGTTCATGGAATGAATCCATGACAATGATTTATTATTGGAATAAAGCCTTGATAGTTTTATATTCTTGATTTGAAGCCTCAAAGGTATGTTTCATATTTTTTTTATTTCGTATTCCATCATTATTAAATTATCTATCGATTTCCATGTTATTATTTGATTAGTATAATATCCATGGTTATGTTTTCTAGCTCATGTGATTATTTAAATAGAATTGTTTGATCTTAATTTATTCCGAACATATTATGATCAAGTTATTTATCAAATATAATGACTTTTAGTTATTTTTCTTTCCTTATTTTCTATTTATAATTTATTATAGCTTCTTGTGACACCCCAAAAATATAAATTAGGAATATTTCATTCAATAACGTGTATTATACATAACAACAAGTAAATAAGATAATATAATACCCAAATAATTTATAATATATTTACTATTTTAATAAAATCAATCTATATTATTTCATGAAATTAATGTGATATTGTGTTAGCATGTGACATACGAAACAATGAGTTTCATTAATTGATTGTGTTACATGCAAGACAAGTTTTACCAAACAATAATATATTATTAAAATATTAATATTTAATATAATAATACTTAACTGATCCATTAAATTAGTTTTTATGAGTTGTATTTAATAAATTATGAAAATATATGTTTAAAAAAATATAAAATGAATTAATATGTCACCAATTAATTTGAAATGAAAATATAAACCAATTAAATATAAAGGAAATATTATTATTTTTATGCTCAAAAATGAGTTTTGTCTTAATAAAGAAAAATAGTGAATGGTATTAGTGAAATATATATTTGATAAAATATTTTTTATAATCAGACAACAGATTCTATAAACATAAGATAATAATAAACTAAATATTACACATATAAACCTATATTTTTATTAAGACACTTTTAACTCTTTTTAATGGATAACCTATTTTAAATCCAAATGTTTTCACTTTTATAATTTTTATATATGAAATTAAACTTAATATTTTGAGTAGAAACAAAAAAAAAATTCTTAGGGAAATTTTTTGGCATTTTTCTGTGAAGATTGATTTTTTTTGAATAGTGAAAAAAACCAAAATTTAATTCAAAAATGATTTTCATCTAATTTATTTATAAGGTTACTGAATATTTTAATTTTTTTAATGTCTAATTAGACCATATTTTTATCAATTAATCCAATCTAGGATATTATAATCATGTGTATATTGAAATTTTCTATAAAACATAGAATATTTTTGAACGATTTTACTTTAAAAATGTGCATTATCGACTAGACTGTGGAATTATATTTAAATTAATTTCATCCACTTATCTGATTTTGAATTCGTAAAAATGGATTCCATTTTATGGAATATAATAATTTCTAATTTCTAATTTTATCAACTTAGTTTTTGATACAAAATATTAGTGAATATAATTAGAATTAATTACAAAGATTAAACTTAAATTAACCTTAATAAGAGACTAAACCATAACCTTAAGGAGAAAATGGACCTATAAACCTATCCAAAAGACATTGTATGGACATATTTAGACCATATCCTCCCTTTTCTATAATTTTTAACATTATTTATTAACATTCAATAAACAAACGTCGGTAGGGTTCCTTTCTTTTAAAATTCTATGAGAGAGTCACTCCTCCTTCATTACAAGAGGCCTCCTTTCCTCTCACTTCCTCACACCTCTCAAGCCACATTATCTCAACGAAACATGGCCCAAATATCTCTAAATCCTCCCTCACTTCCTCCCATAATCCTTCATTGTGTAGAAACCATTCCATGGAATCCATTTGGTGCAAACTAAAAGGAGTTATCTAATTAAGAGGTAACACCCTCCCTAAAACTCTTTTCATTTATTTTCTTTCTCCACTCCCTGAAATATTATTATTCCATTATTTTACAAAAAAAATAGTATCATCAATATACTAGTATTTTTTATTCTAATTATTCTACATATAATTACCCACACTTCCATCAAATGATTAATGAACATATTGTTTTTGTGTATGCCGGACTACCACCTCGCTAAACGATGATTGTTCAATTTTTCTTTACCGCATATCATGGTTCCAATTATGATGGAATACATATTAATATATTTTATATATAACATTTATTTGTATTTAAGCTTATTTAGTTAATTAAAACACATATTTTTATCCTTTTCATTTTGTGTTAAAACAATAACATCATTTGGGGAAGTGTGGACAACCGCCCCCTTAAAGTGATTTGATTCATTCACACCATACATGGAATTTATAAATTTTGGTTTTAATTAAAACTATGTGACATAAAAAATATTTTATATTAATGACATAATTATATTTTAGAAAATATAATATATATCATTTTCATTATTACCCTTTCACACACTTAAAAAGTAATAATGTTGTTCGTGGATTTGTGGACTACCGCTTCCTCTTCAAGATGTTATTACTTTTACATCCCTATAATTATATATATAAGTATATATGATTAAATAATATAGTATTATGATTTAATTATAATTCTTTAATGATTTAAGTTACTTACCTTCTTTCCTAAATGATCATTGAAAAATTGGAACGTCTCCTTTACGTATGTACAAGATGTCGTCTTCATGATTGGAAAGTTGGTTCATTTTTCATAACCATATTCAATGATTGTTTATAAATGTATAATTGTTGTATAAATATAACAATTATGTCATGGTAATTATTCTATATATGTTATAAAATGATCCATCTGACAATAGTTTACCTACCAAGGTTGTTTTTGACACATAAATCAAATTTGGTCAAAACACTCAACGAAAAATTAATTGTCTAAGTAGTTGTAAAAATAATGGTAATAAGTAAAATAAATTTAATTATAAACTTGAAAAATGTTTTTAATAAATTTTAATGTTAACATAAGTTCATTATATAGGATTTTAATGGATATTCATCCAAAAGGAAACATAAGGTAAGGGATTCTTGTCTCATTTTTATTTGTTGAAGCATAGTATATTATTGTGCACCTAATTCTTATAAATGGTGTAATTACTGATGAATTTACATGTAATATCATGAATAAATATTTATTGATGTTATTTTGAGTTTCAATTTTATGTATTTATTTTAAGGGTATTTGAGTTAAAAGTTATCAAGTTAAATAGAATTTCATAACTCAATTTATTTTCATTGAGTTATATTACTTACTAGTTGTCGTTAATATTTTAAGATTATGTGTCTAAAATATATTTACTATATATTTCTGTATATATACTTCTGTTATGTGGAATTATAGTTGATAAAAATAATCTACTAATTGATTGATTCTCACTTCCACATTACATCCTTTTCAAGGTTTTATTTCATAATCTCAATTTTATTCGATATTGTTTGTACTTGAATTTACATTCGAGAAAACTATTTGATAATTTTTCAATAAAAAAATTATGTTTAATCTCTTATAGTTATTAATGATATTTATCAATTATTAGTAGCATTTTCCAACTTTTTTCTACTCAAATGTTTTAGAAAATGATTTTATAAAAATCCCACTTCTTTTCTTCTCTTTAGTCGGAGAACCTGTTTTCTTCTAAAAATAATGTTTTATTAAAAAGTTTTACAAAAATGCTATGTAAATGATATTTTTACATTTTTTTATTTTACCAATTTTTTCAAAGGAATCAACTTGTCTCTTTTCTAACATGAAACTTTATAAAACTTTTTACCATGTAAAAAGAATGTTTTACCTCATACGATAAGTACGGATTTACACATCATCATTTCCTTGAAGCTTCCTTTGAATATTTAAAAGGTTACTTCATAATGAAAATATTTTCAAAAATCAATTTCAAAGAAATTATTTTTCATAGAAAAACACCGTTTTCCTCAAGGAATTTTTTAAAATATATTTTTGTAGATTTTTTATTTATCATCAGAAGAAACCTTTTATTTTTACTCCACTTGGGATTTTTTTGTCAATGCCATCTTTATTCTTCCCCTGGATGATTTATTATTGATTTTCCTAAGGATATTATTCATATTCACTTCCATGATTCATTTTTTAGTCCTCTTGAAATATTAAATCTCGTATGATCATCAAACATTGAATTTCCCCTAATTGTCCATTTCATTTTTCAGGGATATTACTATTACCTAAACCATATACCATTTTACATATGGTGCATACATTGATAGTTATTTGAATACTTTGGAGAAATATTTATAATTCCATACTCTTTATTTCAATACAGATATTTGATATGGATTATTACTTATTTTGACTAATCAATATAAGGAATGATTTGGACAAGAAATGGAAGGAGGATCTCAGACATTATATAGATCCTTGATGCATTGATAGGTTATTTTGAGAAAAATAAATTACGCAAATAAAATGGGTCTCTATTGGTGGTTTTAAATCATATTTTGAATTGACTTGACGATATTAGTATTTATGTTCCTTATACATAACACACATTAGGAAAACATTTCCCTCATTTGTATTCAGTTATTTTTCATCCATTAGATTTTGTTTCTACATATCTATGGATACATTTCATTTCATTGATTAAATGGTATATGCTTATCATTTTATATCGCCTTATTTATTTTTCCATATATATTTATTTGAATGGAATGTGTTTCCATTTATTACATTTCCATATTGTTTAATAACTTTTATTCACTTTATTTATTACATGGAATGTGTGTTCAGTTACTTACCATTCCATATTGACTATTCTTATCAATACATTTCTGCTTCCACTATAATTCTTCATTATTGAGCATTTGACCTCACCCTTATTATTTTTCACTCCTCAACAATCCAATATGTTTAATATGAAATATATGAACAGATTCACTAGATGTATTAGAGTTATCCTAAAATTTAAATATTTAAAGAGAAACAAATTATGTTTTAATTAGTGTATTAATTTTTAATATGATACTCATTTATGTATCTGGTTTACCAATACTACAAAACTCTCAGTCATTCGGTAATTGATTCCTTGTAATCATGATAATATAATTGATAACAGACACCAGATCTGGTCTATCTGGGGTCAGGTATCAGTAGTTAGTATCATATAAATATTTGTAGAAACCCTAGGAACTATATTTAAGAAAACATAAATTGGATAACTTAACCCTAATATAGAATTTTTTGATAAGTATATATGAAAACCATAAAATTTTATTAAATTATAGATTATGTGGGTCTTCATAGAAATATATCCCTATCTGTGTACTATAAGTGGACATGGTTATGGAACATATGTACCTAGGAATGACAACTCTGATAGGATGTTCTGGTCCTGACTCGGGGTGACCTGGTACACGACAACGGGCCTTACTGCCCACATGTTTTGACACTCCTGGGGGATATTCTTATGATAATTCACATTTTATTTACAAACCATTATGAAGGATGTTTTCAATGATAACCTATGATAAACCTAATGTGTTGATATTGAAGATAAGATTTCATTAATAGAAATCCTAAAGTTATATTATGGATAAACCTTATACCAATGAAGGAACTAGGTGAAAATAAAATGGATGAATTGTTTGCATATTGAGGTTGTATTTAAAAACCTTAGTTAAGAGAATAATTTGTAATTTGTCATATTTAAAGGATATCCATCATATTTATTTTAGAAAATATATTAATTTGGTTTTAGAAAAGGATAGCCTGTATGATGGGTGATGACATATCAAGCTACACAATACCTCAATTCTTGAACCCATGACCGAAGGATAACAAGGGTTTTACACCTACCACTCGCATATGTGATGTCCTTGATAATGTGTAATTATTTTAAAAATTTGATGAATAAATATTAATGATGAAACAATAGTGTTACTATTATGGTTTAAAGATTAATATATTAACTATATTGAATTTAGAGAATAGTTAGAGACAAATAGGTAGACATATCACTCTTTTACAGGACTTAAAATATGTTAAATGTATTTGTGTTTCAGGGATCAAATTTAATTTTTTGATACCCATTTCATGAGGTAAGGGATGAATTATAATTTGATCGAAGCACAAATAAAAGATAAAAATTTTCTTATGAAATTGATATTTATTATGAAATTATATTTCCTTGTATTATAAGGGAGTAAAATAATTCCTCAACATTATTAAATTGATAAAAAAATGTGTTGTCCCGGTACCTTCATTTATATTGAACCGATGGTCACTTAAATCATCAAATATTCATGGATTTGTGGCCCTCAACATTCAGTTGAACATTGAACTGTTTTTTATTGATTACCTCAATATATCCCTATAAATATTTACACTTTTCATCCAAATATGTATCTCGAATTTCCATTAATATTATCATACTTAGATTCCTTGTTATATGTTAGTCTATGTGACCTTCTTACATCCCATTATCTCTTTTATAGGGGATTTCTTATGAACCATTTCCATGATGTGGGATTTCAAAATAAGAAATATTAAACAATCTATCACCAAAATATAGTTTAAATTTCATGGATACAATTTAATTGATATTGGGAGAATGTAACACCCCAAAAATATAAAGTAGGAATATTGTATTCAATAGCATGTATGACACGTAACATCAAGTGCATAAGAGTATATAATACCCAAATACATTATAATATATATAAAAAATTAAATAAATTCAAACTATGACATCACTTGCAATGTAGTTGATACTAATTTAGCATGAAATATACACAACAATGAATTTCTTCAATGGTTTGCTTACACACAAGAATGATTTTTACCGAACTATAATATATTATTAAAATATTAAAATTTTATATAATAATACATAACCAATATAATAAATTAGTGGTTATGAATATTATTAACTAACTTATGAAAATATCTATTTTGAACAAATATAAAATGAATTAATAGGTTACTAATTAATTAAAATTGAAAATATAAACCAGTTGAATGTAATGGAAATATTATTATTATTATTATTATTATTCTCACAAAGACCTTTTGTATTAATAAATTAAAATATAGAAACATATAAATGAATTATATAAGTGATAAAAAAAATTACAATCATATAAAGGATTTTACGGGAAAAATATAAGAATAAAGTCAATATTACACATAAAAACCTTTTTTTTATTATGACACATTTTACTCCTTTTAATGGATAACCTATTTTAAATCTATATTTGACCTTTTTATAAATATAATATTTAAAAATAAACTTAATCTATGAATGAAATACATAAAAATTTTCTTTGGATAAATTTTCTCTATTCTTCTGTGAAGATTTCTTTTTTAATGAATAGTGAAAAATACTAAAATTTAATTCAAAACTGCTTTTTTATCTTATTTATTTATAAAGATAAATTATACATTAAATGGGTTTTAAAGTTTAATTAGATAATATTTTTATAAATTAATCCAATTTATGTCATTATAATAAATTTCATATTAAAATTGGTTATAAAAACATAGAAAACTTTTGAGCGTGTTTACTTTAAAAAACCACATTGCCGACCAGACTGAGGGATTATATTCAAATTAATTTCCACCACTTATATAATTGGAATTTATAAAAATGGATTCCATATTTTTAATTATAATAATTTAAAATTTCTAATATGGTCAACTTAGTTTTTTTCCAAAAAGTTTTGTGAATGTAATTAAAATTAATTACGACGATTATGGTTAAATTAAGCGTAATAAGAGACTGAACCATAACCTTAAGGCCCAAATAGACCCATACACTTGTCCAAAATTTATTGGATTACAATATTTAGACTATATCCTCCCTTTTATTAACTTTTTTCCATTATTGACCCTCCTTCAATAAAATAATGTTGGTGGTGTTCTCTTTTTTAAAAATATTACACGAGTCCCAGTACTCCTCCATTATAAAAGGCCTTCTTTCGTCCCACTTACTCATGCCTATAAAGACACTATGGATTGGTAAAAATGTTAAAAAATATATCTCCAAAACACCTCATTCCTCCTTGAATCCTCTATTAGGAGAAAATATTTATGTGGAATCCCATTAGAGCAATCCAAAATGAGTTTCCCAATTAAGAGGTAACACCGTCCCTCAAACTCTTTTATTTTATTTTATTTCTCCACTACCTAAAATATTATAATTCCATAATTTTTTAATAACGTCATTATAATAAATTTTCTAGGATTTTTTATGCTAATTATTCTTCCTTCACTTACACACCCTTCCATCTAATGGGTAATGAAAATTCTGTTTACGTGTATGACGGACTACCACCTCATTAAACGATTGTTGTTCAGTTTTCCTTTACCACCTATCATGGTGGTAATTATGATGGAAAATATTTTTATATATTTTATATATCATATTTATTATATATTTAATATTATTTAATTAATTTACAGTACAAATTTTTATTCTTTTCAATTTTTGTAAAAACGATAACTTCATTTGGCAAAGTGTGGACTACTACACCATCAAAGTGACGTGATTCATTAACACTATACATGGAATAAAATAAGGAAGGATTAAATTAATATATTTTAAATAAAACCCATATATATGATATTCATGATGTAATTATATTTCTATAACTATAATATATATCATTTTCTTTATTACCTTTTCACACACTTAAAATGTGATAACGCCGTTTGTGGATGTGTGGACTATCGCCTCCTCGACACGATGTGATTCCTTTTACATCACCAGAATTATATATATAATTATATATTATTAAATAATGTATTATTATGATAAAATTATCATTCATGATAGTTTTAAGTTACTTGCGTTCTTTCCTAAATGATCACTGAAAAATGCGAACGTTACTCATGCGTACGTGTGGCCTTCCATCTCCATGATTGTAACGTTGGTTCATTTATCATAACCAAAATAAATTATTAGTTTTAAAAGTATAAATTATGGATAAATATAATAATTATGTCATGTTTATTACTCTGTAGATGTTATATAATGAACTCTTTGGTCATAGTTGACCTACCAAAGTTGTTTGTGACACATAAATTGAATATCTTCAAAACACTTGACATAAACTCAATTGTTTATGTAGTTGTAAACAACATGGTAATAAGTGAAATAAAAGTAATGAAAAACATGAAATGGGATCTAATGAAATTATAAAATTAACATAATTTTGTTATAAATGAAGTTAAATAATGTTCATTCTAAAGGAAACTCAAGGTAAGGAATTCTTGTCCCATTTTCATTTGGTGAGGCATACTTAATTGTTGTGCACCTAATTTGTTATATATTGTGTACATACTGCCACATTTACATGTAAAATAATGACAAAATATTTCATCAAATTTTTATGAGCTTCAATTTTAAGTATTTATTTTATGTTTATTTGAGTTAAAAGTTATCAATTTAAAAATAATTTCATGGTTAAATTTCTTTTCATTGAGTTATATTACATACACGTTATTAATATTATAAGATTATGCGTGTAATAATTTTTTACTATATATTGTTGTATTTACACTTAACTTATGTTGATTTACAGTTGATACACATAATATACTAATTTATTGATTCTCAATTCAAATTTATATCTTTTTCAAGGGTTTATTTCACAATCTAAAATTTTTTAAAGGTTTTTTGTACTTAAATTTATATTCAAGGAAGTTATCGGATAATTTTCCACTAAATGAATCCATTTTAATCTCCTCTATTTCTAAATTACCTTTATCAATTTTTAGTATTGTTTTCCACTATTTAGTACTCAAATGTTTTATAAATTAATTTATAAAAATATGACATTATTTTTCTCTTTAGTCGGAGAACTTGTTTTCTACAAAAACCCATGTTTTATTAAAATGTTTTAAAAAAGACTTATCTTAAGGCATTTGTATCCTTTTTGTATTTTACCCATGTTTTCAAAGTAATCTTCTTATCACTTTCTGGAAAAATTATTTTTCAAACCTTTTTATAGTTCAAAAGGAATGTTCTTTTACCTCATATATAAAGTAAGCATTTACTCCCAATAATTTCCTTGAAGATTCCTTTTCATGTTTAAATGGTTATTTTTGTAAATTATTTTTTTCAAAAGTAAATTTAGAATAAAATTATTTTAAAAACAAAATGATATTTTCCTCAAGAATATTATTAAAATATTTTTTTTGTATTTCTAATCATTATCAATTCAATCCCATTATTTTTACTCCACCTAGGATTTTTTGTATTGATGAAATCCTTATTCTTCCTCAGAATTGTTTATTATTGATTTAGCCAAGTATAATATTCATATTCACTTCCTTGATTTGTTTTTTATTCCACCTAAAATATTAAATCTCGTATTATCATCGAACATGGAATTTCCCCTAATTATCCATTTTTTTATTTCATGGATATTATTATTTCCTAAACTATATAACATTTAACATATTGTTCTTACATTGATAGTTATTTGATTATTTGTGGAAATAATTATAATCTCGTATTTTTTATTTCAATATTGATATTTTATGAGGTATATTATTTATTTATACTATTCGATATGAGGAATTATTTTTATAGGAAATGATGGGAGGAGTATGGAATTTATATAGCCCCTTCATGTATCGACTAGATCTAATGAGAAAAATAAGTAGCACAATTTAAATGTATGTCTATCTAGAGTTTTAATCCTTTTTCGGAAAAGTCTTGATTTTATAGGTTTTCATGTTCCTTAGACATTACTTCCATTAAGAAATAATTTCCCTCATTTAGATTCAGTTATTATTAATCAATGGGATTTTCTGTCGACATATCTATGGATACATTTCATTACAGTTCATTGATTAAATATAATGTGTTTCGATTTCTTACATTTCCATATTTATTTTTCCTTATCTAGTTATTTTAATGGAATGTTGTTCTAGTTATTACCTTCCCATATTTTTTATGCACTTCCATTCAATTTATTGACTACATGGCCTGTGTGTTCAGTTATTTATCTTTTTATATTTTCTATTCTCATTAATTCATTATTTCTTCCACTATATTTTTCCATTTCTAAGAATTTTATCTCACTATTATTATGTTTATTTCCCCTATAATCTCAGAAGAATACAATAATTTATATTAAGAGATTTAATAGAGGGGTTAGAGTTATCCTCTATGTTCATTATTTAGAAAGAAAAAAAGTAATAATTAGTGTATTAATTTGTAATACAAGATTCATTTATATATCTAGTTTACCAAGGCTACTAAAACATAAGTCTTTAGGGATATTATTCGTTGTAATAAATCCCATGTAATTGATAGAATACACTTCCTCTGGGCTATCTGCGGTCTCGTCACTACACTTATGTTGTATACTTACCACTTACTGACAAACTAAACTCACCCATTTCATATGTTTTTTTTCTTCACCCATTTTACAAAGAAGTTTATTATGATTGATATGAAAGGTTAAGTTAAGAATTATAATGGTTCTCTTAATGAAAATACTTTTATAATTTTATGTCCAAAATATAATTTGAATTTCACACATGTTTCTAGTCAATCGAGATGACTAAACTATTCAGTCCTTGGGGATGTGATTCCCTGTATCTATGTAAATTTAATAAAGTAAGGAAATGAGTCCAAGAAAATAGGGAATGGGTCCATACAGTAAAAAAAGTATAGGTATCTTCAAATTCAATGCTCCATGTATTACAGAAATTACATTTGTTTACCATTATCGCCCCACTCGGTTTTTATATTAGGGGGTGGGGTAAGCATGGATATTTTTATTTCACCTCAATTCCTAATCAAACAAATTCACCAAAAGTGACATCATGCAGTTATATTACCCCAATTTCGGTTTCTAGATACAAGATACACCCATAAATTATGGTATTATTGGCAACAACCAGCCCCGAAAAAGTCTCAATTCATTCGGATCAATGGGAGAAGGCAATAGAATGACTCCAATTCCATTAGTCTTAGAACACTGAGTAAGTTTATCTCTTATGAGAAGTCAATTTTCTGATACCACTGATTCCCTCAGAATCTACCAATTAAAATGTAGATGGTGTACTGTACAAGACTCATGCTGGAATGGGAATGTGAAATATCAAGAGAGTCGTTGTGGCTGTAGCTGCTACATCGACATAGGAGAATCCCTAGCTTGGAGTGATGGGGTATTTTTTAACACAAACTTCCCATTAAAGGCCATAAAATTCAGCCTAATGTATGACTAAATGGGAACAAGAGAAATCACATCCCATAGGATTGGTGGCCTTTTCACCTCAAGTTTTTCTCCAATGAAAATATTTCTTTTCCCATTTATGAGGAACATTACAAAATGAATCCATCCAGTTAATCTCATCTCATGAAATGATTCCTTCATCAGGAGAATAAAAAATTCATTTATGTGATGATTCCATGTGATTAAACCTTTTCCAAGAAGCATTGATGGAATCATGAAATGAAGGAAAGAGACTCAATAATTATCAAAAAACAAAATGGATTCATTAGGGATTAAAATTCCCATAGATATCACAGTTCTTTCAGTAGATATCCCTAAGATAACCATTATTATTATAATTTAAAGGTAGATGATGTTCCTATGATACATTATGTATTCATTAATGTTATTAGAACAACCCCAGAATATTCTACAGAACATAATCCAGGCACAACGGAGAAAGGGGAAGATGCTTTTGTTCCCAATACATTCCACACTGAGATGATTAAAAAGGGATTACATATTTGAATCCAAAGGATTCCAAGGAATTTGGTGATTCACATAACTACTTCACTACCACTCCCTTGGAAATAATCCACAGTGGAAAAAGGTAGAGGTGTTGTTGTACCTCACTCACCAACTAAAGAGGTTGAACCACTCACACTTGATGAGATATTTCCTCAACTAGAGGAGGGGATAAAGGATTTTAGAAATCTCCAAGCATAACTACTCCAAGGAAACAACCCTAGAGGATCTTTTCTATAAGTTGAGGATCACCTAGCACTACCAGTGGATGTACCATAACAAATAGGGTTCATCGTATTAACATAAGTGGATTTAGAACAAATAATTAATGTTGGGTAATGAAAAATAATATATTTGGATACCACGGTGGTATGATATTAAGAGTTCCCTCTACTTGGCAAAAAACTAGCTCCATGTCAGATGCATCCTCACAGGACATCCCATATAGGTTAACCACCATAGCTACCAGCCATAGTTATAACCACCTACTTTTTCCTTATTCAATGCCAAGTTCAACCAAACATCCCTTAGAGTCTCATCAATTCTATAGAGTCGTTGACAGTATGATTAAAACCTGTAAAGGAATGGAGAACTCCTGTACATCTGTAAATGATGACTTTCCTTGGATGGGTGTATCTAAACCCTCCCCCAAAAAACTTTGGGAACCCTAAATTTCTAATATTTGGTGGTTCTGGGGACCCATAGAAGCATCTTATGCATTTAGTATCCCATTGTGAATGTATAGTAAGAACCTCTCTAAAAACATAGTGAAACTAATGTGCTTTATATCAACATAATAAGGGAAATTCGTCATATGGTACACTAGTTTTTTTGTTTATTCAATCATGGGATAATAAGATCTCTGTTGATAGTTTCTCCTTCAATTCAACTCAACACTATAGAATAAAACAATACTTGACCTATAAAAATACAAACTGATAGAATGATAGGTTGTTGGATTTTATTTCTATGTAGAAGGGGTTGATGTACTTCATAAAATCTTGAATCCACCATGAATACTTTTTTAGCCCTATGTATATAGAATATTCATGATGAGTTTTGAACATCACTTATCTGAATGAAATATACAGGTGGTTTTGGGATCTTTTCACTGTTTATTAGATATTATAATATTTAATCTTTTGGAAAAGTTCATGTCCTATGTAATCAAAACAACTCAATGTAATAGACCAAGGAAATTAGTTGCTTCCTCTTTCACACATAATACAACCCCTAATATGGTCATCACTCAAAGCCAGCACCATATCATGTGACACACCCTCTTGAGAATCATTAACAACTCACTCTTCATCATGATGAGTGGAAGGATTAAAGGTGAAACCACTTCACATAACTAATGGATAAATTTATTCTTTAAAATATTATAAGGTCTTGGGGTACTCCAAGGCAGCTTTAGAGAAAAATTTACTCAAAATTCTAAATCCCAAGAGACTATACTAGGTATGTCAGTCATAATTATTTCCCATTTCACCAAACACTAGGACACAACATACTTGAATTATATATTTGAATGAAATCCCTAAAAATATTATAGTCTCTAATAAATTTAAATTGGAAAAATTACTAACACATGTGGAATTTATTTTCACTTCATCCCCAGAGGATGAAGGTGAGTGTAATGATGTTTCTAGATAAGTTATGTAGAAGTTCAATGATAACATTTTCAGAATGTTAATCAATCAAATTGGAACTATTCAAAAGGTGTATTTGATTCATTCAACCATGACCCCTTCTTTTCCTTCTATGGAATGACCAAAAGCATCAACATCACGGTAATATAAGAACCATACTTTTAGGAAGTGGCAGGATCAGCGAAGATAAAATCGAACATAAAAAGGTGATATTTTTTGAATTATAAAACATGGATTAATTCTCTTAGACATTATGCCTCTATCCTAGAGGAAACATGAACTGAGCCACCAAAAGGTCTCATAAGAGTTGATATTCTAGGAAGAATCCCTAACAAATAAAGAATTAATATTCAATTCCATTTATTTTTTTTTCACTTAATGATTTCCTTCAATGATGATGAGTATAGCCATGAAACCAAGTTATGTGTAACTAATTAGGTAATCAGAGTAAGGAGTTGTCCAATCTGAGGGTACTAGGGAAGACACAATCAAATTCAAACTCAATAACCCAGTCATGTCCCTGCATAGATTGTATGTACTATTGAATCCCATGAGAGTGCCCTTTAATTGGCCCATATTGAGAAAGAAAGTACCCCAAATATACTAAGGCCGCATTGACTCAATCTACCTAAAATATTAATTAATGGGGATACAATCTGATCAACCTTGGAAATAAATAAAACATATTCTTCTTTAACCACCAAGGTCAAGGGAACCTTCAAATTCTATATTAGGGGTCGATCTGCCTATATAATGTACATTAGCTCCTAAAGATCCTATGAAAGAGAATCATCATGTTAAGAAGAATATACCATTATATTAGAGATATGAAATTAAAAGGTAATTGGCCCTAATTTAATACAAGATTTCAGTCCTAGATGTTATCAACTTATCGAAAAATCTATGATAAGTCATTATAGAAGCTTTGTTTGGAGTTAGGTAATTTAAAGATGAGACTTCCACAACTAAAGTAAACCATGTATAGTTCATTCATTAATAATGTCACATGATCATATATTTCATTGAGAAATAAAAATATAAAATCATAATAGATTACATTATTCCTTGGTATGTATCTAGTAGGATAAATAACGGTGAAATATAATGTGTGCTCATTGATAACCGCTCAGCAGTCAGCCTCTTTCCAATTTCAACACTTCATCTACTGGGATAAAATGTGGAAAAATTATCCCATTATTCTCTTATTATATAGGGTTAAGATAAAATAATGAAAAATACCCTTAGTACAAATAATATTTGACCATAGTTTGGAGACCTCAAATCAAACTAAAAATTTCTGGTAGATTTACATGATACGACCATCAATTTTTTAGAAGGATTTGGTTTCATCAACACGCAGTAGTCTCTTAATCATACCAAAAATTGCTAAATTATTTCTATAATGGGAAATTGTGATGTTTCATGGTGAAAATCCTCATTCCAATCATGATAATTACAATACATTGATGTTAGATTCTAGTCGAGCGAATAGAGGAAACACCTGATTGATGGTGTCACTCGAATCACTAACCTGAACGATCTAAAAATGTCCCTATAAAATAATTTCAAAAAAATAACTGATGAAATGATGCTTACTTTCATTTATATTGAATATATAAATCCTGATTTGGGTGCATATTCAATTAACTTCATGATATCAGTGATGGAGACTAATAATGGAAGCACTAAAACTGTCATTAACCGCTAAAAATGTTAAAATATCATGTTAGAATATCCTCATTCCACCCCATGAGATTCGAGAAATCCCAGCAACATAATCTCAATCTAAAAAATTTGTCCTGTATTTAGTATATATTGGAGATACTCCCTCTACATCCCTTGTCTCCCCTCTAGATCTTAAAAAACCTCATTCCACCAGTCAGATCAGAATAAGCTATTCAATCTTATGTATGTAAAAATATTGACCCCTTTCCTAATTTTCCTTCATCACTTACTTCCCTTAAGAGTGTGGTGGAAAATAAATAGGAAGAGGAAGAGGAAGAAGGCCAAAAGATTCCCCTCTAGTATTTCAAGAAGGTGTCTCAACCACTATTAACAAACTCATTCAAATAAATATATTTACAGAGGAACGCCCACAACACAAAATGATTAGTACAACCACGTATTCCAATGAACAAGAGGTATATAACTCCATTATAAATAAACATTGAGATTTTATTTTCTTGGAATTTCATAGAGATTTCTTTCCTCGATCCTAAGGATTTTAAATTAACAATCTCGTCAAGGAAAATTTCATTTTGGAAGTCTAGTATCTTAAATATCTAAAAAATATAGTTTTTTAAAGAATAATAATGGGAAAATAATTTTTTTCATCAACTTTATTGATCTTAATCGGAATTATCCAAATGATTATTTCCCTATTACAATCATAGAACTACTGATTGATGTTGTGGCCATATATCAAGATTTGTATAATATGGATGGATATTCATATTGCAACCCAATATGGGTGGCCCCAATAGATGAGGAAGGAACTTTTTTCAGGTCACCATAAGGGTATACTGCTATCAGGTATTACCCTTTGGTTTGAAAAATGATTACACTATATAGTGACATTCCATAAATAAAATCTCCAAACACATTTTATGAAGTTAAATTTAAATCTATTTCAATGATCTTGTGGTTAAATATTACTAACATTATAACCACCTTTATAATCATGAGGCCATCTTTGATAAACTATTCCAACATAGCCTAAAAATGAACCCCTTTTAATTCACTTTTGAAGTTAATTTTGGAATGATTATTAGCTTCATGGGATGCCATCATGATATTTAAGCCAATACCATGAAATGAAAGGTTATCATTAACATTTCACCTCTTCAAAATTTCAATGTTTTTAGGGGATTGAAGGGATACTTGGACTATATGTGGTTCTTCATAGAAAAGATCACTGGAAAGTGTTTACCCTTCACTAGGTTGATGAAAATGGGCCCCCCATATCATTTTACTGATGACTGTGAGGAAGAAATCAACAGTATCTAGAAATTCCTTTTGATTCCACCAATTTGGAGACAACCTATTATTGGGATTATTCTCATCTAATATGTAACAGCCCTAGAACAATCAATGTGTTCTTTCCATGCACAAAATGATGACATAGGGAATGAAAAAAATCATCTATTATCCCTATCAAACCACGAACGACACCGAGACACATTATTCTGATATTGAGAAAAGATATCTGGAATTAATATTCACGGTTAAAAAAGTGAGATGATAAATAAAGAACCACATAGCCCATTTAGTCTTTTGTAACAACCCACTTAGGTATATCCTTAGTCATCCTATGCTGACTGGATGATTGGTACAATGGGAAGTTATCTTGAAGAAGTTTGACATCCATTTTTTCATTATAAATCGGTAAAAGGATAGGTACTAGCTATATTCCTTGTAGAAAACTCCTGTATAAGAACAACAACATTGAATACTAAATTTCATGAATAAGAGATCTTATCTATTCAAGAGGTCCCCCAAATACGGGATATTTATTTTTGATGATTCATCCATAACCCAACACAAAAGGGATTGGAAACCCCTATTAATATTAAAATATAGTTGGGATTCAAGATTATCTCCCTAGTAAAAGAATAATGAACTTACTCATTCCTATTGTCAGAAATTTTCATAAACCATGAGGAAGAGTACCAGGACCACATTGCATGGTTAAAAACTAGCACATCAAATGATTGTTGACCACTGGAAGTTAAAAGGAGGTTCATAGTTGGTAATCAAGTAGATCAAAGATGATTATTCTATTAAAAATGAATAGATAATCACCCAACATGATAATTTCTAGGGACTAATGGAAGAATTCCCCTCATATCTGACATTGTATCACATCCCATGATCACAGAATGCCTAGGTAGATTCATTGAAAAATCAGTCTACGGATGTGGTGGATCTAGACCAGGATGAAATGGTCATTGACATTATACACCACCAAATGGTCTCAAATTTTTTTCATGTTGACATCGAAGAAATCAATGATTTCAATTACACACTGATCCAGATGACCCTATAACCAGTTCAACGATGCCTTTCATGGATTAACATCAAAATAGAATGATGTTATAGGAATATGATGGGAAAGAAAAACATGATGATGAGAGAATAACTCCACTCATTATGAGGACCCAAATCATAAAAAATTCCTCTATAAATTATGTTTCAATGGATTCCTTCTTAGATGAATTGATGTAGAATGACCTTTTTATGTTGTGAAATAAGTGCATATAGGGGCATGTAGTGCCCACTAGTTAGGTTTTAGGCTTTCCAATCAAATATCAAGGCATATATTCCTATATAATTCAATGAAGTGGTATTATCTAAACTTCCGCAAAAAGTTTCATTCCTACCAAGTGAACAACAACATCATTTATCGACTATCAAAGTTTATAAAGATAGGAAAATACTCCCTTCCATTTTCCATATTGGGAATGGATGTTGTAATGACATCTCCTCCTGCTAAAGCAGTGTAGCTCAAGTATATCATCTCTTTTATATAATTATTCTTCAAATGGGTGGAATAAATAAACCTCAATGATGTAAGGGTAGATAATATTGATTTATTCATGAAAAAAATATCATCGATAGATTTTGTGTCCCTAATATGATAAAAATAGACAATGGAACCAATTTCTATTCTAATAAGTTGGAGAAGTTGTATTAGGATTACAATATCAAATACACTATTTTACATCATATCATGAAGCTTCTAATGGATAGGATTATGCCTTCAAAAATAACCTACCAAAAATACTCTACAAGATGGTGGATAAAGATAAATTGTATTTTTCTAACAACCTCTTGTATGACTTGTGGGATTACCCTACTAAAATCGGTTCAAGCATGGAAGTGACCCTATATTCATTGTTTTATTGGGCAGAAGTAGCCCATCCTACTAAATCCATTTTTTTGGTATTTTCAAAATCCAATTTTAGTTTGAGTGGTAATCACATAGTTAGCCATCCATTCACAAAAAATAAAAAAAAACTCAAATAAAAATGTTCAAAATTCCAAATTCTTAATTTAAACATAAACTGAAAAAGGATTCAAGGATGAGTGGTAAATAAAAGAGGACTTCAGCCGATAGTTTGGCTTCCTAACACAGATTCTAGCCTTCAACTCAACCTCGTGTATCCACCATATTCAGAATAAAACATTTCTAAAGAACCTACGATCACTATAAACCCTAAGAAGATAAAATACAACTTCTATTCACTACCATAGACTTGAAGAATAACAACTCCCAAAGATGGAATTTTCATCACCATTGTGGGATTATAACAGAGAACCATCACTGAATCAACATTTCCAAACACAAAATCATAAAAGAACCATATTCCCTATCATTGATAACCACTCTACAAAAAAATAGTACCATTAATCTTGGAAATAACTAGCAACAAGATGAATCATCATCACCTAGAATTGAGGCCTTAAAGCAGTTCCAAAATAATCACAAAAAACAAGCCCATTTGGAACCCAAATACATGGATGAATCCACCAAGATAGACAACTCCTAAAACAAAATCAATTTTTATAACTCACCACCCAATACAACTTGAAAAAAACTATATAAGTATGACTGGTAGAAGAGTGGTGTAATTCAAGAAAAAGTGCAATGTATAGAGTGAGCTAAGGCATCGATAGCGAGATCTACCCATCACCATGACCACCAAAACCTACCTTCGGAAACACCACCTAGAAATCAATAAACAAATTTTTTAAAATAGAATGTAGGACAGGAATGCTAGGAACCCATCATCATAATAATAGAAGAATCATTGTAACCTTATTCCACTATGAATCTACCATCTTGATTTAAAACCCAAATCCTCTCCACCATAAAAGGATGGTCACACAACCGTAAACCCAAAAAAACATGATCTGAAACTGATAACCATATAATGGAAATTAAACTCAAAAAATAAATCCCAACTCTACATGGGAAAGAACAAAGAATATAAGGGAAAAGGGGAATACTGAGAAAAACATGAAGGAAATGCCTTCATCCGTACCAGCATCACCATATAAAACTACCCAACAACTCCATCACGCTTGACCAAAAATGGGGTCTTTCATGGTGGGTAATTCAATAAGGGAATAATAGGAGCACTGAAGAGAAAGACAAGCTCCATGAGACTAGATATCTAGTAGAAAGAAACCAAAATATTGTGACATTGGGAAGTGAGAGGGCGAGACTGGCTAGGTTACACAACCAAAAAAACCCAAATCACCATAGTTGCATCAAGTTATACCAAGATGGGTTTTATTCCCTCTCTTCACATTACACCTATGATCGGTTATCCATAGATGAAAATTTTCAAAAAGGACTTGATGGATTGAGGAGACTTAATGATAAATGATGGTCTACCTTTCATCATTTGTAAGTCTACCAAAATAATAAATCATGCGCTTTTAACAAGACATTTCGCCTTCACTCATTCTTGTAAGGAAAAATGGTACTCTTTATCAGGACTCCAATGGTTATAGGGAAGAAACCTCCAAATCTTAATCCAAATTAGGATAGACCTTATACCATACAATAGGTCCATTTTAATGGATCTTATCCCTTTATCTTGATGAATTGAGAACTTTTTGTGTCCCCTACCAATGCAAGGATCGTTAAGAATTATTTTCTGTAATCATGGAATTGTTCTTCATCGCATGGCCTTAAATGGAATGAAAAATGGACTTAGTCATACAACCTAAAACTAAAAGACACCATAGTCTGAGCAATATGATATTAAACTACATAACCTAACAACCTAGTCTCAATGAAATAAACTATATGACAATGTATGTATTACATGACATAAAATTACATGGTTTAAATCATGTTCCATGATGAAAAACATCATAACATTTTGATCAGTGCATAAGAGGATCACACTCCTTAGTGTTAGACTCCCATCACACCTCGATTTTAGTACTACATGTGTCTTCATTCTCAAATCAATGGGATTTATAGTGGTAACTAGGCCTTATATCCTAGGATCATCCATGAAATAATAAAAATTCACCATTTATTGTATATAAATAAATATATACACGTCGTTCTTAACACTTCACGACCAATGCCAGTAAAAATACATCCCTTATGTTTGGACACTTTCCTCCTATAAATCATAATTCTATGTATTGGGAACATTCATTTCCTCATAATTTTCCCTTTTACATCATTAATAGAATGTTTGATACCAAAGGAATCCATTTTCTTGACTATGCATCGATATTCCCCAGTATTCCTTTACATAAGTCACCCCCCAAAGGCTTGTCAAATAAAGCCACATTTCCCATTTGGAGAAACCCCTTATATCTCTAAAATCCCTAAAAATATCATTCAAGACAGAAATTATTGAACATGGTCCATGGGCATTCCTTAAAAACTAGTTCCATATCATTTCTACTAATCAAAGAACTACCGAGATCATGGTTTTCAATTTCATTCTTCATGTTTTAAGTGTGTCAAAACATCCTTGGACTAGTAAGCCTTATATAACTCGTTGTTTCCATACATATGGTCCTAGTAATAAGACAGAAAACTATAAGACTAGATTAATCCATACCACATGACATTAAACTTCATAGTTAATTTCCCTCCCATTCGACATTGATATATTCTTAAGAACTATGTAAGGATTGATTCTCACATTTGTGATATACATAGCGATGCTCAGATCCTACAACCTGTTTCATCTAACACATTATCAAATTCCCCTATCCTTCTTCCTAATCACATCAGTTTGGTGAATGAATCTTTTTCAGCTCCTTATTTCTCTAACTGATAATAGCACATTTGGGCTTAGGGGTTCTAGTGGAAGCTTCCCTACACAATCAACGTGTATCTATTCACAACACGATTAACATGGAACTACTTAAAAGACCTTAATAAGTACCCCAACCATCCATACCACATAATTTTAAATATAATGGTGGATACCTATTTAAAAGTGTAAAATTTGGAATTACTAAATCCCTCACCTGAGAGGACCACTATCCAGGGTGATGGTCTCCCACCACCCCTCCATCCAAGAACTACATGTGGCTTGATTTTATTTTGGTTGAGATACATAGAGACACTCAGATCCTATGTGATGGGTCTAGCTATAATATAAAAAATGACTGTACTCTCCAATGTATGATATGAATCTACATTGGAGGGTCTGGTATGTGTTCTAACCCCACTCGTGATCCCATACTAAATGAACATTTCCCCTTATCAGCAACATAATTTAATCAGTGTGGGGAATGTATTCTGGAACTATGTTTGTCTTAATTCTCTCTTTGACCTGTTATATAGTGATACCTGGATCCGATGTCTCAATCCCATCCATAATATGAATAAATACCCATTCTTTTCTTTTTGTTCATACCTTCATAGGAAAACATTCCAATTCTTAGGTGATTTCAATATGAAATGACCCTTCCACACTTAGGATCATTCCTTAGTCAAATCAAACTCTATGTTTGGGGAAATTATGAACTTCATAAGCCTTCCCTAGTCATCGGTAAAAGAATTCCTAATACCTAAGGACACATTTTTTACTATGAATTGAAACACGTAGTTTGGTATTGTATAATTTTCCCACAAAAGGTCTGTCAATAAGAGGAATCTTCATCCTTAGGAGAAACCACTTATATCTCCATAATCCCTGAATACATCATTCTGGAAACCACTTCTCAAAAATACTCCATGGTTATTCTCACTGTACTAGTACCATGTAACTATTTCAATCTATAATCCCTCATATCACAGTATGTAAACTTCACTCATCATGCCTAAAAATGATCAAACATTCTTGGTCAGATCACTGTGAAATGGAATATCACTAACCACGTAGTCACAGCTAAACGGCCTTAAATTGAATCCCTAAAAATCATTTCCAAAATATGATAAACTACTCTCTCCATATACTCTATGCATGAAATTAAATTGGATGATGCTTTTACCATCCTTGGGGAGGCTCTTTTCCTCGAGATATTGTTTGTCCACTACATCACCCTGAATAACATCATGTAAATTTGTTCTCAATTCATCAACACATGTAACGACGCCTATATCCTCCAATATAGAACTAGATGCTATAATAGTACAAACATTTTTTCCACCATTCATCGATACAACCAGATCTGGGTGAATACTTCTAGATTTATCTCATAACCCCTCCTTTTCAAGCTTGTGGATGACATTGAAGTCCCCATTCTTTACATATAAAGATAATTCTCATAGGGGAAGTTTCACATCCATTTTCTGTGATAATATACATGTTTCATCCATTCTAAGACACCTTCCTTTCACAAACTACCCTTTTTGGTCTTATGAAATCCGAAACCTCATAAACTCCCCAACCATTGGTAATAGAATTTATAATAACCAAGGAAGTCACTGTTTTGACTATGCATTGATACATACATGTTTGGATTTTCATAAGTCTCCACTAAAAGGATTGTCATGTAGAGAAACCTTTTTACTATGGATAAACCAAAAATATTTATGTAATCCCTAACAACATCAGGTAAAAAACTACTTCTCAAACATTCCTTATGGTTCTTCCATGCACACTTGTCCTATATCATGTTTTTGATATAGAAATCACATAATCATGACTTACAATCCCCCTTTGTGTACATGATGATAGTCAAAAAATTCTCATCCAGCAATCCCATCTAGGTTCATCATACATTATCTCATGGTTAAAGGTGTTCTGGCTAAAACACCAATTGCATCAGTCTAGATTTAAAGTCTCTAAACTACCCACAAATAGATACATAATACTCTCCCAGATGAGAACCCAAAAAATTGCATCCTATGAAAGAGTCATGATTCAGATCACTATACAAGAATATCATATGATTTAGGAAATGTTGAGAAACTAAACTAAATAGAAAGATTCAAAAACTCATTAGGTTAAAAACCCACAAATTTTGTCCCAATAAAAATCCATGTATTTCTTGCTATGTCTTCTTAATATTTAACTTATGATAAAATTAGTGCATTAATGAAAAATACTATAACATTCAGCAAATCCATTATGTGATAGAGTCCCCTCCCATTCCTATAATTGCAAATACAACACATTGAAACAATTAAATTTAAAAAAATGATTCAAATTCGATGTTATTTTATGATTAAAGGGCGAAAATAGATTATGAAATAGATGATTGAGAACAAAATTCATTTAATTTATGGAAAAAAATCTAGAGGACTATCCAAAAATTGGTTTCTCACTTTCATATTTTACAGAATACAATCAGCATAACTCTGGAGTTGAAGAAGTTTATCTCGATCCTTATCCATATACTATGGAATATCCTCTATCCAGATAGTATCAGCCTCCTCTATAAGGTGGAGCTCTTCTCCCATGGTCATAATTGATGTCTTACCCTCATCTTAAAACCCCTCCAGTAAATGACAATGTTTCACAAGATCCCCTATCGTAGTATTAATCTCTTATTGGAGGTGAAATATTTTAATGGATTCCTTGTCAGCACATTGGTCAAAATCCCCCAATTTCATAGCATGGTTGAGTTCTTCCTAGGATAATGAAGCTCAAATATCATCAGTTCCAGTGATCATTGTTTCTTTGATAAGATATTTTGAAACTCATGTTATTTCTCATATTGGAAAATGATTTCTTCATTATAATTTGGACCATGAAGTAGTCAAATCCACTATACCCATACATGCTGAACATTCTCTATAGCAGATGATGTTTTGATCCGTAGAAATTCACAGAATGTATCCTATGCCTACTAGCCTACCATGGAGATTGTCTCTAGTGGAGAGGTGAAATTAAGAATTAGTTCCGTTATGGAATAAAATTGTGTTGTCTCTTCGGGAGTGAAGTCTCCCTATCCATGTGTATTCAGGTTAGTTAGGGTGGGGAATCCCCAACATTTTCAACCATTGAGACTAATGGAATTTAAGGCTAAATGAAATTAGTCCTCGATATTAGAAGATAACAAGGAAAAAGGGGAAAGGGAATCAAAAGCTGATGACACTCACCTATTGATAGATCAGCTACTTGTATCGATGCCTCCCTTACACTCATATTCTCATTAGTTTGAACCCTAACCTCATGATGAGGAATATTTTTGAAAGTTTACTCAGAATAAAAGTTGGATGACTCTCAAGAATCTCCCAATTTGGAGCCCTTGGCTATCATTCCAAACCAATAGGAGCAGGATGGGCCTTAACTCCCTAGTCATGGATTTCCATCGGAACATTTACTAAATAAAAATTTGCACCATTCAAGATAATTTATTTAATGTGTTGGATGTAAAAAGTTTATCTATAGTGAAAAACACAAAATAGAGAAACTCATATCCATCCAATTCCTTATTAATTTCCCCAAACTCTTTCAAGGAGTCAATAATATTTATATCATGATAATTTTCTCCCATTATTTAATTATATAAAATGTCAAATCTCATATCATCCGCTCAATTAAGGGTATCTGAGTCATTGGGATAAGGAGCAAACTTTGCTCCTCCATAAGTATAACCCACTGCCTTTTCAAAAGGAATAACCCTTTTAATAAACTCTGAATCAATATTATCACCAACACCTTCATTGGATAGTTTTGGGTACATGTTAGTCCCTTTGAGAGTGGTGAAAGGACCGACAACGATGGTCATGGGGTCCTCTAGTGTATTTGATTGATCTATGTATCATAAGGAAGAGAATTCCTTGATTTTAACATTAAATTTTATATTGATATTTTTACATTAGAAAGATTCTCCTCCTTCTCTAAAGTAATAAGAAAAAATCTAGTCTCATCCCTTGATGCTAATCTTATCAAAGGGATAGAATATCCAGTAGGAATATTCACCACATCCAAAATCTCATCCTCAGTACTTCAAGGGTCATCTTTAATCCCCTTAATAGAGGATAAGATAGTGGATCCTGGAACTCACAAGCATGATCAGACATTTATTCTAGATGTTCTAAAGACAAATGATATCATGAAAATATACCATGACTAGTAATTAGAAAAGGATTTTATTATTCAATTCCCCATCACTTTTTAATGATTAAGGGTAGAAATTGAAAACTAAAATACAAGTATCGGTGTGCCTATGGAGAATTATCTCTCTCCATATAATCTTTTATCTTCCTTTGGACTGAATATGGCTCCCCAGATTCAAGATTTGATCCCTCTTCCGTGTTAGAGGTGCTTGTCGGGACATATTTCAGTGATGTGATCCTGGCTGATTCTCCCTCTTCTAGGTAAAAATTTGGTTCATAATTTTCATAGTAAAGAATTTTTGTTCAAAAATAAAATAATATAATCCAATATGAATAGTGGAAGGAAAGATTTCTATCCGGAGGATTGGTGAATTAATCCCATTCATCAGTTGGCTATTAATAAACCCCTTTAGGGGGTCCCAGATCCATCATATCCTCCACTCACCATGTAGTGGGGATATGATTATCGATGGTGTAAATGATATTTTCCATATATTAGATATTTATTAACACCTCAATAAGGTTATCACCAATGTCGAGGTTGGGTGGGGCTCGAACATCCCCAATGTGTAAAATCTTCATGCCAACATGGTGGAATGAAAATCAGTCCTTGGAGTTTCCTATAAAACTTAAACTGCCTCCAACCCCATGAAATCCATGGTTCTATAAGTTTTTCATGAATAAAACCTAACACTCCTTAGTTTCAATGGTTTTCCAATTATCTTCATGAAATTAAATGGATGGGAAACAAGAGATTATGTTTCCTCTTGATGGTGGTTGCTAGACCATCTACGATGAACCTCATATCGTGGAACCCTTATGATCCAAACTAGCTAACAAACCCATGAATGGGGTTGCCTGGGAGAGCTCAGGTCCTAAAAACATTCTCCCTCTATATTTGGTAGATAATTTTTATGACACTTCACCCTCAGATGAGTCATCACATCTTTGACTTAGGGAACACTCATCGTATACATCCCATGAGGGTACGACGGGATCCTTGGTTCGAAATACCAAGAGGCCATCCAAATGGATGCACTCAGAAAAGTTAGTTTAATTATCTCTTGAGTTATTTTCATAGTAGTGAGGACTCTAAATTTTTAGTCCACTATTGTGCTCTTCTCTAATTATACATTCCATCGTCGGTTAACATCCCAGTTGGTGGATCCCCATATGGGAGGAAGTTAAATTATTTCAATATATTTAGTTTCTTCGTGGATTATCCATACTTCGGAGGTAGGGGTTGGATTCCATTAATACCCTAAAAAAAGGGTAAAAACTAACCTCTAGGAACATTTATTTCACTAAATATGGAATAGGAAGAAAATTATGTTATAATACATCCCCGCAGTACTGGGAGTATCCTTATAATTATGAAGGTCACATTCCCTATATCCATGTACAGTATGCACCAGGGAATCCTCTCCAAGTCAGGGGATTTCAACCCAATGTGTTTTCCCTCTACTAGCTTGTCCACTATGACAACTATTGTTGCCTCACATCGCCATTGGATTCATAGGTCGCAACATGTATATGCTTAACCAAATATTAAAAAATCCAACATGATGATTCTAGGTGGGTATATCCGACATGATTTTATACCCCCATTGGATGAACTGGACCGATTCAAACATGGGCCAAAATATACCAGGAACAACCTTCTTTCAAATTTTAGGTCATCCCATTGGGTGTTATCTTGTGGGAACCTCCCCTTTGTTCACCAACAAAGCATTCATACATGCTTCAAAGTAGACATCCCCCTTGGGCATGGGTCTTCATTCCTAATGTCTCAAGGTATGTCAAATAGGTCATGATCCAAAATAGGAATCCTTTCCACATACTCTCTTGTGGAATTTGGCAGGATTAAAGTTTCATATATCTCTCTAAGAATGGGTTCCCCAGTGATCTTGTTGACATACCATAAGCTGATTTCGAATTCATTGTGCCTTAGATGGAAGGTGTTGGTATGTTGGCTCCATCGTCTTAATAACTCTGGAATAATATCTCGGTTCTTGTTACATATGTCAGGGCCAGCTAGATAGCCTCATAAATTTCCATGAGGTTTACCTCAAACACAAAATCATAACATGTTTGGTACACCTTTTATGCCAATATGCACAATGGTTTGACACCTCCTCTAGTGAGAAGATCCACATATTCCTTCCATAATGTCAATTGGTCCATATTAGAAGAAAAAAATATGGATGAGTAGCAGACAGAATTCTTCATAGGTGTGTGAGGATTTAAATCTTGGAAACAACTACTGGGATTCATGATGCAGGCATAGGGTGATGTTCCATCATTGATATACAAGCCCCTAATCAAGATGTTTGTTGTGGTTAAAATTGATTACTCTTAGAACCAAGAAAGTGGTAGGTAACTTTTTAGCTTTTGGATGAGGACATCATTCAGGGGATCGTGAATATAAAGTGGATGATAATTAATATTTTCATATTCACAATGACACATTTTCATAAAATTCACTAAATTTGGGAGGGTGGTGTCACATTCATCATTATAAATTTCACCCCTGAAATCCAGCATCTCCTTGATATGATTACCGGATAGTTCTTTGGAGATTCTGACATTTTGATCAGTCATCATAAATATATAGTGACGTACCAATATTTCCATTAGAGTTAAGTCTATGTTTGAAAAATTATGGAAATTATCAAAGGAGTGACCTCATACTGGTCACTTTCTCAGGTGACCTCACACATGTCACTCAACCAGGTGACATCACACAGTCACATGCCAAGGTGACCTCGTGCAGTTAACCTTCCAAGGTATCAATGTCACACTGATGGATTCATATTATTATTACAATAATTGGAGGTGGGGGAGTAGATAGAATTATTGAAAAAATGGAAGGCTATAATGATGTTTGATGAATTGTGGAAGAGTGGTGCGAAAGTGAGAAGCAGAACTGCATGAAAAGTCAATGTGATTTATAGAAACAGGGACACCCCCATGGCCGACCGGCATGGGTGACCCACACGAAATGTATATGCGATATAACTATATTTCATACCTATGTGGCTCACCCTCTCAAATCTTCCATTCACAAAACTTATTTCGTAATTCACATTGATACCATTAATAAAGGGACATGAACATATAGAGGCCAGCAGATGAAGGATCATCCATTTTTTATACCTTAGGATCAGGCCATTTTCTTCTGATCAGATCTAATCCTGAGCAGGGGATATTTTTTGAGAGTCCATTTTCACATAAAAAAATATGTAAATACCTAATTTAAATATGTAATTAAAATATATCAATTATCACATGTTCTCTCCCAATTAAAACCACGAAAGGTGAAACCGACATCACCATATAGGTCTAACATGTGCACCAGGAATCACTGAGGAGTTCTAGCCCGTGTGCCAAATGTCCCCATGAAAGCCCATCCTATGACCTTGGTCTATTGTGTAGGCCTAGAAACGTTCACCCAAGAGACTCATAAAATTTACACTTGTGTCATACATAGAACGAAACAGATTTATGAGCTAAATCCTTCTCCTAGAGTTCTGAAAATGCTAATAAATCAGACCATTTGGATCCTCATTTGACATAGTTAGAAGACCCAGAGATTTATAAATTCTCTCAATTTCCAATTCCATTTCAGAATTATTCCAAAACATCAGGTAAAACACTAAATTGAAAAAGAAGAGGAATTTAAAAACATCAAGGGATTGAGTTCCCTCGATGTCTATAACACCAAGAACCTTGATATGGTCCACTCCCTATTTAAAACATCTACGGAGGAGGGACCTTTTATAGATCAAAAAATGATCCCTAGTCATCTAATGAAACCTAAAGATACCATTATATCCTAGTCTAATTCCACACCCAAGTGTTTTTTCCCAGGATGTTCATCTCCCAATGTTTCTTTCATCTCCCCTAATCCTAACACGTTTGACCCACCTTAATCTCTCTCAATCCCCACCTACATGAGCCACCATCATCTCACCCATCCCTGACCTGTGTGACCCACCTTTAGCTCCCTCATCCCTCACTTCCATGAACCTTCCATTGAGCCATATTTCATAACACCAATGATAGGTCATCCTTTCCTTTGGATCCCACATATGTGGGGAACTGATACAATCCCTACTCCAAAGCCTCAATATATGTATGATTAGATCATAGGGAATATTATTCTTCCCTCCTGATTGTACATTCTAGTGGTAATGGGGGTCCAAGATTTATCCTACCAACAAGGAAGGATACTCGGAATGTTCTTCATTATACATTCTCATGGTAATGAGGATATCAACCTTACGAATAATGAAAGGAACCCAGGATTGAAAGAATGATAGAAGGTGAGAAAATCAATTTAGTTTCTCTATTACATATCCCTGAACTCATCCACCATTAGATGAAGGAGATTGTGTGGTTTTTTAATATCTTCCACCTCCTATTGTTTGTCACACCGAGCTTGAATCATGTGGGATTAGATGTTAGTGATAATCACGACATCCACATAATCAACTATCTGTCTCTGGAGTGGGAAGCTTTTCTAGATATTCCTCTCATTTTTCTTAAGGACCCCAATTCAGTATAAGCCCCAACAATGTTATGACCACCTCAAAGATCCATATTCCTTATGATAAAAACCTCAGCAGGGAATTATTCCTGATGAATATATAAAATTTACCTCCTAAGTAGGTGAAATCCCTGAACATAGGAACTAAGAGGGCTTTGATTCCTCTCCAAATGGGATACATAGGAATCCTCCCTATGTTTAAAACCCATGAACTAAATTCACACTAATATTATTTGGAAAACATCCCCAGTAGGGTCATATCTATCCTAGGAGGCTGCATCCCTTCTCGATCCCTCGACCCGCTTCAGCATAAGTCCCACACTAAACTATTCTATGAATATTTCACCTAGTTTTACTTGTTACATGAAGTTAAAATACAAGGTTTGGTCCTATTAATATGACCTTAGGAGGTATGACTTCCCTCTTTAAGTGTCACTGAACTATGTGGGTTCTTATTCCTTTCACAATGAAAGGTTGGAAGCGCATCTCATGGTCCCAATCGTGACATCAAAATAAATATCATCTCCCTGGATGACTATGCATTCTAAATCACCCCACTACATGGTTTAAAATGAGAATCAAGATAATAATGGACATAAGAATCTCAAATATGTACATATAAATGGGTACCATCAATAGAAAACCCCATATTCATACAAATTTCTCTGTCAATGATGAACCTCAGTTACATTTAGATGATTCTAAATCCAATACATGCTAATGATTTATTTTTACCTTAATGAAGACACATTTACTATTTTCAATTTAATTAAGGATTCATTAATATGTCTTAAATCATTGAGAGACTCTGGAAGTAGGATACAATTATGCTCAAAAAATTTGATTAGCCCAACTTCTAATCTCCTCAACCAATGTGAGCCCCTAAGCCTTATTGGAGCTATTTCCCAACAACCACAATCCTTTAGAATGAATATTTATGAAACTCCTTGAATTATGGAACCATTGGTTTTTTTCATATCCATAAATAAAACCAATTGTAAATCTCTTAGAATATACACAGAAATATCTGTCTAATGTGAAGGGTTATGCCACCACATCCAAAAAACACCAATCCATCCAGACATGGTTTTCGGGGGTGAAATAGTATGATGATGGACCAAATTTTCATATATAATATTTATGAAATTATTGTATTTATAGAGTCATAATATCATATATTATTTTTTAATTTCCATTTCCTAGGGGATACGATAACATTACTCTTGTGTACGGAGGACTACGACCTCGAGAAGCGATTTGATTAGTTTTTCACTAACTCTATTCATGGAAGCCATTAAGGATAAGGTTAATGAATATATGTGATATAAATGACATAATTTTGATATTAATGACACATTTACGATTTTAAAAATACAATATATCATTTTATTTCTTAAAATTGTACTCACTGAAAGATGATAACATTGTTCATGTATGTCTGGACTAATGCCTTCACGAAGCGGTGTGACTCTATCTTTTCATCACCACACCAAAATGATGATATTTATAAGTATATTTAAAGAAGTAATATGGTATTTTTGATATTATTATAATTCTTGAATGTTAATATTTTACTTACCTTCTTTTTATAATGATCGTTGAAAATGGAAATGTTACTCATGAATATGTTCTACCGTCCCAATGATCAGAACATACATCATTTCTGAAAACTATTTTAATGAATGGTATTAGGAGTATAATTTATTTATAACAATGATAATTATGTCATGATGATTATTTCCATAATTATGAAACCTTGATCAATATAATATGACCAAAAATAACAAATCAAAACATATACAAAAAAAGTGGTTCTTACCTGAAACGTGATTTTAACAAGGAATTGTTTATAAAAGTGTAATAAATTATCATACATAAGTCATATATTTTTTGATAGATATGAGTATGGTTATTTATTAGGTTTAAAATAACCATATATTTATTATACATTAGGTTTAAACATGTGTTATGGAATTGAAGACTTATGGTATGGGATTTCTCTCTCACTGTTATTTTCTGTGTGACATAATCCATATTGACCATGTGTTTATTTTATGTGGTTTATATACATCCCATGAAATTATATGTTGATTATCATCCATAAATTTCATGGTATTTACATATCCATTTGAGTATCTACCTTTTATGACTTTTATGGATCAAAAGTTACCAAAGCTTTATAGGATTTCTAGTCTCTCTTTTATATCTAAGAGATATATGAAAATTTACCACTCATTTGTTTATGTGGTGTATATACTGCCGATTCGGCATATTAGATGTTGAATCTAATTGTTTTAATGTTATTATAAGATTCTTTAACTGTTATTATTTCAAGGAACTTATGATTCCAATTTACCAATGTGGCAAGGTTTGTATGTTACAATGTTATTGTTTATCGGGATTTCTCATTATTATGTTTTCAGTGAGGTAATATTATGATTTACATCTCAATAAACACATTTATTTTATACTAAAATATTTATTTTTTTGATTAAAATATTTCCATTCATTTTCCTCTCTTTATATACTCAATATTTTTAAAAACATTCATAATAAAAATTTATTTTATTTCTATCTTCGTTGGGAAACCGATTTTTCTTCAAAAACCATGTTTATAAAAATATTTTAATTTTTTTAAAATTATTGAAATGATTTATTAAACACATTTTTATCCATATTTTATGTTTTTTAAAATATTTTTAATGGAATATTTACATCATTATCCAAAAAAATGAATGTTTTTCATTTATCATAAACGTGATTGGAATCTCTATTTTTTTTATATAGCGTGTATAAAATTTCCCATCATCATCACAATTATTTTAATTTAAAAATACTTTATATGTTTTCATGTTTATATTTAAAAAAATGATTTCATTTTTTTTATATAATTTTTTTTCAAAATGAATATGATATTTTCCTCAAAAAAATGTTTTAAATGATATTAATGCTTCATTAAGAAGATTTCAAGTAATTTTCAATGAAAATTATTTTCAAAATATTTTAGTGATTTTAAAATAAATTTTATTTCACTCAATAAATGCTTTAAATTATTTTCAAATATTCATTTATAATTTTCAAATTCTATTTTCAAAAAAAATTATTTCCAAACATTTTTATTAATTTTTTTGATAAAAAATGATTTTCAAAGAGAAGTTATTTTCCTTAAAGAAATATTCCAAGTGTCTTGTAAAAATAATTTTTGATATTTGATGATTCACTTTTATGTTACATTAATCTTTATTGGGGATATCATCTGAAGATATGATTATTATTATTTTATTTAATGGTTTATTTTTATTTTGATAATATGTTTATGACCCCATATTATCTTCCATGGGTTACCCCATGATAAAATTATTATGAAACCATCTTCTTTTATCAAGCGTTATACTATGATGAAATGATGAAATGATTATAAGACTTTTCTATTTTCCATAAGTTATGATATGATGAAATTTTTAAGAAACCCATTTCATTTAATGGGTTATTGTATGATTAATTTTTTATGTTCTTATAGAACAAATAAATATGGTTTTCATTATGACATAGGTGTGACCGACATCTACCTGAAATACATTGGGTAATTATTTATATCTCATTATATATACAAGAATGGAACTGGGAGTCAACCAAGTTCAATAATGGAATTTGTCCACTAGAATGGTCTTGGGAGTGAACCCTGACTACTATGGTGGTTTGGGGAGTGAAATCACAACACAATGATATCCTTGGAAGTGATCCTTAACTACTATGGAAATGTTTTTCTTTTCTTATTTTTATTCCACAATATCATGTCTTATACCAATTTTATTCTCTCATGGATCATGTTATTTGATTTCCTTATGATTAATGTCTTATGAACTGCCAATATTTATGCCATGGATCAAGATTCAGATCTTTGATACAAAAATTATAGTTTTCTATTATTAGGGACATGTTTTCATGCCCTTATGCTCACACCAGGTTTACAAATTTCTATTTTTTACCCTTACTGCTAATATGAGATCACCTTTTATTATGCTTCAATTCCTCGAGAAATGATGTAAGTTTTTAATTAGGGTATGTCTATAAATAGAATTTAATGTGAATATATTTATGGGAGACATTGAAGAACTTTCACCAAATTAGAATTTTTTGTATGTATAATCTAAATAAATTAAACAATTATGGCCCTCGGGCATGTGTTTCTGTAATGTAATGAATATTGATCTAAAAAATATGCGATATCCACATATGAAAAGTCAGGGTCAATATTAATAACCTCCCCATTATATCAATGTCATTAATACATGGGTAGTGTATCTTGGAAAGAAGGTCCAAACAATGGGCGTATTATCTGTAGCAGTCATAGAGAAGGTAGTATCACATCATAAATAATTCGTCAAGAGATGACATGATTTCCATATCCATGAACATAAATTCAAGATGGAAAATCATCCCATGTCTTAGTACATATCATAATGGAGGGAATTAAGCCCCATAATAACTAATCTTTAATGAGAATCCCATCCCCTTCCTTGGAAGTGTCTCATCATGGGAAATGCATCCCACTACTAAGGGTTGTACCCAATAATTGGAAATTTTTTATTTGTAAAATCATCCCCTTCCATAAAACCATCACATAAAGGGAAATACATACTACTTAAAAGGGAAATAAGAAATAATATGACAATATTTTATTTACATCTCATCCTTATTCAAGGATATATCATATCTTGGGAAATACATAGCACTTCCAAGGGTGGGAAACTAGTTGGGAATTATATAAAATTACCATCATCATTAAGACTATGTGGGAAATACCTTCCATGAAAAATTGAGAATCACATCCTAACACCATGAAATTAAGTCTTTATTCAATGTATCAACATAAAATGGGAAATAAAATTTCATGAAACAGGATGGGTTGATCCAAAACATCATCTAATCTAACTTGAAATAAGGATTTAACTATGCCTCTCTGTATTACATATGTTTTTGACTAGTGGAATGGGCATAAAAGGATAATGTTGGGAGACTATGTCCTTGGAATATAGTTAAATAATATCATAATTAAACTAAGCACTTACACGTCAATGAACATTAGATTGTGCATAAATAAATAGTGGAAACAGAAACATGATTTAATAAATATAATGTAGCATACATACTTAAATACAATACATGTAGACACTAGTCACTCCTTGAGCTTGCCTTATGGAGAGAAAAATAAATGAAAAAAATATGCAATGCTCTACTACTACTATAAGATAAACCACATACTGGGTCTCCAGGACTACTAAATATCTCTTCCATAAATATGAGACCTCGTATGAGCAATCCCACTAAATAATGAAACATTAGGCGTCCACCAGATCCACCACATCCTATGCTCAATCCGAAACCATTCATAGGGTCTGCATGCACACTAAGGTGCATATGCAGGGGGTGGGATACAAATCTCAGTATGGTACTCCCAATGGTATCCCTAACATCTATTGTCATAACATATGAATGAAAAACGTGATATTCCCATTGTAGTAGAAAAACTTCAGCTAACTTAAAAATAATATATATATATATATATATAGGGATAAATGGAAGGATAACAGTGTACCTCATGATCTATCATGAATCTTGTGGTAAATCTACCCCCTATGAGCTAATATAGAGGAAAATATTGAGTTTTACTCACCAATTCAAAACATGAGGAACATAACCTAGATCAAGAAGGATCTAGAAATGTTAAACACATGGAAAACCATGAATTCCAAACCATACGATATCATCCTAGGTGTCTAAAAATGTGAAGCGCATATAGTGTGCTCCATGAATCTAATGGTATGATCTGAACTGTCTATAAGAACTCCTATTGATCATGGAAAAATCCTAATAATGTCTCAAAATTCATGTAGTAATAATTGGGTTTAGTGATCTATCAATGAAAAATTAGATCCTTGGAAGCATGATAGACTCCACGGGCCACTAGCCCCTAAATAGGGTGATCATATAAAGTATGGTGGATGCAATCATACTAATAATCTATTATCTCTCTCAACCTTCCTAAAAATAACCATCCCTTAATGGAGAGAAACTAAATCAATCCTAGGACAAATTCCATTTTTAGTAATATCCCAAAGGTATCATCTCTTATCCAATCCTATAAAAGAAAAACCTCAAACATGAAATAAAAAATATCTTTAACCAAGGACATTTAAAATTCAGAATCACCAATTAAAACCATTGAAACCAACACCAACCATCTAAATCAATAACAAAGAATGGTTCTCCATCTATGGTCCCAAAACCCTATCTCTACAAGGACACCCTACAAGGAGATCATCTAGAAAAAACTGTCCATGGTCCATGATTGCTAAAGGGGGCCTATGTTTTCCTCCTAGGAAACATCCCCAAAGGGTAAACTCAACCAACACCATGCCCAAAATAGAAAACACAAGTAACACCACACCCTGAAGGTCATTCTTCAAACATCTCCCTCGTTACTACATCTATCTTTCACAATGTAAGTCAGATATACCTAACATCCCATGATGTCTTTCCATCTTAAAGTCTTCTACTTGTCTAGACCTCAAAATACCAGATCTAAACCTCAGGAATTCAATTAATCAAGATCATAAAAGAAATAATTTATCATTTATTATTGAAAAAATACAAATAAATTCAAAATAACTATCATGGAATCCTCACCAAAGGTGATAAACAAGTGAAAACCCCTCACATGGGGCTCAAAAATCACAACCCAACCCCTAAGAGGATTATAGAAATGTAAGGCCTCTACCCTAGTTACCTAGAGTGGGTGCATTAGTACGTATCATTGTTATGATCACAAAATAATTAGTCTCGAAAGATTGATTAATTTAATAGCCTTGGAAACACTAGATATATTCATAAGTCTTACATTACATCATAAAGTAAAAAAAACTATAACAACATCTTGTCTTCATATCCCCTCATTCTATCCCTATAGGTCACTCATAAAATACTTCTTCACATCCTGAGAAAAATAAAACATTAAAATGGGTGAGCTCAGATGCTCAGTAAGGATAACAATATAGTAGTAACTTTCATAAATAAACATAAACATTTAAGGCAATGTATAACTAAAACAAAAGCCTTTTAAACTTGAACTTCAGCATAATATGGAAAAGATAAAATGAAATAATTCCATTTACTTATTCACATGGATATTCTACTAGTCGAATAATCACATGCAATATCAATAACCACATTCATAGTAATGGAATACATAATACCAGACTATCATAACCACATAGTCGAGGCCTTATTCCAAGACTAAAAATAAGTTTTTGTGAAGGCCTTGTGCCAAGACACTAGTTTGTCTCATGAGACATACCGATGCATCGAGAAGCTATAGAGGGCTCCACCCATCACTTACTAAGTCCAATGCATTCCTCATATGAAAAGGTTTAAACATAACATAAACATCCGTATTGAAACTAGCATACGAAATGTCAACAATTTATCCATAAACCATGAATGGTATAAAAACAACACATCCACAGTCAAACATATCACAAAACCTTCAATACAATATGGATGTTTTGTATCATAATAAATCAACTTCAAATAAGCTTAAAATTCATCAAAGGATGTTGACATAGATGAAATCAAGACAATTTGGGAGAAATATATCCTTTTTGAAATCATTTAAAAGTCACATATTTATAAAATAAGACCTTTATTTTGAAAATACTCTTACAAGCTTGTAAGGGAATATTCTTAAGATTTTATAGTGGCAGAAAATAGCCGCACCCATCGTATAAGTTAAAAAAGACATTGTTACCTTAATTTTTTTTAAAAGGTTATAAAGGACCTTATTTGGATAACGACGGAAAGATTCCTTTCAAAAATGTATAAGGTCAAATAATGGAAAAAATGACTTTTAACCCATTTTCTATAAAATATAAAAAATGTTTTGAAATATATTTTTAATAAATATGGATGTGGATGATAAAGAGGTCCCAGTAGATACGTACATAAAAACAACCTCGGATAATAAAGAGATTGCGAAATTAACCCTTACCTTGTACTTTTCCTTAGTCGATGGTATGTTAACCTCCGTTATAATAGTTTAATAATTCTTATTAAATTTTAAAAGATTCATATACCTAAATATTATATCATATATGATCTTTTAACATTGCTTTGTTAAATATATTTTAGTATTATCATCATTTCGGGTGTTAACTTACTTGATTTATATTGTATGTTACATAAGCCGTGATTGTTATGGATAGGTTGTATCTTATTCAAATCCAAAATTATATCAATTCCTTAAACATTATTTTTAATCATAAAATGAGTATTAGTCTTGAATGGATACGATGCGGAATTAATCTCATTGCGTTCATGGAGAGGGTATTCTGTATGTATGCACGGGCGACAATATCATTCTTTTGATATTAAAATAGTATATAATTGGATGGTATATCATGTATACAGAATAATTATAATGTTATATTTATTATTTAGATCAATTACACATTATTATCATACACATCCAAATAATAATGTTTTTAATAACAATTACACCACGACGTGAAGACGGTAAGCCGTACGTACGCACGTATAGTGACATGTCATTCAAAGGTTGGATAGAATAATGAATATGGTTGTACCATATTTATAATAACATCAAATTATATAGAAGATACTAGATTTATTATTATATAATGGAAATAACAAAGAAAGAAGAAGTGGAAGAAGTAAGGAATTGGAAAGAGGGTGGTGAAATCATTACCTCTTTTTTGGGTTCATTCTTTTGATTTGATCAAAAGGGATCCATAGGATGGATTTATGTTCAAAATAAGGCCTCTATATTGAAGTGAGGGAAGATTATAGGATATTTGGGAAGTGGTTGGCCGAGCCAAATGGCTTTGAATGTGTGAATTAAAGAGAAGTGGGAGTCCCCTTTTATAAGAGGGGTGAGGGGCACCTTAGGAAAAGCTAGAAATATTATTTTATAATAAAATCATTTTTGGTTTATAATGGCTACAAACTGATTTATTTCTAGGATAAGGTGAGTATGGGTCCAAAAAAACTCAATAAATAGGTTTTAGACAGGTTTGGGTCGCTATATTAACCTTATCTTTTAGTTTTAACTCATAGTTAATTAGTTTGACATTTACCATGTGTCTTTGTATTTTTATTTTATATGGTTAATAAAATTAATATAAAATTCCAAGAGAACCCCAATAGGTTCATTAATGATACAAATATCATTATATAAGTCTCTTGGCTGAACGTTATTTTTTTAGAAACAGAATATCAATTAATAATATAATAGTTGTCTGAAAAACTATTTTATGTCAATTTTGACACTATTTGGAAATTGATTTTTGTGAAAAACATAACAACATGATTACTTCAAACAATGTTAATTAAATCAATACTAACTTGTCATATTAACCTAAAAAATTATTATAATTCATAAAAAGTCTCAAATTACATTTATTTGGGTATTTATAATATCAATTAGTTTAATATTTCATTATTATGGAAATTACTGCATCATCATTGTGTCATAAATAAATTAAATTATTTAATTTCTAAAAATTATAAATAAAATAAAATTATGTAGGAAATCATTATATATTTCTAATGAATATTTATAATATATTTTACCTTATGTATAACCCTATATTAAAAATGTTTTTATTATTAAACTTTGATTTTAACTCTTTTAACTCTTCTTTGAATTAAATAATAATAAATGTCCTAATCTATTCCAAGTGGACCAAAAAGGTTCATATTTTATAGATAAGGTTTTTTATGGTCTATGTATACTTATCCAATAAAATTAGGACATGTTTTAGAGTAAAAATATTATCATTTTTACCTTTAATTACCCTATTTACTTTTAACCGTGGCAAATAAAAGTAAAAAGTTACTATTCACCAAAGATAAGTTTCATCTCATTGAACCACATTTTACTTACTGATATCAACCATGTCTCTCGGATTTTTGAAATTAAATTCACAGAAGTGGTAAAATTATGTTTTAGGCAAATTTGCAAATTCTCTTAGGAGGTGGGTAAAAAATGGTAAAAAGTTCAATAAACTTTTTATATATCTAAAATTAATGTAAATTGACTCCAATGAATTACATTGAACTTATATAGGTATTATGTATCTATTTTTACCTAAAATAAATTTAACTAAAAATTTGGTTTTAACCAATAACTCAGTGTTTTTCATTATTCATCAAAAATTGAACGTTTTTAGAAAAATACCAAAAATTTACCCTAGCCTAATTTCAATATTCCGAATCCAAAAATGAAGTCCATTTTGAAAAATAAAATTTATAAAATTTCAAAAAGTGGGTATTACTATTCATAACGGCTAGTTTGATTGGTTGTGGTGTGTTAGAACTCGAAGTTGCTTACAACACACGCCATTGTATTATTCAAAGAGAAGTGTACCGTGGAAGCTTGAGGTGTTACATTCTCCCCTCCTTCAGATAATTTTGTTCTTGAAATTTCTAGACTATTAGTGCATAAAAATACTCGGGTGGTTCTTCATTATAATTTCCTCAGGTTCCCACATTGCCTCTTCCATCTTATGGTTTCTCCATAGAACATTTACCAGACGAGTTGTCCGGTTTCTCAACACTAGTTCTCGGGTATCAAGAATCCTGATGGGCTCTTCGCAATAAGATATATCGGGTTCCCGTTCTAATTCCTCATAGGTGAGTTCATGCATTGGGTCAGACATGTATTTTCTCAACAGTGATATGTGGAACACATCGTGAACTTTGGAGAGACGTGGTGGGATTGCCAAACGGTAAGCTATAGCCCCAATTCATTCTAGAATTTTGAAAGGTCCGATGTACCTATAACTCAATTTACCTTTCTTACCGAAACATATAACTCCCTTCCATGGAGATACATTCAAGAAAACATGATCACCGACTTGAAATTCCAAATCCTTCCTTCGATTATCAGCATAGCTCTTCTGCCTTCTTTGAGCTGCTTTGACATGGGTTTGGATTACCTTCACCTTTTCCATCGTTTCCTCAACAAGTTATGGGCCTACGAGTTTTCTTTCACCAACATCATCCCAATAGGTTGGTGTGTGACATCTCTTTCCGTATAATGCTTCATATGGTTCCATCTGAATATTTGAATGGAAGAAATTATTATATGAAAATTCTACCAGAGTTAAATATTGATCCCACATACCCTGAAAGTCAAGTGAGCAGGATCTCAACATGTCTTCTAAGGTTTGAATAGTTCGTTCTAATTGTCCATCTGTTTGAGGGTGGTAGGAAGGGCTCAAATGGATTTTAGTATCCAAGGCCTTCTGAAGAATTTTCCATATTCTTGATGTAAAACAGGGATCACGATCAGAATCAATAGATATGGGTACACCATGAAGTCTCACAACTTCATTAATATATAGTCTTGTTAGATGTTCGAGTGGTAGATCTTCTCTAATAGCAAGAAAATGTGCTAACTTGGTAAAACGATCAACAATGACCCATATTGCATCATTCCTTATAGTATTCTTTGGTAGTCCCATGAAAATGTCCATCATAATATTATCCCATTTCTACTCAGGTATGGGAAGAGGTTGCATGACTCCTCCAGGTTGTTTCATTCCAACATTCACTTTTTGACAAACCATACATCTTGACACAAAATCAGTAATATTCCACTTCATGTTGTCCCACCAAAAATATTCTTTCAAATCTCTATACATATTAGTGATCCCAGGATTTATAGAGAAATTGGAACAATGGGCATCATTCAATAATTCCCTTTTTAGATCAGGTATATCGGGAACACAAATTCTCTTGCCAAATTTCAAAATTCCATCTTCATAATCGAAGTCACTCAATCTCCCATCATTCACAACATTAATATTATTTTGAAACCCTTCACCATCAGTCTGAGAACTCTTTATACTTTCTAATAAATATGGTTTCGCAACCATTTGAAAAAGTATCGGTGTTTCACCTTCCATGGTTACTCTCATATCTATATTCACTAGATCCATGAAAATATTATCCCTTTCAACACTCATCTTGTTCAAAACCCCATGATCCTTTCAACTCAAATAATATTCCACCTTATTTACCTTCCCTGGGTGGTAGTGTATAGTGCAATCATAATCCGTGAGTAATTCAAGCCATCTTTTTTTCCTCATGTTGAGTTCATTCTTTGAGAAAATATATTTCAAACTCTTGGGATTGGTATATATTTCACATTTTTCACCATATAGATAATGTCTCCTGATAGAGAAAATATTTTCAATTAATTTATATTTAATATCATTGTTTTAAACCCACAAAAGTGTTCATTTAAAATTAATTGTTTCATTTTTATGATATTGGTGTTATTTTGAGCTGAATAGTAAAAATGGGCCATTTGGATTTTTAAAAGTTTTAAATTATTTCAGTAGTATGGCCATACCTTTGTGAAAACTAATCCATATTTCAAAATTCTTTCTTTTCCAGATTCTAAACATCCATGGCGTAATGTTATATTTTTAAACTAAAAGCTGAATCGGCCATATGGAAGCTCCAAAGAAGCTCACAATTTGGCTCAAGAAAACTGTTTGCAGTTCTTCCTAGTTCTGGTTTGGGCTCCATAACGCATCAATGGTAGGCCCAAATGTTGTGATATTCGGTGGGTGGACGCGTAAGGAGTTTTGGATCATCTTTTATGAAGGAAGCGGCTGCGTGAATTGGCCGTTTATGGGGCCATTAAATCACCCTAATCTGGAGGATTGCGTTTTGGAGAGTCTGACTGGGCATAATAAATGATCAGAGTAAAACAGTAATAACTATCGGAATACATGTCCAATGCCGCTGAGAATTTTAGGTGACACGGCCAAGATAATTATAAACAACATTAAAGAAAGGGTCAACACGTTAAGATGTCATTTAATGGGAATAAAACTCATCAATATCTGATGGAAAAATTCTGGCTATAAAAGGAGGAGAGCACCACCCTCTCAAATCATCCCATTCTCCATCCCATTCCTCCTGGGACACCAAGGAGAAGAACTTATCTACTTTCTATATTATTTCTTTTCTTTTTCATAGTTTTTTAATGTCTTATTCTTCCCCATTCATCTCGATTACCCTTACAATAGTGGGGTAAACATTTGGACTGACTGGGGAAGGGTTGGTTTTCTACATTGTAATGCTTGAGTTCTTTGACGCAATTGAATAAATGTATTTCTTCTTCAAAGTTGTTTTCAATTTCGTAGAGAGTATTTTATTATCAAGTGTGATCGTTCTTGAATATTAATTCTGTTATTGATTTTTTCCTTGGTAAAATAATCATAATCTCCCTCCACAAATTTCTGGTTTATATACAATGGAATAAACCAGGAATTAGTGGTGAAGTACTCGACGACCGTCAGTACGTGTAAATGGTGTAGTGAATTTTCTTGATTGTTTGGGATAAACAATACCCGATTGGTTATTGGCCATTTCAATTAAAGATTTTCAATACAACTATTTTACTCATGGATGAAGACTTGACAAAACCTAGATCTTAGTAAAGTTTTCTCTCACAGTAATAATTTCACCAAGGAAGTGAGAGGAAACGATTGTGGAAACTCACTTTAATCAACAGGGAAGAAGAGGTTTGAATTAAATTGAACAAGGATAGATATACAAATAGAAAACCGAACCCGACCTAATCACCCTTTTTAATATCATAGTTTTTCAACCATTCTAATTTCAAATTTCATTTCAAAAACACAAGATCATGAGTAGGACTGTTTTGCTAATGAATTTTTAGCTGTCGTGATGCATAGGCAATAACCCTATCATTCTTCATAAGGACACAACCATGTCCTTTCTTTGAGTAATCACTATAAATAACAAACCTATCATTCTGTGATGGTAGATTCAATATATGAGCATTGACTAATCTTCTCTTCAATTCTTCAAAACATTCTTCACACTCTTTTTTCCAAATAAATTTAACCTCTTTACGTGTGAGCTTGGTTAATGGGTTAGCCAATCGGGAAAAATTCTGGGTGAAACGTCGATAATAACCTGATAAACCAACAAAACTGTGTAACTCAGTTATATTCATTGCTGCTGGCCATTCTTGGATTAATCTTGTCTTGGAAGGATCAACAAAGATTCCATCCTTATAGACAATATGTCCATGAAAAGAAATCTCCTGAAGCTAGAATTTACACTTTCTAAACTTCCCATATAATTCATATCATCTGAGGGTTTTCAAAATTGTGCACAAGTGATTTTCATGATCATCATAGCGTTTAGAGTATACCGAGATCTCATCAATAAATACCACTAAAAAGTCATCAAGATATTCCTTGAAAACTCTATTCATTAGATCCATGAAGACAGAGGGTGAATTATTCAATCCAAAAGGCATTACTGTAAACTCATAATGCTTGTCCCTGGTTCGAAATGCTGTTTTCAGAATGTCATCTTTCATGACACACAACTGATGATATCCAGATCAAAGGTCAATCATTAATAAGTATTGAGTTCCATGAAGTTTGACGAATAAATCATCAATGCGAGGTAGGGGATACTTGTTCTTTATTGTTATAGAATTATTCTCCCTGTAGTCAATGCACAAACTCATAGATCCATCTTTCTTCTTAACAAAAATAACAGAGGATCCCCATGGAGAAACACTTGGGTGAATAAATCCATTATTACTCAATTTCTCTAGTTGTTTCTTCTGTTCCACTGATTCTACAGTGGCCATTCTATAAGGGGTCTGCGATATGGGCCTTGAACTAGGAATTAAATCAATGGAAAACTCAATTTATCATTCTGGAGGATATCCAGGTAAATCATTTGGAAACACATCAATATATTCTTGCACAATAGGTACATCCTCTATTTGAACATTCCTTTTCTCACCCACAGTTATTTCATTCTCATCCTCCCCAATAATTGAATTTAGTTGATCTACTGGGGGTGGATCTAGATAACAATTAGGTGGTGACGTTTCTGCTCTAAAGATAAGGTACTTCTTATCATCATCAAAAATTGTTACCTCCTTCTTCTTAAAATAAATTTTCGCATCATGGTCAGAAATCCAATCCATACTGAGGATTATATCAAATTCAATCATGGGTATGATGATGAGATCAGTAGATAAAGAACATTTATATGCTCTAATGGAAACTGATTCACACAACTTTGTTGCAATTATTCATCCTTTAAGAGTTTTTACTGACAACTCCTTTGTCAAATCAAATTGGAAATATCTAATTTTCTAAGCAAAATGGGATGATTTGAAACAATGCGATGATCCAGAATCAAATAAAGTATTGGCTAAACTTGAGGAAACCATTAAATTACCTGACAGTGCGTCTTTAGGAGCTTCAACCTCAGCAGTAGTGATAGAATAATCTTGGCCTTGATTCCTTGGACTCTTCTAAGGTAAGTTTCCCAGATTCTTAGGAAATTCATTTGCATAATTTCCCATCTCCCGGAAATTTTAGCACTGAACATTGGTAGCTTCCTTCTTTCCCTTGCAATCATGATCTTGGTGGCCTTTTTCACCACACTTGTAACAGACTCTCATTCCCTTCAAGAAAGTACCAGGGTGTTTTCCCCCATTTATTGTAGGATGGATATTCAACTATTACCTTATTCCCCTTATTTCCATTCCCAGAGTGATCAGCAGATCTCTTCTTCTCTTGCTTTTCTATAAAGTCATTAGACTTAGAGAATTAATTTTCTATCTTGATAGCACATGAGACAATATCTTCATACAACGAGAAGTACTGTGAGACTAATGCTCGACGGAGAAATGGATTTAACCCATAAAATAAATGATTATTCTTACTTCTTGGGTAATTTATATAATCTACAACATTCATTCCTAACCTTGTAAATTTATCCTCATACATTGCAGCATTCTCATCCTCCTTTTATCTCAGACTGTGAAATTGCCTTTCCATATTAGCTCGACGGTCATGAGGAAAGTATTTTTCTAATAAAATCTCTTTAAACTCCCTCCATTCCATACTTGATACTTCTTCATCTTCCTTTTTATTTTGAATTAATGACCACCATTGATCTGCATCTCCATTGAGGCGGTAAACTTCCATGACAACTTTTTCCCATTCACTAATCTCCAAAGCCTAAAATATTTTCTCTAGGGAATTTATCTATTTCTCACCTACTATAGGATTTGTACCCCCATTAAATGATGGTGGTTTTTGCCTCATGAAGTGATATAACATTGATCTTCCATGCTACAGATCAAGGTGCTCCATACGAATAAGGCTGTTATTCATAACCTGAGTGATTTGTCCCAGTATAGTGATAATCTTATTAGCACCAATTATATCACCAGCTCCACTATAATTATCTTGAGCAGGAGGGAAATCCCTACATGGAGTGCGTGCATTGATATGGTTTCCATTCCTTCCACTATGAGCCATTTCTAAACAATGTCATAAACTAGATTAGTTTATGAATTGAAATACATAATTCCATACTTTTTAAACACTTAACATAAATTGAAAAGTTTATGGATATAATCCATAATCATAAAAATGTTTTCTTTGAGCAAGTATATACTCATAAACCCTTCATAATGGTTTGTAAATAAAATTAGAATTATCCTAAGCATATCCCTCGAGAGGGTCGTAACAAAGAGTGCAGCAAGGCCCGTTTTCGTGCACCAGTTCCCATTCGAGTCTAGCTCAATGTGGTGTTTTCATATTTTACCCCTAGGTACATCTGTGCCAGAGCCGCCTCTACCTGCTCATATCCAGAGAAGTATTTATTTCTCGTAAAACAATAAAATCTCTACAATACCAAATTTCTAGGAAGTCCTTCTATACTAATCCTCAAAGTGTAACTTAGGTTTATATGCTATAATGAAAATTTATCTAAATTTAGCTTCCAAGGGTTATTACTAAACTTCCTCTGATACTAACTGTAATGCCCCGAACCCAGTTACACAGATTCGGTGCATTAGTACGTACCATTGGAATTATCACAAAAGATCAAGTCTCCAATGACCGATTAGTTTAGTAGCCTTGGAAACACTATATATATTCATAAGTCTTACATTAAATCATAAAGTAAAAAAACTACAACAAAATATTGTCTTCAAATCCCCTCATACTATCCCTGCAGGTCATCCATAAAATACATCTTCACATTCTGGTTAGAATAAAACACTGAAAGGGGTGAGCTTATATGCTCAGTAAGGATAACAATATAGCAGAAACATTCATAAATAAACATAAACATTTAAGGAAATATATAACTAAAACAAAAGCCTTTTAAACTTGAACTTCAGAATAATATGGAAAATATAAAATGAAATAAATTCATTTACTCATTCACGTGAATATTCTACTAGTCAAATAATCACATGCTATATCAATAACCACTTTCATAATAATGGAATGCATAATGCAAGACTATCATAACCACATAGCCAAGGCCTTGTTTCAAGACTATAAATATTTGTTGTCAAGTCCTTGATCCAAAACACTAGTTTGTCTTCTAAGACCTACTGATGCATCGAGGAGCTATATTGGGCTCCACACATCACTTACTAAGTACAATGCATTCCTCATATGAAAAGGTTTAAACATAACATAAACATTCGTATTGAGACTAGCATATGAAATGTCAACAACTTATCCATAAACCATGAATTGTATAAAAATAACACATCCATAGAAAAACATATCACAAAACCTTCAATACAATATGTAATTTTTTTATTATAATAAATCAACTTCAAATAAGCTTAAAATCTATCAAAGAAAGTTGACATAGATGAAATCAAAACTATTTGAGAGAAATATCTCCTTTTTTAAATCATTAAAAAGTCACATAATTATAAAATAAAACCTTTATTTTTAAAATAATCTTATAAGCTTGTAAGGGAAGCTTCGACGATTTTTTTACAGTGAAAAATAGCTGCACCTACCGTATAAGTTAAAAAAGACATTTTTACCTTAATTTTGTCGAAAAGGTTAAAATGCACCTTGTTTGGAAAACGACGGAAATGTTCTTTTAAAAAACATATAAGGTCAAATAAGGGTATAAATGACATTAAACCATTGTCTATTAAATATAAAAAATGTTTTGAAAGACATTTTAAAGAAACATGGATGTGGATGATAAAGAGGTCCCGGGAGATACTTATGTAAAAACAACCTCAGATAATAAAGAGATTGTGAAATTAACCCTTAAATTATACTTTTCCTTAGTTGATGGTATATTAACCAATTTTATAATAGTTAAAACATTGTTATTAAATTATAAAAGAATCATATAAATAAATATGATATCATATATTATCTTTTAACATGTCTTTGTTAATAATATTTTAGTATTATCGTCATTTCGGGTGTTAACTTACTCAATTTCTTTTATATGTTACATAAGTCGTGTTTGTTATGGATAGGTTGTATCTTATTAATATCTAGAAGGATATCAAGTCCTTAAAAATTATTTTTAATCATCAAATGATAATTAGTCTTGAATGAATACGATGGGGAATGAATCTCATCGCGTTCGTGGAGACAGTATTCTGTACGTACACACGAGGTACAATATCATTCTTTTGATATTAAAATCATATATAATTGGATGTTATATCATATATAAATAATTGTTATAATGTTATATTTATTATTTACATCAATTAAACATCATTACCATACCCATCCAAATAATAATGTTTTGAATAACAATTACACCACGACGTGGAGACGGTAAGTCGTACGTACGCATTTATGGTGACATGTCATTCAAAGGATCAATATAATACTGAATATGGTTGTACCATATTTATAATGACATCACATTATATATAATATACATGAGTTATTATTTTATAATTGAAATAACAATTAAAGAAGAAGTGGAAGAAGAACGGAACTTGAAAGAGGGTGGTGAAATCATTACCTCTTCTTTGGTTCTTCCTTTTGATTTGATGAAAAAAGGGCTCCATAGGATGGATTTCTGATCAAACTAAGGCCTCTAGGTTGAAGTGATGGAATCTAACAGGATATTTGGGTAGGGTTTAGTCGTGCCAAGTGGCATTGATGGTGTGAATTAAACAAAAGGGGGAGCGCCCTTTTATAAGAGGGGTGAGGGACACCTTAGGAAAAGCTAGAAATATTATTTTATAATAAAATAATTTTCGGTTTCTAATGGCACAAAACTGATTTATTTAGATGCTAGAGTGAGGATGGGTCGAAAAAAATTCAAAAGATAGGTTTTAGACAGGTTTGGGTCACTATATTAACCTTATCTTTTCGTTTTAACTCATAGTTAATTAGTTTGACATTTACCATGTCTCTTTGTATTTTTATATTATATGGTTAATAAAATTACTATAAAATTCCAATAGAACCCCAAGTGGTTCATTAATAATACACATATAATTATATTTGTCTCTTGTATGAGCCTTATAATTTTAGGAATATAATTTCAATTAATAATATAATATTTGTTTAAAAAACTCTTTTATGTCAATTTTGACACTATTTGGAAATAGATTTTTGTGAAAATCATAACAGCATGATTACTTCAAAAAATGTTAATTAAGTAAATAATAACATGCTATATTAACCTAAAAAATTAGTTTAATTCATAAAAAGTCTCATATTACATTTATTTGGGTATTTTAATATCAATTATTTTAATATTTCATTATTAAGGTAATTACTACATCATCATTGTGTCATAAATAAATTAAATCATTTAATGTCTAAAAATTATAAATAAAATACCATTATGTAGGAAATATTTTTATATTTATAATTAATATTTATAATCTATTTTATCTTATGTATAACCCTATATTGAAAATGTTTTAGTTATTAAAAATTTGATTTTAACCCTTTTAACTCTTCTTTGAATTAAATAATAATAAATGTCCTAATCTAATCCAAGTGGACCAAAGAGGTTCATATTTTATTCCTAAGGTTTTTTTGGTAGAATTATACTTATCCAATAGAATTAGGACATGTGTTAGGGTAAAAATAATATGATTTTTACCTTTAATTTCCCTATTTACTTTTAACCGTGGTAAATAAAAGTAAAAAGTTACTATTTAGAAAAAATTATTCTCATCTCATTGAACAACAATTTACATACTGATATCAACCGTGTCTCTCATATTTTTTAAATCCAATTAACAGAAGCAGTAAATGTATATTTTATGTAAATTTTCAAATTCTCTTATGAGGTAGGTAAAAGTCGGTAAAAAGTTCAATAAAATTTTTATATATCAAAAATTAATATAAATTGACTCCAATGAATTAAATTGAACTTATATATGTAATATGTATCTATTATTATCTAAAATAAATTTAAATTAAATAAATAATTATTTAAATAAAAAGTCTGTTTTAACCAATAACTCAGTGTTTTTAACTATTCATCAAAATTTGAATGTTTTCAGAAAAATACCTAAAATTCACCCTAAGCTAATTTCGATATTCCAAATCCAAAAATGAAGTCCATTTTGAAAAATAAAATTTATAAATTTTCAAAAAGTGGGTATTACTATTCATAATGGCTAGTTTGATTAGTTGTGGTGTGTTAGAACTCGAAGTTGCGCACAACACATGTTATTGTATTATTCAAAGAAAAGTGTACCGTAGAAGCTTGGGGTGTTATAAGAACCAAAACCTTAAAGGAATCCTCTTGCTAAAATATCTTAGTCCAAACACCATCTAGATGGACTCTAAATGAAAAAAATGATTCTTCTTTCATGGTCTAAATTTAATAGTGCTTATAATGGACTCCTTTTATGTCTAATTATCACTCGTGGGAACCAAAACACCTAAGAACCCTTACAGGAATGAAAATTCAAGTACATTGGAGTAAACGGTGTGTACTCCCAACTATGAAATTAGACATGTAATTTTATATGAACAGGTAGAGCTAGGGTCTGGACATGTACTAGTACATGGCTAGGGAATACATTGGTTGATGATATGTACTACTACACAACTATGTCCTTATTAAATGGTGTGTTGTCCCAAGTACCCGACCACATGGCCATATACAACTAAAATACATGTACTTAATGTACTTGGTATGTAGTTCCAATAACATTTTCTTCCTAGGTATTCAGAAACATGTAAATCTACCACTACATTACATATAGTTTCAAAAACATCATCTTCCTCAAACAGGAATAACACATGCCTTTTATTATTAAAGCCACACATCATGTGATTGGGTTTTTTAAATGAAAAAACACAAAAATCCTTTTGAAACCCCTTTATTTCCCCTAAAAACTCACAAGATCAATTCTATAGGAGTCTAAAAACCCCCAAAAATATAAAAACATAAAAAACTAAACTATAGGGAATTTGATAAAAATATATATTAAAAAGGGAAAAAATTTTGGTGGAAATCACTGATTCTTCGATCTGATAAGCATTCTATAGTTTCCACACTACAATCCATCATGAAATGAGCTCTACAGTGAATGCTCCCCTCTTTCCCTCTATCCCCCTCCCACTCCCTCTATCTTTTTCATGAAAAGGGAATCTTCATGGGAGGTATGTATTCATGAATAATCATGGGAGGGGGTGAAATGAAAAGCAAAAATGAAAAAAAAATATAAGAAAAAAAATAAAAATAAATGAAAATGGGGCTCGGGCCCAACCCCGATTCCCAACTTATGGTTATTCCGAATCTAGGAAAAAATATCCACTCCAAAAAAACTATAGAGTCATAATTCAAACTAATGCTCTAAACAGAATATATTCCCAAATGAACATGAATAAATAATTAATATTTAATTAATAAAAAATTAAATATTCTACCAAAATTTGAATTACAAAAAATTATTCCTAAATCCTTCCCTAAGGTAAACACCCCATTCTGGGACTTACTTTGCAACCAAAATAATTATCAGAGGTTTATAATAGGATAAATTATCATTTTTCCCTCTAAAACCACCTAGGAGAAAAATATTAAAATTTCCCCTATTTTTCTCAAACCATCAGACTCAATTCATTAAATAACATCCCTGGTCACATTATCATATGGTTAGTGAGAAATACATCCAGTATTATAAGTCATGATATCACATCAGTCATGTTTTCTTATAGCATAGGCGTCATCATCCCCCAGGTTCATTTTTTCTACTGTCATTGGAATTACAGATTGAATGGGAATGTTGTCCCACAATCTAACAATCATATCAAGAAAGGGGAATCTCGTATACCTCATATTCTAATGTTAAGTTTTATTCCTCAACAATAAAAATTAATTTTACCTCTTTGACATCAAAAATATAACTACATGTAGGTAAGAAGGGTCTCCTAATTATTTTTAGAACATCCAAATCATCTTTTATATTAAATATAATGAAATTACCATAGAATTAAAAATTCTCAACCTTGATAAGTATACCCACTATAATTACCTATATATGTTTCACTAATCAGTCCTCCATTAGGAAGGAGATCCAAATTGTCTTTAATATTTTAATTCCATGTTTTAATGAATTTGAGATGGAATTAGGTTTACACAATATTTAGGGTAAAATAAAGCCCTCCCAAATTGACATCCTTCAATATTATATGTTGTAGTGAAAATTCTATATTCTATTAGTATTAGTGGTATAGATCTAGGTATAATTTTAAAATAGTCGACATGCATTTTGATTACTCTCACATAATCAAGATTCATTATTTTAGATTTATCCACTTTGAGAAAATTTATATGGTGGAGAATTTTCATGATGGATTCCACAAAATGAATATTTAAGCGATGTTTCTTAAAATATATGTGAATTTTAAAATATGAGAATCCAAAATCATTTTATTTAGTATTTATGGGAATGGAGAAGGATTTTGGATAACTGTATCAAATTAATTTAATTATTCCTTTTCATTTTTTTTTCATTCCTTATCAAATTTCAAATGTTCATAATGATCCTCCTCCTGTTATTATTTAGTATGAATTAATTTGGTTGTTCAATCACCATCCCCAAAATTAGGGGTGGGTTTCAATTCCACTTGGTTAGTAATATCCATTTAGAGCTCAAAAAATGGTGTACTATTTCTTTATTCGACATATTTTTACTCATATCTTTGGTTGACTATATTGTTTCCCAGTAGAGTTCCATAATATTGGTCTTGAATTTTGTGGCTGATTAACATAATGGATTTTCAATGATGTTCATGGATTCTATTCATTATTGATTTAAATCTTGGAAATTTTGGTTTTCCATATACTATGAATCAAACATTAATTTATTAGACATCATTATTTTTTTCTATAGTCGCTCCCCAATCTAGTTGACTTTGTCTTCCAGAAATATTATAGTCAATTTTTTTTCCCTATATATTTATTAATTCTAAGAAGGTCATTGGTATTTCAGTTGAAATCTATATCCTATTGATTGTGCTACAGGTAAGAAAGAATATTGAGTAGGCAACCTAGATAGACCACTATTCTGGTTCATTGTTTAAGTAGCCATGCCTTCCTTAAAATTTAAATTTTTATTTTTGTTTCCCCAGTTCTTGTTGTAATTATTTTTGAAATTCACTCTGTTGTAAATGAGAAATAAAAATTTAGAAATTTTACTCTAATAAGTGTTATATGGAAAATTATTATAATCACGAGGACCTCCATAGTGTTGGAAATGTCTAACTTGGACAGTATGGACCGAGTTAGAAAAACTCATTGACAAGTTTTATATCGTCTAATTGAGAGCATCAAATTGTATAGCAACGAATGTATAAGAATTGAAATGATACACTCCTTTTATTATTCTTGAAAAATATTTTAGAAACATGAAATTGTGTCCTTCTATATTTTTAATTAAGGTGTGAATATATTGGGGATCAATTTTTATGAACACATTTCCAATACTTATTTTTATTACTGAATTACTCCTAAGTTGAATTCTACACTATAAGATTTTGAATAGGTTTTTTAACATCAGATCATGATGAGGATAATGTCATATAATTTAATTTAATATCTTTTCATATTCTCATAGTGATACATATTATATTGAGCGGTTTATTTTTTTACAGTGAATTGTTTGTTGGGTAATACCAATCAAAGATATTCTTTATCAACACTTTCTAGATGGAGACTGTACCTAGGTCCAAACATTACAACCAAAATTTTTATTTCCCTTACAAAGAAATTTATATTAGTATCATGATGAACACATCATCAATCAACCCATTATATTTCAATTTATCACAAACATTGAGAAATATATTCACATACATATACAGGTCTTTACTGCTTAATCAATAACATCCCACATGATATTGTTTAAGTTTATCATTGATAAATTCAAATTAAAATTTTCATCAGGATCTTTGGCCTCACGATGCTTGAGCTAACACAAACTATATTGGGTATAACTTGTTATCTCATAGTAGTTCTCTGTTTGGTATCACTGAGTCAATTTATGAAATTGAGGTGGATTATTCCACTAGGTATCACTAGAATGTGAGTTTCTATTCTCTCCTATTATGGATTCAGTTGACAACTAGAAGAGATACCCATTGTATATTTTCCTTTTCTGTTATTTTCTAAAACATTTACTAGGGGTGTGTAATTTTTTGATGGATCTAAATTAGATGTGTTCACCATATATGTAATCAATGCCTAAAGAAATGTATAATTTATATTTATTAATGTTAGCATGGAATGTGATCCTAGAAAATGGCTCTATAAATTTAGTATGAATTGTGATGGAATTTATAATTTGAAAAAAAATCCCCAAATGGATACTGCAAAAGGGGGGAGAATTTTCTATCCGTAGATAACTCAGGGTCTAGTTCACTAAACACGACCCTATTGAAAATGTCAAGGGTATATATCCACAAAGGAAATTCCTAATTTAATTTTTTAAAAATATTTTTATTAAACTATATATTATGTGAGTGAGTTACACAAAATGAAATTTCAATAAAAACAAGTGAAAATGATATTTTATTATAAAAAGGTATCCAGGACTCTAACATCATAGAAAAACTAATGTAAACTAAAAGAAAAATAGCTTTTTTCTATTATTAAATAAATAGAGTGATAAATAAACATCATATCTAAAATTTATAAATCTTTTTTACCATATTATCTGAACCTCTAAAATTTATATGGTCTTATACTCTGGTGTCATAAAAATATTATGAGACTAATTTAATTACCAAAATATTTAGTGAAATGATTTGACATGTTTCTCGCTAAGTTGTGTCACCTAAGTTGGCTAAGATAAATTTTCAATTTTACTTTCATTATATCACATCAACCACTATAAATTTAATGGGCCCAATTCAATTATAAAATTATGTTCAACAAAAATATAATTAAGCAGATAAAAATTAAATTGAAGATAAATCCCATTGAAATATTAAAAACCAAATAAAATGTGAGCATCGAATTCACGTCAATTGCCTTAATTGGTAAACATATTAAAAAAGAGAAATGTTTCCTAGACATTACAATCATAAAAAATACATGCGGTAATAAAATGATAATTTTTTAAAAATATAATCTCATTATCAATGTTATTATTGTATCGGTCTACACTTTTATGCACGAAAAAACTCATTTCTTGTCCTCCAAATATAAAATGTGAACCCCTGTCACACACTAACATGATGATAACGCTTTCAAGAAACCCAAAACCACCAAAAACTATGGAGTATATCTCGATGGTATGGATGTGCAAAGGAGAATGGGTGGGATTGTGGTTAGCGCTCATTGGACATCACTGATAGCTGGTGCACAAGGGGGGGCTTCAAGATTTGTTTCTATGGTATATAGTGAGAGGATTCATATATGGGGTGTCCCCTGTAATTAGTACATCGTAGTGGTGTGGAATGATGGATGACTTGTCCTAGGGTTTCCTACGATATGAATGTAAGGTGGAGATTGTGGTCACATAGGCCAAATGAGAAGGTCGACATTAGTTGGGCTTGTGGTGTGAAATATGGGAGGACACTGATGTTGGGGTTCCTATCCAGGGGTCTACATCAACTTATAGGGATGTGGAAGATGGGGTTTATTTTGATGAAGATGTTGGTGTATAGGGTTTTGCAGTGGATTTCATTATTTTTAGTGAGGACACGTATGAAAATCAACTTTCTTGCATATCTTCCCACAAAAATGAAATTCAAAAAAATCAAATTAAAAAAATCATATATCACAATATTAGCCAATAAAAAAAATAATAACCAAAGTACATAACATTACTATTAGAATTATAAATATATAAATAATACTAATTATAAAATTAAATAATTTTCAAATACATTTATATTTGTATAAATATATATAGGGTATATATAATTAGGTATATTAATAAAATATAACTAGTAGTTAGATAAAATTTTTACCTCTACACATACTAAAATGATTAATATTAATTATTAGTATAATTTTATACTAATATTATTAATACTTCTCATATTTATAATAATATACAACTTAAAATAATATATAATACTAATATAGAAGATTAATACTAATATATTTTAATTAAATTAACTAATGATAAAACTAAAATTAATGAATCCAATAAAAATTATAATATAGTATTAAATACAATATTTTTTTAATATAAAATAATAGAACAAAAAAATTAAAAAAATATATATAATAAACTAAAATAATTAAAATAATAAAAACACTACAAAACTACGAAAATAAACAAAAAATAATAAGAATGGTTAAATAATTTAATTATTGCTAAATTTGAATATTTCAAAATTATTTGTGAAATATACATATATTATTAGAGAAGTGGGCAAAAGTTTCTTTGGGGACTTCTTTAAAACATAGTTTTAGTGTACTAGATCCAATATGATAGATGAGATCAGTTGGTTAGTCCTCTTTGCAGCCAGCTGTCGGTGCTCGTGGAAGGCACATAACCAGACCCGTCACTCTAGTCTTCCTCCCTCAAGACTTTCCCTTATCTCCAGGGTCATATGTATTTCCTCAGAATTTGTAGGTATCTTGAAGTAGTATGTTGAAGCCCCGTATCTCAGTCGGTATAGAAAAACTAACATAAATGGTGGTACACTCAGTCCTCCGCCTGCAAGTCACTGGGTACACTGGCATCCTCTAGCCTAAGGTCTAAAAATCAATACTGATGGATCCTGTAATCATGGTGTCATGAGGGGGAGTAGTGGTCCAAGAATATTAAGGATCACTTTTTCTGGCCTTATACTTGTATCACCGGGATGATCACTCTCTTATAGTGGAGGCCAAGGCCTTACTCAGTGGCCTTGAGCTCTGCAAATTCTGAAACATTTTTCTTTCCACAGTGGAGATAGACTCAAAAATTATCTGGAACTCCAATAAAGGTAAAATTTTCATTCTTTATCAATTCATGAACATAATTCAAAAATTCAAGGAAATCATTCCTCATGATATAGAAATTACCCACACCTGGTATGTGGAGAACCGGGTGGCTAACGTTTTGGTTTCCCTTGCTACTCTAGAAAGTCTTTCTTGGCAGTTTTTCAATTTAAGATCTTTCCCTCCGGGAGGAGTTGACATTTTAATTGGTGATTCTCTAGGTCTCCATTTCTATAGAACTTCTTAATGTTTTGTATCTCCTTCCATTCCTATGTACCGCTACCCATTTTTCAATGAAATAAATAAATATTTTTTATGCCCTTTCTATATATCATATCGGGTTAATAGGTAAATCATATCCTTCAATTTTTTTCCCATGAAACATTGGAAGGATGTAATGATGAAATATTTTAAACTAGAAACATTAAGTTCACATATTACACTGATTTATTATCTGGTGTGATATTTTTTATAGAGTTTTCTGGTCTTCATCTTTTTCTATTTTTGAGTATTTAAGTGTTGTATGAGATAGAGTCCAATCATAAAAATCTTTAGTATACTACTTCACAGTATATTTATTAGAGTAAGTATTATTGTTTTAAGGTATAATCTAGTCAAAGATAAGATATTTTTTTAGATATGATGAAAAATTTATTGTTATAAAACATATTTTTGGACATCATAACTCGTGTTGGATAATTTTTTTTTTGAAATTGTATAATTTAAATTAATGTTTAAAATTTAAAAAAAAGTAGTGGATTCTAATTACATTATAGAACTAAAACAATTTATCTAAATGATAAGACAATTTGGTATAATTATAGATATTATTGGAGATGATTCAATAGAACCAATATCTATGTAATTTATTATTACTGGTATTAATTATTTTTAATATTATTAAATATCTCATCACATCATGATTGTTCTTAGGTGTGACATAGTATGTGACAATGTCCTAACATTAATTGTCACACTGAAATATCATAATAGTTCCTATCTTTGATAATAACCTAGAAGTACTATGAAAATATTCCTAAATAAATGTTATATGTTTGGATGATATCATTTTATAAGAAATAAATGATACATGTTTTCAGAGATGGAGAATCATAGGACTTTGAGACACATTATCCTAGTGTGTACCCTTGTTAATTTCTAGTGTTGGAGATTATGACAACATGAACCACTATTAGGAAATCCAATTTTTTATATTCCATTAGATGTTACTATCTGCTAAATTGTGTATTAATATTTAGACATTAATATTATTATTAATGGATATTTTTAGTCATTTACTTTGATGTATGGACGAAAAGTATGATGACATATGTTTGTTGTGAGTTAGAATATTTTGGGTGTGTCACAAGTAATATTTCAATAATGAATATTAAATGAAAGTATTTTTCCCCTATTATCTTTAATGTAAGTTAATTTTTCATGTTATTTGATGAAAATGAAACTTTCTAAATAAATACATGTCTATAGTGTTCTATGTGTATGTTAATTTCTAAAAATTCGAAGAAAGAGATATCAAGAATATAGGTTCATGACACAAGCATGAAACCTTATTGATTAAATATATCATGATAAAGGTATTATATTAAAAATTAATAGTTTATATGAGTTTTAATATCATTTTGAAATTAACATCTTTCTTAATGGGTTCATTGTGTTGTTTCTAGAGGCAAACCTTGGACTTTGGGAGGCTCAGCCTAAAGCCCATATGAAAGAGGCCAAGAGGTTCACACAGTAATGGTATTCAAAACCTCTATTAATTAATAATTTTTTTATTTAAAATTTTGAATAAATATTATTCTCATACATGGTATATCAATTATTCATATTATCTTTATTGCGTATATTACATCAGAAGTTATTCAAATGACTATTTTTTCTGAAAAATGTTCAACAAAATATTTATTTTCTATTTGGTGGATATAATATTAATTTATTTCTTGCTGAATAATGAAATAATATTTATTTAATAATAAAAAGTCATTTTTAAAGACCTGATAAATATTGTTAATAAATGGAAGACTGAGTTTAATGGTCCAATGAGAAATAATATATATTAAAGTTAATTTAATTTTAAATAATATATTAAAGAAATAATATTTAATTAATTCATTTTATTTCAAATGGTAATAAATAATAATATTATTATCTTTAAGATAGATATTGGGATCCACATAGATTATTGAAATAAAAAGGGTGCATGTGAAATTATTATTTTCAAACCCTAACACTATTTAATCCCAAGGATATAATTTCCAACTTGGTATAAATTCTGTTTTTATAGTCTAAAATGACATGAATAATTTCTTAAAGTCCAAGAATGACCCACTATAATAATTATATCAATAAAAATTTTTGAATCTCATCCAACACCCCCTTGATTATATATATATCAAGTATAATCCTTCTTTGAGTTTATTTTCATTATAATCAAGGATGAATGATGCAAGCATTGGGATTTTCCATGCTATCCCTATGAGTATCCTATAGTGTCACTCTATTGTTTGTAGTAAATGTATGGATCAACTATAGATAGAATCAAACCTTGATTACTATGATGAAATGAAAGTATAATGCAGAGATATTTTCAGATAAATCAATGAAGAAAGAATTCATGTAAAGTTAGTTCTTCAATAAAATAAATGAATTATAAATTTATTACATGATGGTCTAAGATTTAGTTCTATATTTATCATATCAACTGATCCCTGAATAAATTTTATTGGTCATGGTGTTATACTTCAATGTTAAACTATGATTAATAATTAATTGTGATAAAAAATATGAGTTGGTCGTTCCCAAACTGTTCTTTTTTTGAACCAAAAAAAATCAAGTGGAATCAGAGTGGTCACCTAATAATTTATAATTATTTAATGATTGTTCATTTATTTAAACATCATTAATTTGTTTTCAATTTTTTAAATTATTATGTAATCTAAATAATTATATCTTCTATTCTTCACATCTATTCTTGCAAATTTAATAATCAAATGGATTGATTTTGATTGATGAAAATTCAAAGAACTCATTCAGAGTTGCCAATGATTCTGGTCAAAAAACACAAGGGTACACGGCGTGTAACCCATAAGTAAACACTGTGTACCAAGGTTTAATGAACCAAAAAACTCATGAATTATGTTGAATATTGATCATTTATTATATGTGGAATGTATTTAAAACAACATGAATTTACTGATTCATCTTAGAAAGTCGTTATCTTGATTCCACTTCATGTTCCTTGTGTACACTTTGTGTAGTCCTTTAGTCAATGAAGAGCCATGTGTTTCCTTATGGAACGTGTGACTGGTAATCAAGTAAATCAGATACCACACAATGTATGTCCCATTTACAAGTCATTTACTCAATTTTTATATGTGGTAGAGCCACACGCCCAATCCCTAGTCATGTGATGTAGATATATGGAAATGAATAATACATGACATGTAAATGGCGAGTGCATGTCGTGCATATTGCCTATTTATAAATAATATATATTAATTTTATTTTATGTCCTAAACCATCTCCATATTTGTTCTCTTTCATTTATTTGACTCGTTCATTCCATGTTGTGGGATATATATATGTGTGTTAAATATTAATGAATTTCTATGTAATATTCTAAACTATATTTTGTGTATAAGTTGTAATACATCGATTAATCTACACCTATTAAAAAATAACATTATATGTAAATAAGATGTTTTCTATTTATCATTCATTTTATAGTAACCACTATGAAATTATGTGATAATACATTTATGCTTCATGACTGATTAGTAAATAATATAGAAATTTCATACATGATGGGTAGTTCACTCGAGTACTTTTTATTTTTTTCTCTTGGGTACATGTTTTGTTGATAATAAATTTTGAATAAATTTAATTAAATTAATTAAAACTATGGTCGATGAGAATATCAAGAATTTTAGGAAGAGAATTAGGATAAAATAATTATATAATTAAAGGACATAGTTAATTCATTAAAGCACGATTCTTCTATAATAAGAACAATTTGGATTGAATTATCTCTTATGAAATGAGAAAATAATTTCCTAAATATTAATTATCCTTAAAATTTAAAAGACTTTTGCATGTGATTTTTCCTATTAATTTATTATTAAATTAAACTAATGGATGATGTGTTATTTATACTCTCATTATGTAAGATCTTGTGTGCCTGTAGTTTCTTATTATGTAAACCCCCTAAAAAATCCTTTGGTTCCCCTAATCATTTTTTGAGTAAAATATTGTATAATTAAAGGAACTCCAAATATATTTTAGTTGGTTTATGATTAGATCTGATATGAAACCAATCCAATAGATACGTGGATGGATAGGTGTAAAACTGTAATGTAACACCCCAATATATTTGGGATTTTTTCAAATTAATTTAATAATTTTTATGTTTTACATTACAGGAAACACTAATATTGTCTTTAGTTACATGGAACGTTTAATTTATCTAGGGTTACACAAAATATCAATCTTAACTTTCATTACATACAACATAGAGTTTAAATGAATTATGATATTTTATTAAAATATTTTTATGATAGTTGTCACATAACGATTGGAATGGAGGGTATGATTAAATTGAACTAAATTATTAAGATATTGTTTATAGATGTATATAAAAATAATTATTTTGGTACAAAGTAATTATAAATGAAAATAAGAACCTTTTGAAAATAAAAGTAAATATTTCTCTAAAAAACTATTTTTATGTGAAAAAGTGTATTTTATATCAATAATTTAACCAAATAGATTTTAATTAATTATTTTAGTAAAATTTATTTATTATATATTCAACCAAATTTTTATCTTTCATCATATTTGTTTTGTAAATGAGAAATAAGAATAAATCTAAACTTACACCTAAAAACTGTATTTTTCTAAAAAGTAGTTTTGTCACCTTTTGTGCACTTATAATAAAATTAACTTTGGAAAATTTTAGAAAATTAATTTCAGAAAATAATATATATTTTTAAAATCTTCTTTTAAAAATTACTTTTGGGTTAATTTTTGGAATTTTTATGAAATGTTTCATTTTTTGATGAATAGTTAAACCCCTGAATCCAAGTTGAAAACTCCATTTTCGTTTAAATTATTTATAATTTGAAATTATATTATTAATTGTTTTTAAATTAAAATTATTTAAATTTAATATCTATGTATTTAATTAATATTATTATAATCAGTTTCATTTTGAATTTTGATTTAATGAGATTCAATTTTTTGAGTCGTTTATCTTTAAAACCCCAAATTTTCATCACACCTATGGGATAAATTATAAATTAAAATTTTCCACTCATGTGAATTGAATTTGGAAAAATGAATTCAATATTTGGAATAATATAATTTATAATATCTAATAATTTATACTTAATTTGTTATGAAAAATTAATAGTGAAGGAAGAATAAATTAGTTTTCACAGTTAAGGAAAAAATGGTTTAACTAGGGGTTAAGCTAAAAATATAGGGGTAAAATTGAATTATACACTTTTCTAAAAACTATTTTATCGAAATATTTAAAAATTGAACATATAAGTTAAATTAAGTTTCTAATTTTTACCCTTTTACATATGAAAAACATGGGATCACATATTTCTTTTCAAAAATACCAAGTGTGTCCTTTTCGCCACTTATAAAAGGCCACCCACTCTCCTATCTTATTCACACATTAAAACCACCTTGGTTTAAACAATACCTGACCAAATCACTTACCAAATCCCTCATCCTATCCTATATTCCTTATTTTCTAAAAAAACATCCAAGAAAATATTTATTCCAAACATATAGAGGACACTAGAAGAAGAGGTAACGTTCTTCATTTAACGAATTTATTTTATATCTGTCTCCATCTCCATAAATTATTTTTAAACAATGATGATATAATAACCTCATTATTTTCCATATAAATATTTATATAATTATTTCATGAATAGATTCCATCTCCACTTATGTCAAATGGGTTACGAAATCATCGTTCTTGTGTACAGTGAACTACCGCCTCGCGAACCGATGTCATTCTTTTTTTCATTATAACATCTAACAGTTGAATATTTTAATGGATATATATTTTATGTATGATATTTATGATTTTATTATGATTATTATTTTATTATATAATGCATACCTTCATAATATTTATTTTTTGGGAATATGATAACGTCATTCGTGTGTACGGTGGACTACTGTCTCGTGAAGCGATTTGATTAATTCAATCATTACATGGAATTTATTAAGAATGGTTTTAATGAATATATTTCATATGTTTAACATACAAATTATTTAATGATAATATATCATTTAATATTATTTCTTTCAATCCAAGAAGAAAATTGAAACACCGTTGATGTGTATGTACAACTTATTATCTCCATGAATGGTGTTTTTCATTTCCTGTCACTAAATTTTATTGATTAATAAAAAGACATATATAATGAATATATATTCTATTTATATCATGGTTAAAACTCTGGATATGATGAAATTTGTATCTAAGTAAGAGTACCAAAAATAATAAGTCGTAACTTATATGAAAAATAAAGCGGTTATTACCCGAAACATAACTTTATCATGTAATTCTTAATAAATAGGTAATAAGAGTTTATAAAAAATAATATAAGGTATAATTTATATAAATATATATATGTGGTTCATTAATATATTTATAACAAAATTATATTTATTATAAAAAATGTTTTGATGATTACGACGGATGTCAAGACTAAGGTTAAGATATTTTTTCCCAATTTTCATTCTTTTAGAATTCTGTCATTTTAGGCACCTATATTATTTCACAGGGTGTTTATAAAACACCTTTGACATTAAATATAATTAATTTATTAATACTCATGATATTTTAACTTTTAATTTATTTTATTCATTAATTTTTCATAATATTCAATGTTACCAAAGTGGTAATGCTTTTATGTTACAATCTCATCATTTATCAGGATTGTTTATTATTAAGTCTCCAATGATGAAATTTCATGATATAACACTCAATAATTATCTATAGTTTTATTATCCTATTGTTATTTTTTATATATTCTAGTAATGTTACTATTTTCCCCTCTTCAGTACGTTTAATAATACATAAAATGTTTTTATGAAAATTTAAATTTATTTATCTCTTCTATCAGAAATATATTTTCTTCCAAAACCATGTTTTTTAATAAAAATTCAAAAAAATTATTACACTCTTATTATTTTTAAGAGAAATTGTTACCCATGTTTGACATTTTACAAAAAAAATTAAAAGGAATCATCATCTCATTTTCTAAAAAATGTCCATTTTTATTTTAATGAAAATTTGAAATAAACCTTCATTTTATCTTGTACGTCATAAACATAATTTTCCAAAATCATGACCAATCATTTCTTAGATGCTTCAATTATATTTTTTCATTTTAATTTTCAAATAAATGGGTTTTAAAAATGATTTATATTTGAAAATGTTTTTTTCAATGCGGAAAGGTTATTTTCATCAAGATATGTTTTAAATGATCTTCTATAATAATTTTCCATCGAAGATGAAATACTTTTTTGATACATATATTTTATGGGGATATTATCCAAGGATATCATTCAAATTAATTCTTTGAATGGTTTATGTTTTGATGTCATGATCTTTATGAAGTTGTTTTTTCTATTATGAGTTAACCAAGATGAAATTCTTACAAGACCTACTTCATTTCAAATGGTATTATATAATGAAAAGATTATGAAATATATCTCTTTTCTAGAGTTTATGAAGTGATAAAATTTTTATAATACCCATTTCATTTCATGGGATATTACATTATGGATTTAATTATATTTTGGAACACGTAAATATAGTTTTCTTTCTGTGTCATGTGGGACCAATTTCTCCCACCAATGAATTGGATAATGATTTATATCTCATGATGTAAGCTCCCATATTTTTTCTAAAGGTGTGTTTTTTGTATATATATCAGTTTAACCACATTATTATGGACTAAATAAGTGTTTCCCATGTTAATGAGAAGGCTTAAGTATGTTTTGGGGGTTTGGGACATGAAAGAAGAAGAAAAATGAGTTTCTTGGAATATTGCACAGTTTGCACTCAGTTAGTGAACACCATGTGAGAATCCTAGGTAACTGAACGAGGGGTTGATTTCAGAAAATATAATCTTCATAGTTTTTCAAACTGTGTGGGTAAACAGTACATCCCAAAATGTTGATAAAATTACAAAAAATCCATTACAGGATTGTATACCCAACTCATGATTTCCTTTATTTCTCCTCCATTGAACCATATAAATGATCCAAACTCACAATATCTTCCAATAGGTGATTATCCTTCGAATCTCATTCAATTGGAGTGTCATCATTTGTAAATCGATGATTTGGGTAAGGCTAATCCCACTCTTTATTCACTTTTTTTGGGATTTCATCTTTTCCTTCTCTAAATATGAAGCTCTAAATTCATTATCATCTAGAGAGATTTAGGTTGAGTCTTAAAAGGGTGGTTGAATCTGGATTCATGTCCATGATTAATATTATGTTCATCATCAGATTTGAGGCAGGAGGTCTAAAATTATTATGCCATAATTTTAATTTAGATTTGTGCATGGAAGTTTGTGTTATTGTTTTCATCTTTTTTTGTTCTTGGTTCTGTTGGAGTTCTTGATAAAAAAGGGGCTCAAGGTTACCAATTTAAACCCTAAAAAACCCTTTGGGATGCATATAGGATTACTTGACCATTATAGGGCGACCCATGGGGTGTGACGGCTTTCTTGCACATTGAAAATGGTAGGTTTAAGTGACGGGTTACCGGTTGACAATGTGAAACCCATGTAGAACATGTTTTAATTGTTGATTAAGTTATAAATTGAACGATAATATAGATTCCTAGGGTGATAAGGCATAAGTGGTTGTTTGGAATGACATGAAAAATGGAAAATTTGGTCGAATGGGATTATCTCAAAAGTTTAATGAAATTTGGTTAGAAATGCTTAAGATGATTATTGCATATTAAATGTTGAACTTATAATTTGATGATTGAATGGGAAATCATGAGTATGTTAATGGGATGTATTATGTAAATGGATTAATATGTTGAATGGGTTAATACATGGGAATTGTGGTACCCCTAATGGTTACAAGTGGTTTTGTTATGATATATGAGAAATGTACTTGAAACGCATAAGTTGGTAAATGCTTCTAAAATGATGAATGGGCTAAATGGGTAGATGTAAGGTCATTGAAGAATTTGGCTAAGTTATAGGTGTTTTTGAATGCACTTAAGGGTTTAAGGCATGAGAATAAAAATTTTGATAAATGGATATGAATTGTAAATGGTAAATTTATTAATGGGTGATGGCATAGTATTAATTCCCATTTTGTTTGTTTTGTATTGGGATCTCCAATGGAATCTTTTCTGATTGGTTGTGTTATGGTATGGTTATAGTGATTGGATAAATAAGAATATTCACATGGTATGGTAGATTAGGGTATTGACATGAGGTTCTATTCCCATGGGATGATTTAGATTGAGGCTCTTAAATCCACCCAAAAAAATGAATCTATTTGGTAAGGGGACATAGGATCTATTCCCCTAATGGTTGCATTCCACCCGGACTGAGGCTTCAAGGTGGGGACAATGTGTTGATGTGAAATGGGTATCCCTAGTGATATAGGAACTTGACTTATTTCCCCAGTTCATTTTTATTTATCTCCTTTGAACCTTGTGTAGATGATATGTATGCCTAAACTAAAGATCATGTCTTAAAAATGGATTATGTAATAAAGATGGTATAAGAAATGAAATTGGTATAAATGCTAGTCATGAATTTAATGAACCTTGTTATTGAATGGTACCCGAACTATTCCTTTTTTACATACCATGTATTTTTTACATGTGTGAACTATCTATTAGACTTGATATTTTATAGACACTGTTGGTGGTGGGCTACTGAGTTTTTTACTTACACCCTGATCGGGCCGTCGTTGGGTACCCGAGAAGACTTCGTGGTTGCATGTCAGGGCAAGGGAAAATTCCCTACTCTCGGATGTTGAGTTGGGATCGGGATGTAAATGGAGAGGTATCTAGACTTAATGTTAGTACCCATTTTGGAATTTGGTTTTTTTGTCTTATTTTTTGTTTTATTCACTACGAACAACTAGTTTCTCATGACATTGTTAATGTTGAATTATGGTTTGTACCAAGTTTGGGAGATGTTTGACTTGTATGTTTATTACTTGTATCATATTAGTCCCCTATTTATATTCTATTCTGTAGTGGATTACTCTATTAAATAGGGTACAGTCTCCAAACATGACTCATTGGACTCTCCCTCCTAGTCGGCAACCTCTAGCGTACGGGGAGGTGTGCTTGAGGTCTTCTGACGACTCAGATTAGGGCATTGATTTGGTGGCTCCCATGTCGAGGATGCTACAAAGTGGTATCTGCAGAGTGATTTTCTCTTTCTTAATATTTGGGGATGATATACATGATATTAAGATGTGTCGTACCTTGGTAATGATCTCGTTCTTGGGAGTACCTAACCCACGTATGAAGGAAAACCCAAGTCACCCTTGGTGGAAATTGTTGTTTTTGATGTGTGTTGTTACAGTTGAATGATATTTCACCATTGGATGATGCACATGTTATGTGATTTTACTGATTTATGATAGTTTTTCCATTACTGGAATGTAATGAGATTGGTAATTCATGCTTCTTTTTAAGAACCTAAGGAAATAGGTGGAATTCGTCATTATAAGCATACACATGGGATGGGTGAGTGGGGCATAGAGAGTAGAATGAATTTTAATTCCTTGATATAATAGAAGAAAATTAATCCTAATAATTGTAATACAAGTGGGTGAATGAAAAGAATTAAATTGAATAGTTAAGTAAATTCGTGAATGAATAAATTTTGTGACCGGGATAATGTTTTGGGTTGTGATAAATGGTAAAGGATGATTCAGTATCTAAAAGAGAAGATTTAATATTGACAGTAAAATTGTTAATGAATTTTTCTTAATGAATGGTTTAAATGTGTTAAAATCGTGATTGCAAGAAGTTGTGAAATGGGAAATGTGCCTAAAAGGAAAGGATCTTATTGTAAAAGAAGAATTGGTTTGAAGAGGTGTTGATGAAGAACTTTTGATTTAGTAAATTGGTTACCCCATGTTGACCATGACCCGCGGTAGGTATGGTAGAGGTTATATTTCCATATGTGTTGATGGCCGTGGGGATAGAGAATGTAGATTGGTTTTTTTAAGGATGATATCCTGGGATCTTTTCCCTCTGTGGTTAAATTTTGTTAGTCATTCTTTGAAGCATTGGGTAAATAGTATATTTAAAATGAGAATTATTGAGTTCATAGGTGGGTATCCCTTTTGTTATTAGTTTTACCCATGTATTTGTGGATTGGGGTTGTGAGTGTTCCCTAGTTTTTTACCTTGGATTTGGATTGTGAGGCCTTACAAGTAATGATAAAGACTAGGTGGTGTTTTTAGGTAACCCTCAGTGGGGTTGTGGCCATTGGGTTGTGAGGTATTGTTCAGTAATGTGAGTGAAGGAACTCTCATGGTTTGTGACCATACAGAGTGCAAGAAGGACCTTAAGGGTGATGCTTAGGTCTTATTGACTTTGTGATTAGAGACTTTAAAATTTGTGTTTTGAATCCTAGAGAGGATGTTTGGCTTCTAGTTCAGATTAATGTGTACACCTTTGATGTTGAACCTATAGTAAATGGTTGTTTCGTGCGCTAGGCATATTGTGCAATAGAACTGGGGTGAGAGTTCCATTCACAATAATTGCTTCATTTGTGTCATGATATGTATGGTTTGTAGAGAGGACCAGTGTCTTCCTGGTAATTAATCCATTCTAGGGAGTTGGTATCATTCAACCTTCAAGGTGACCTATAAGATAGGTTGTATGGGGTTTCTAGTTGTTTTGGTTGTTTGTCACACATATAGATGTTTTGGATTTTGATAGTGGGACTCATAGTGTTGCATGGTGTGGGTTTGGCCTAGAGTTCTGAGTGGTAAGGTTGATGAATGGTGGTTCCCCTAGAGTTGTGGTAACACGATTATATTTTCAAAAAATCAAGGGTTACCTTGTGGGAGGTTGGCCTAGTTGTGTAGGTACTTTGTAATTTGAATTGTTGGAGATACATCAGAGATGGTTTCAAAGCATACTAAGTACCACCAGGTTTTAGTAAATGGTATAGTTTTACAGGGCTCTTTTATAAGGGATCCATAGTGTTTGAGATAGGAGGTAAGGTTTTTTTTTGAAGGGTTGTGTTGTATGGATTCCTGACTCGCCTATTGTCATGATGATTAATGGAGGTCTCGAAGTTGTTTTTTAGTGGAAGAGACAAGGGTAACTGAAGTGATGTTATATTATTTTACTTGATTGTGACACACGAGGTGTGGGTGGTCACATGGCTAAACTTGTTTATATGAATGGTTTTGTTGTTGGTTATAATTAAGAGGCTACCTCATGGATAATGAGTATTACTAACCAAGATACATTGTTAGGTATGTAAGCGTACGATGAGCTATATAAAGGTAAAGGTGTATTTTTGAGAGACCATTGGATTTTTTGGTGTGGTAGTTCATATGCTTTGGTTTTTATCAATCAAGGACACATCAGATGAACTCGAGCACTGTGGTGGTGGTAGTTCCACATGAAACGTTGGTTCACAGCTACTTGGTGATTTGTTCATGGAGCAGTTGTGAGACTTGGTTGGAAATCGCACATGAGAAGTGGTGGTTGAGTGTTGATGAGATGATTTCAGTAGGGAAGCTTGAGATCCTTTCAAGGCCATGGTGTCCCATAACTCAACATAAAAAATGTATAAGTTGGTGGTGGCGTTCTTCGACCACTTTTTATAGTACCTCATCTAGGGACAATCCGACCCAATATCTTGATATCATCTCTCGAAAATTTTAATGATCTAGATTTATTCCAAGAGACATTAAGGTGTTTGGTTCGATAAGGGACATCATAGAGTATATGCTCATGGAAACGATAAATGTGGAGCTTAATGATGGGATGTACAGCCTTGGTGGATTTGGGTTTGATCCTAGAGATGGACCGAATATCGAAAACACCATGGGTGCCATTCACAGAAGCTAAGAATGGGAACTGGGTGATGTTCATTTTCTTGTTTTGGCAAAAATATAGATATCCATGTATATGTTTTGGGGTTTGTCTTGGGATCGAGTGTAAGAAACAGTGGTTGGAATCCCTCTTGGAGAGTAGTGGTAACTTCACTCATAAGGTTGGAGTTATAAGTTAGTCCTAGATGTGGAAAGGGGGACATCAAGTTGATGTAGTGACACTGGGATTCCAATGAAGAACCTGTGAGGTGAATGTTAGGATCCTTAGAGATTCCATGTGGGACTCAGATATGGTGACTGATGAGCCATGTGTTGGCTTTATGCTCACCATGAGATCCAAGTGAATATTTTGATGTCTTTACTTGATTCATAAGAAGAGTTTGGTTGGATATGACAATAGCTTATAGAAAAATAGGTTAGGTTATATAACTCCAATGAGGATCTGGGTCATACTCGTGTAACCTCCCTTGGGTGTTATTGGAACGTCTTGGAGTTGAGGTCACCTTGTCCATGTTATGTGGTATCATGCCGAGGGTGAAGTTCGGTGATGTTATGGAGGGCAGCAATGTGGTGATGATGGAATTATACTATAATTCAAGGAATGAACTCAGTGGGTGCGTAGGTTAATAATGGTAGGCTTAAAGTCAATATGCACCTTGGGAAGGTGAAAAGGGGATAGAGTACTACCATCAGTTGAAGGTGGTTGTTCTAAGACAAGCCAGTCGGGGGTGGACCGACCTGAGCTGGTAAACATGAATGGGTGTGGTGAGAGTGACCCATCTCCAAGATTCGTGTTATGGAGGAAAGTTCTATTTTGAAATGAATTTGTAGCTGATTAAGGTCATGTTGATATCAGTCCTTGAATGGATGGTGTAGGAATGTCCTCCTGAATGATTTCTATGGTGTAGTTAGATGCCAAAACAAGGTAATTCCCTAGGGATGTTTGGTCATGGTGAGTTGGAACACATCAGGTGATGTGAAAGTTGAGTTGAGATTTAGGTGATCGTTCCTCGATTGTGGTGAATTGATGTATGTTGGGAAATGTGGTTGAAAGGACCGTGCATTCTCCTTTGGGAGATATTTAGTTTGGTCACTATTATAGTTGGGAAAATCAGAGTAAAATGATGCCAAGTGATTTGGGTCAAGAATTGTGAGGAGGATCGGATTGATGGGGTGCCACTTGATCTTCAGTAATGAGATGATGTTGTGTGAAATGTTCTACTTTCATGGATCAGGAGCTGTTTCCAATACTTTCTCTAAGAGGTTTTAGAGGATAGTTATGGTTACAATTGATGCTTCCTTGTAGATTTTTTGGTTCATGTTGTGGTGGTGTGAGGAAGATGTGTGGGGAAAGTCTTTCCCCTTGATCCATGTTCAATGGGCATTGTGATGTGAAACTAGAAAACAGGAAAATGGGAATGGATTGGATGGCCTAGTGGAATAATCTCTAGTTTTGAAATCTTAGTAATGATTGGAAGAGCGGCTCATGGACGAGCCGTTATAAGGTGGGTAGGTTGTAAGGACCCATATTTGTTTGGAATGTGTGTTTTTGTTTATATTTCATTTTAAATCCGTTATTATGGTCAAGACAAGTTTTTTCCAAGTTCATGAGACGGATTGGGGTGTTATTAGGGTTCGAGATATGAAAGATAAAGAAAAACGAGTTTTGGGAATGTTCTATGGTTTGCAAATGGTTAGTGAAAACCGTGCAAAAATCTAAGGTAACCGTATAAAGGGGTTATTTAAAACAGTAGAATCTACATGGTTTGCACACAGTTTTCCAAACCGTTTGGTTAAACCGTGCAGCCCAGAAATATTGAGAAATTTAAAAAAATGCCGTTACAGGATTTTATACCCAACTCCGGATTTACTCCATTTCTCCTCCCATGAACCCTGGAAACGAGCCAAGCTTCAAATATCTTCCATGAGTTGATTCTCCTTTGATTCTTGGTCATTTAGAGTGCCTTTTGTTTCAAATCAAATATGTGGGTAAGGTTAATCCCATAATATAGTCTCTTTTTTGGTTTAGGGATTGAATCTTTTTCTTATCTCCATATGAAGCTCTAAAACCATTATATTCTGGAGAGATTTAGGTCGAGGGTTCAAAGGTTGGTTGAATCCAGATCCAAGTCCATGATTAAGAGTGTGTTCATCATCAGATTATTTTTAGGTGGTCTACAAGTATTATCCCATAGTTTTATTTTAGATTTGTGCATAGAAGTTTGTGTTCTTGTTTTCCCCTTTTTATGTTCTTGGTCCCATTTGAGTGTTTGATAAAAATGGGTGTCGAAGTGACCAATTGAAACCCTCATAATCCCCATGGGATTCATAGATTATTACTTAACAATTATAGGGCCACCCATGCACTGTGTCGTCTTTCCCACATCTAGAAAATGGTTGGGCTAAGTTAAGGGTTGTCAAGTGAAAATGTGAAACCCATGTAGAACAAATTTTAAAGGTTAATTAAGTTGTAAATTGAATGATAATAGATATTACTAGTGTGATAAGTTATAAGTGGTTGTGTGGAATGACATTAAAATGGGAAAATTGGGTTGAATGGGATTATTTCAATTGTTTAACGAAATTTGGTTACAAATGCCTAATAGGATTCATGCATAGTAAATGGGTAACTTATAATTTGATGATGGAATGGGAAATGTGGATTATCTTAAGGGGATGTACTAAGGGAATGGATGAAAATTTTGAATGGTTTAATATATGGGAATTGTAGTACAAATAAAGGTGGAATATAATAAGTGGTTGTGTTATGAGATATGAGATATTTACTTGAAATGCATAAGTGGGTAAATTATTTTGAAATGATAAATGAGATTAATGGGTAAATGTATGGTCATTGATGAATTTGGATAAGGCATAGGGGTTGTGTAATATACTTAAGGGGTTAAGGAATGAGAATGGGAATTTTTATAAATGGATATGAATTGTAAATTGTAAATGTATTAATATGTTATGGAATAGTGTTAATTCCCATGTTTTTTTTATGTATTTTGATATCCAATATCATTTTTATGCTTGTTTGTGTTATGGTATGGATGTGATTATTGGATATATATACATGTGAACATATATTGGTAGATTAGGGTATTGGAATGAGGTTATACACACATGGGTAGAGTTAAACTAAGGCTCTAAAATCCACCTAAAAATGCATAGGTTTGGGAAGGGGATGAATTCTCTATTCCCCTAATGGTTGCATTCCACCTGGACTGAGGCTTCAAGGTGAGGATAATGTGTTGATGTTAAATTTGTATCCCTAATTAGATAGGGACTTGAATTATTTCCCCTATACATTTTTATTGATTTCCATAGGCCCTAGTGTAGATGATATGTATGCCTAACCCAAAAAGAATATGTTAAAAATGGATTATTTAATAAAGATGTTATAAGAAATGAAATTGGGATAAATGTTATGAATAAATTTAATGAACCTTTTTAATGAATGGTACCCAAACTGTTACTTATTTACTTACCCTTTATTTTGTACATGCATGTACAATCTATTAGAATAGATATTTTGTAGACATTATTGGTGGTGGCCTATTGAGTATTGTACTCACACCCTAGTAGGGCCGCCATTAGCAACCAAAGTAGATTTATCGGTTGCAGGTTAGGACAAGGGAAAATTCCCTACTCTAGGATGTTGAGTCGGGATCAGGATGTACATAGAGAAGGATCTAGACATAGAGTCGGGACCCATTTGGGGTATTGGACATTTGTATTATTTTTGGGATTTATTTACATTTAAGTTCTGGTATCTCATGACATTGTTAATGTTGAATTATGGTTTGTACCTAGTTTGGGAGATGATTGATGTGTATGTTTATTAGTTTTCTAATATTATTCCACTAATTATATTGTGTTCTATTGTGGCTTACTCTAGTAAAGAGGTTATAGTTTCCACACGTGACTTATTAGACCCTCGCCACTAGTTGGCAACCTCTGGCATATGGGGAGGCACGCTTGAGGTCATGTGATGACTCGGCTCGGGGCATCAGTTCAGTGGCTCCCAGGTCGGGGACATTATACATGAGATATAAAGGAATGGAATGGGGAGTGAACCAAGTATAGTTAAATATTATTGGAATATGGAGTGAAACAGACTCACTAAGAAAAGGCTAGAATAGTGAGTAAACCCTGTTCAGTAATGGAATTTTTCCACTATGATGGTTTGGGGAGTGAACCCATTCGACTATGATAACCTTGGTAGTAAGCCTCAGCTAATATGGAAATGATATTTTATTCTTATGTGTATACCAAAAATTCCATTTCTTATTCCAAGGTTATACTCTAATGGATCATGTTATTTGATTTCCCTATGATACATATCTTATAAACTCCCATTATTTATGTCGTGATTCAAGATTATGACATTTGATATGTGGTGTATTCTTTTCAAATGTTCTGTTCATGTTCTCATATCATTATCCTCATATAATTCTTACATGTCTCCTTTGTTTACCCTTACTAAGAATCTGAGCTCAACCTTTCTTATGATTCTATTTGTTGAGTTATAAAGAAATTTATTATTTATGATATATCTAATAAGGGTGTCAGTAATGAAGAAGTTAGTGGTGGATGATGTAACTCACTTATGGACATGTGTATATGTTCCAATGCTTCCAAATGAACTAAACTAATGTGGTCCTCAGTCATGTGTTTGTGTAAGGTAATTAATATTCATTGAAAATGATATATTGTCAATGTATTATAATATTGGGTCTCTATAGTTGGTATCATATCAAAGGTAAAGTTCACCTATGGAAATAAGGAGTGACAACATTAGTGAGATCTCAAGGGATATTTATAATGATTTTTATAGGGATGTCTCTAAGGATAAGTCTATGGATCAGTTAAATTATATTAAAATTTCCTGAATTTTTTGTAAAATAAAGAGTTACTAGTTTCCAATAAATTAAGTCCATGTATTGATACTACAAGTGGATGTGGATCTTGAACAAATATACAGAGGGTATTATTGATGAAAGCACAATATTGAGTTAGACTCAATCTAGAACTCATACACGATAAAATTCATTTCTTTACACATGGTTTGACACTCTTTAGGGATATGATTTATAAATTCAAAATCTCTATATGAACCACATTTAAATAGAGAATTACTTCTAATAGTCTATTATAAACTGAAGGTGTCATTGATTAAACAGAATGTGTCTTGACTTGGACCTCCTAACTGAATTTTTAGACAATTTGATTTTCCATTATGTTTATTGTTTCTCACAATATTCGTTCTGGTCTTAGTTAATCGCATGGACTATGAGGAACTAGATTAACATTGAATATTATGGAAAATTTTCTAATGATAAGCCAAATAAGATGATGACTGGAGTAATGGATATTTTTTATTCAGCCTAATTTGTTTTCACATATCAGAATTAACAACATGTTCCATAACAACCTACCAAAATCACAAAAGAATATAGGGAAAGAGATATATAAGAGTTTAAGTGATGGTAACCATGTAGTAAAGAGCATTCAATTCCCAATATTTTGAGAATATAAAAAATCACCTAATTTAATGTCTCAAAATAATTGGGAGATTTTTTGAATGTGGAGAAGAAGGAAACAAAGAAATTAACTGAAAATGGAAAATTAAAATGTTGGAGTTTTCATCCCACATAATGCTTGTGGTCCAATGTGGTATTTATTATTCATTATAAAATAACCTCAAGGCATCCTTTAGAGATTACCATGGGTATTGGTTTTACCCACTTTATCATTGTCTACATAGTATCAAAGGAGGTTTAATACAAACTAATCCCACCCTCCTATTTTCTATCTCTGTCTAGGGTTTCCAATGCCCCCCCATAAGGAGAAGCAGCCTCCATGTCTTGGGAATTATGAATCCTCCACCATCTCCCCTCCATTTCCCATCCGAGGCAGCCTCCCATCATAGCTGACGCCTTCCTGTGGAATCCCCACCTTCACGTCAGCCCCTTTCTACCCCTCCCCCCCTCTGTGTGCAACGATGTCTCTCTCGCGAGTAGTGACCTAGTCCGATGTTGCTCTCCAGTTCCACATGGACCTACTCTGGAATCCTCATAGGCCTCCTCCTCTGTGTGTGTGGTGGTTTTCTTCTGTACCACCCTCCCAGATCCATCCAGGTATGACCAGATCCTCTCCCTGCATGTGAAGACTACCTCCCAACAGATCCCTCACTTTGAGCATGACAATGTTCCTCAGCACCTCATCTCCCATGCCTCCCTATGCACTGACTCCTTGTGTGGTGGAGAATCCCAACACCAATAGAGATTTTTTCGATTATGCCCTCCCAAACTCCATATGAGGCCCACTGCACATGGCCCTACCACTGATCACTGGATCACCCCACTGAACTCCCACTCTTATGGTGCATGTTGTCCCACCTTCCCCGTTTCCCGGTGTCTCCTCTCCCAGATCTGGCCAGATCCGGTCAGATCCTGTCACCGACCTCTCCTCATTGTGATAGATCCTCTACCTTTTCTTTCGGCTATAAGACCCCCATATTGAGTAATTGTTGTGTGTTTCCCTCCATCCCTCTAATCCAAAAAACCCTACATGACGCCTCCACCATTGCTCCCTCCATGTCTGCCTCCTCCAGCCATAACCCCCACCTCCATGTCGGCCTCCTCCCATGGGTTTTCTAGTTGTATGAAGTCCGTCCCACCAATGAGGATTTCCTAGAGCTCCGATGACATGTCCATCCTTTTCACTGGCTTCTAACATCATTCATCATCATCTTGATGGGGACCAGCAGTCATGAAAGTTTATCTTTTCTTTGTTTTGTAATCATGATGTTTATGTCCAGCTTGAGTGGGAGTGTTTTCTTCATATGTTTATTACTTTTTTCTTCTTTATTTGTTCAATATAGGTACACCTAGATTGAGGGGGGTGTTGGAGTATACATCCCACATAAGACATGTGGTCTAATGGGGTATTTATTATTCATTATCAAATAACCTTAAGGCCTCCTTGAGAGATGACATTGGGTATTGGGTTCACTATCTTTATAAATCTCTACATAAAAGTTAAGTTAAAATAACGGATGGGAATATTGGTCTCACTATTATATCATTGACTGTTGAATACATTAAATGTGGAATGTATGGGAATTATGCAAATCGATTTCCTAAGGGGAGGTCTCATAATGAAAGTAATCAATGTTATAAGAGTAATTGTTTTATTTCTTGTGATGAATATACTAATGATTTAATGTGAAAGGAATGTGGTATTAAAGAATAAGTTAATTGATATATGTTGGATGTGAATAAGTAAATTAGATAGTACTGATTACATTGTACATGATTAATGATTTTTTCAGAGAGTGGTTATTGATATAATTAATGCAGTTTATATCATTTATTTATTTAGGGAATAGATCCAATAATATATGATTTATGTTAAGCATTAGGTAGAATGTATGTTATAAATGATCTTTTATGGTAATTCAGGTTATTACCTTGATTTATGTGAATACATGATGAAGGTATTCACATGTTTGGTATGTGAAATTATGGAGACAATTTACGATGTAATAGGGACTAATGTTAATTCTATTTGGATAAATTTAGTAATATTATAAATATATTTAGAATTTTGGAAGGGTTATAAGGTTTTCCATTTATTGAATGGTGTTTTTTGTAATTTAGAAGGGGCTTTAGTCAAAAATGTATTACTTCAATAAATGAAGATTTATTCATATTGGATAACTTGTTCTAACCATTTTGTTTTGATGATAACTAGAGATAGATTTAAGGAATTATCATTGTATTATGGATATTATAATCCATTAGTGCTTCAGAAATAGAAAATTCACCATCATTTCTTAGATTAAATAATAAATTGGAAATTGATCAAGTCATTACCAAAGGGTGATATTGTTCAAATGAAATGTAATTAAATCAAGAAAGTTTATCTTCTTGTAAAAATTATTGAAATAAAGTGTTTTCATGCTATCATAATTTTTTATAATATCAATGAACTTTTTAAAACCTCCTGGTTTTATGGTTTTATGTTCATTAACCTTCTCTGGATCAACCACTTCCCCATGATCAATGATCTTTATTACTCTCCTTCAGTATTTTCAAGTTAGTTTTCTCTTTTATGTCCATGTTTTAACTTCCCACCTATGTTCTCCTAATTGAAAACCTAGTATCTATTATTAAAGATGGATTAAGAAAATCCATTTCCCTTTTTTAAGATGATTTTTTATTAAAACTATTTAAAATTTTGGTTTCTATGAAAGAGTTTTCACATGTTAATGTTTTGATGACTAAGATGATTTTTGAGGGAGAAATTCATTTTAAGGGGGTAAAATGTAACACGTTGAGATTTTGTGATTTTTTAAATTAATTTAATCTTCTATATGTTTTTATTTACATATGAATCTATTGTTATCTTGATTTATACATAACATAGATTTCGGATTCTGGTACACACAACACCGAGCTTAGATTGCATTACACAAAACCCTAGGTTTAAATCAAATGGTATATTTTATTAAAATATAATTATCATAGTTGTCTATTGGAATTTGGAAAAGAAGGTATAAGAAATATTAACTAAATTATGATAATATTTTTTACACATTCATATAAAATGAAATCCTTGGTGACCAATAAATTAGAAATGAATATAAAACCCTTCTAAAAATAAAAGGAAAACTTTCTATGAAAAACTATTCTTATGCGCACAGGTGAGTTTTATATAAATAAATGAACCAAATTACTTTTTATTAATGAATTTAATTAAATTTAAATTTGATATATTCAACCATATTTTTAGCATTCATCTTATGTGTTTTTTAGACAAGAAATAATATAAATATAATTTTATGCTTTAAAATTTTATATTTCCATAAAAATGTTTTGTCACTTTTTTTGCACTTATATTAAATTTATTTTTTGATTATTTTTTAAAATTAATTTTATAAAATAATCTGAATATTATAAATCCAAAATTAAATATTATATTAGGGTGAATTTTTTTAATTTTTCTGAAAAGTTTCATTTTTTGACGAATGGTGAAGATACTAAATTTTAATTGAAAACTTCATTTATAATAAATTATTTTACTTTTAAACTATATTTTTAATTAGTTTTAAAGTAAAATTATTTCAATTTTATATAAAACAATCCAATTTAAGTTATTTTAATCAATTATTTATTGAATTTTTATATAAAAACATTTCTAAATTTTGATCTTTTTTATTCCAAAACTTGATTTCTCAACGCGTCTGCTAGATTAATTTCTAATGAAAATATTACACTTCTTTAAATTAAATTTGAAAAAAAAGGATTCCATAATCATATTAATAATAATTTATAATTTATAATAAGGTCAAAATAATGTTTGACCTAAATTAATAGTGAATGAACTAAAAATTATTTATCTCTATTAAGTTAAAAATGGGTTTACTGGTGGTTAAATTAAAAAGATAAGAGTAAAAATGACATATTGACTTGTATAAGAACTTTTTTCTAGACATATTTAGACCACTCCACCATTTAAGTTCATTAGTGGACCGATTTTGACCCTTGGGACATATGAAAAACGTGGGAGCACTTATTTCTTTTCAATAATACCATGTGTAACCCCTCCCCCACTTATAAAAGGCCACACCCTCTCATGAATTCTTCACAACATCAAAAATAATTTGTTTTCAAAATAACTTCAAAAATCACTTCTAAATTTTTTAATCTCATTCTAGAAGCCTTTTTTACATAAATCCTTCTTATAATGGATTTAGTGAAAACCTATGGAGGGTACCTGAAGAAGAGCTAATGTTCATCGATGAGAATATTTATTTTATTTCTTTCTCCACATCGATCAATTATTATTAAAACTTGATTATATGATAAAATAAGTATCATAAATGTACTGGGATGTAGGAATAATGTTTTAATGATCTATAACCTTCTTTAAATCCCTCAAATTGGTTATGAAATCATCATTTGGGTGTACGGTGGACTACAGCCTCGCGCACTGATGTTATTCATTCATCCATTACCCCCTATAATGGTTGTACATAATCATTGATTTATATTCTATATATTATATTTAAAATATTTATGATGTCATTAAGATTCTAGAATTATTATATCACACATACCATCTTACTCTCTAATTTTGGGGGAATATGATAACGTTGTTCATGCGAACGGAGGACTACTATCTCGTGAACTTATGTGATTCATTCACCTGTTTCATTGAATATAAAAAGGATGTGTTTAGTGAATATTTGTGAAATATTTTAAATATATATGATTCTTTAAAGATAATATATCATTAAGTATTTTTTCTTTCAATCTAATAAGTAAATGGAAAAAACGTTCATACGTACGTACGACCTACTGTCTCCATGAACGTTGATTTTCATTTCTTGTCACTAAATTTTATGGATTAATATAAATATATATATATATATATATAATTCATATATATGATATTTATATCATGTTTTAAATTATAGAGATTTTTGAATAATTATTTAACTAAGAGGAAAAAATAACAAATCATTACATATATGAAAAACAAAGGGATTATTAACCGAAATGCAACATTAACATGGAATTTTTAACAAACAGGTAATAAAATGTTATAAGAAAATAATATATGATATGATATGTATATGATAGGTTCCATAATAGATTTATTGAAAATTCCCAGGACCCACTTACTATATCCACTACTGATATCCTGAGATTTACATTTTCGGCTATGATGCCAATATTTGTGACCCAAATTTTTTCATCTAAACCTTACAGCTTCAAAAGGAAAACTTGGATCTCTTAAATTATTGAAGACCTTTTTAGTTTATAGTTTTATAGAATCTGGAAAAACTCCTACATAAACAATTCAGAAGTCATTAAATGATCATTTATCCTATTTTATCTAGATTTTCTTATTTAACATTAAGTGTTCAACATCATCCTTGTGAAATACTTTATAGACATAAATTGTTCAAAATATTTCATTAAAACCTTGGGGAAAGTAAACATAATAAGGGTCATCTCAAATTCCAATAAGGGTAAACATTAGCATTAGTAATTGATGGTCATCAATGAGAATAAGATGTGTATAAGGGTATGATGACATAATAAATGTTCATGAGTATAACATATGAATATTCATACACATCAATATCAGGATCATAAAATATGAAAACACAACATATGGCATTAAATATTGAAAATGTCATAAGAATTACTAACCATGTGACATGAGATATAAATATTGATCAAATGAAACATCATAAACCCATAACAATAATAGATAAAATATATTTGTATCTTGGAACATCATCTTAGATAACCCTTATAGAACCCTTAAAATTGGAATGACCATATGGACAACCTCCAAAAGAATTCTGAAAACAGAATCATTTTTAGATTCAAAATTACATTTTTATTGAAATATAAATTCATACAAAATCTGAAACCAAAAAACACACTAACAGATAAAAAAGATGTAAACAAGTCATGGAGTCTTATAATGATGCATCCCCAGAGCATATCCTTTGATAATATATTTGCATTAAAATGGTAAGGAACCAAAGGTATTATATATAATAAAATATTCATCTACTCTACCAACTCAAGGTAGACCATTATCCATACAATTCTGCTCTATCCACACATGCCTAATAATGATTGGATGACTAATAAGTAATTTTCACTTCTTGACATAGTAATAAAACTCCCAAGGTGTTTCTGCTGCAACGTGTAGGATCCAAAAAAGTGATTCATAGTCTGATTCAATTTCATCAACCAAAAATTTAAATATTTCGTAAGGAATAATACCAGTGAGCATGGATCTAACCTCCACACTCATAGAGTTGTCATAACCTTAAAAGATATACAACCAATGCAGACCTAACCCATTCCATCTCTCACCATACCTCCTCCCCTCATCATTCTAACCATGAAGGATCCATAAATGTTTAATTTTAGACCCTTATAGGGTGGTGTTCAACAAACCCATCAATCGAGCATAGATTGAGGACCCCCTATTTCCATTGAAAATCTGGGAATACGTTTATAAATCAGAACATATTTCCACCTTACTCTAGTAAGGGGACCAGTCTCCACAGTTATTTCCTTCATACAGATCTTCAATTATCTTTAGGATTAAAAAGATACATCCCCTACTACATTTAGGGCTTCCAAAAGTCACCAGTAAATGGTCACTAACAGTAAGCCATGCAGAGTATATTCTAGATCCAAATAGTCTTCTCTTTGGATCCATTCAGTTATAAAAACCTGAAAAGGATTCCCCTCAAATATGTTTTGGAACCCCACTATATGCCATAGATATCTTTCCCATTCACTCTAAAAAAATAGATGCCTTGTGGAATCTCTCTAAGGACTGTCGCAACAAAAGCATTGAGATACCAGTTTGATACCTTTTCATTTTACATTTTCATCTATGGGGATTGCTTGGTTCCTAATGAGACAAATGAGATAGTTCATATTAGTTTGTATTTCCCTATACCATATCTTCGAAGCCCAAACATCTAGTGAGTTTTGATCATGATAAATGTCTTTTTAATTGCGGCTAGAGAAACAACTATTAGCAGACCCTATAAAACAGCACCTTTCAGGGATAGCAAACAAACAAATACTATCAAGTATCACCTTTTGGTCCTCATTAAGGACAAACTTCACCAGTGATGAATGTTTTATGGACTCCTTGAATGAAATTTCAGGGTCTGGAAACCTTATAAAAATAGTTTAACCCCAACCTATTTCTCCTTTGAAAGACTAATATCCCATCTTCCAATCACCCAGTGAGAATTATCATATAGGTCTTCGATATTGTTTAACATGCATATAGACAGCCTAGATGTTACCCTTTTTCAGGTCCATTCCTCCCATATCTCTCCATTTTTATCCTTCATAAATCTAGCCTATAGATATTTTCCTTCAATCACTTCCCATGCCTGGCATGATTTCATGGATTGTATATTTTCATAGAGATTATGGATACTGACACATACTTCATCAATAGGTTTATCCAACCACTTCCATGATGACCCATGGGATTTTAACTCTTGTTTTCATCCCAGAGCAAATAGTTCTTGATGGTTTCCATCTTTAAAATTCTCCCCTTGGGCAGTCTGATGATCGAACGGACGTGCATTGGGATAGAGTTCAATGCACTATTAATAAAGGTAACCCTCCCTCCAAAGGAAAGGAACATGTTCTTCCAATTGTTAATCATGCCTATAATTTTGTTAATTAGCTCATCAAACTGTTGTTTCTTAGTCCGACCATTAAAGATCAGAGCGTCAAGATAAGTCATTTGAAAAGACCACATCTGTATCCCTTAGATCTCTTAAATACCTTCATATCACAGAATCAATCACTTGTAAAAGATGAACTATTTACTCTTCCAAAAGTTTATGTTCTGATCACTGATTATACCATAAGTAAAAATGATGTCCTTGAATTAATTTAAGGATCCTATCCTACCATTTGTAAATACAATATTTTCATCATCAAACATCATGTGAGAGACCATAACACAACCATATCTTATGATAAATGGATGCATCCTACCCTTCACCATGATATGATTAATGTTCTTCGAGAGAGAATCCTATTCCAAAATGAAGAGGAACAAGGATAAAGTATCTCCTTTCCTGACACCACACACAATTTTGAAGAATCGAAATCCCATCCCCATCAGCAAAATAGTGATACAGGGTGAAGAGTAACACCTGAAACACAGATCACAGAACAATTCATGGAATCCCAGAATTCTCATGACATGAATGATATATCCCCACTCAAGGCGGTCTGAATATTTTTTATATCTAATTGAATGATGGTGTTCGAACCAATGGCTCACTTTTTGATATCCCCGTCCATTTCTTGGGCAATACCAATTTCCCCAATATAACCAGACCCTTCACAAATCCATGTTTCTCCACTGATACAAGTATTTGGATGACATTACTCATCCTTCTGGTAATGAAGATAGTGAGAATCTTCTTGGAAAACTTGCACAAGACAATAGGTAAGAACTAAATAACCCTTGTGGGGTATTTAATCATTGGGAACAAGACCACCCTAGAAGCACACACCCTTATCTAATGTGGGACACCTCTGAAAGAGTCTTGAATATCCCCTACAACATGAAATTTCACAATGTCTGAAGCTGCCACATAGAATGAAGTGGGAAATCCATCGGGTTCGGGCGCACTATCTTGTTTCAAAGTGATAAGGGTTTCTTTAACCTATTCCATCCTAGTAATGTACACAATGTTGTTTTTATCACCATCTATCACCAACTCTTGTATGCAACTTAGAAAGATATCAGCATCATTAGAGCTATTAGAATCATCTCCCCTACCAGGTCCAGCTAGAAGATCTTCAAAATGTTCTAGATCTTTTCTTCCAGAAACCTCAAAATCTGATATAAATGATACATCTTCCATTTTCAGGTTGATATGAATATTTCATTTTTTTCTCTCTCATAAAATCATGGAATAAATAGGTATTACAATTTCTTTCCTTCAACCAAAAGGCCCTTAATTTCTATCTATTGTGCCTCTCAACCTCTGGAAGTTTCTCAGCCAGAAACCTGTGTTGGTCATTGATATCATAGAATATATCATCATCCCAGCAATCTTCAAGACCCACCTCTAACATTTTAATTTCATCATGTAAATCCTTCAGATTAACATTCTCTGATGGATTCTCCTTTATACATTCTTGGATGCATTTCTTTAGACTCATAATGTGATTATACTGAGCAATATCGGTGCACCCATCATTTATAATGTCCAATAAAAACAATATTAAATAAAAAAATCATCATTTTAAAATCACTTTTAAACTCGTATGAAAATAACTTTCAAATATTAAAATACCATTTCATTTCAAAATCCCATTTTGAGCAAAAAATACACCTTTTCCTTGAAAAACCAGTTACATTAAAAACTAAAAAAATGATAAATATGGTTTATCATTTATGGGAACATGAAATCTTGAAAAGGAATCAATACATAAAAATAATGGAAATGGTGGTGGAAAATTAATTATCACTGTGTATATTAATAATGGAACACTCCTTTTATCATTTGTCAAAATGTTCCATTTAAAACACATAAAATGATTTTGCTTTGAAAACATTTTAATTTTATTAAAAATAGAAATAAAATTTCCTTTATAATAATTTTATATAAATAAATATATAACACAATATCAATAATATTTACATAGATTGAAATATATTGAAACTAAATCATAAAAAATTGGAAATAATATTTTTCTGTCAAAGTGTCTCATAACACTTTAAAATAATTGAATCATAAAACCAAATAAATAATATTGTTAAAAAACATTATATATCATTAAAAATATAAAATTCTTGTTATAACATGTGAATGTGGCTATATATACACCTTATAAAAGAATGAAGGTGCATAACATCACAATATGCCATAATGAAACAAGACGGAGACAAAGTATCTTATCTTGTATCTGATTCATCTTGTACAATATTGATATTCCTTTATAATAAACATAGATTATTTATTTTCTCTCTTGGGAAAATTTTTAATTTTTATTATTCCTTTTATGTCACTTATTATCATGTTATAATAATTACTTAATTATTTATGGTCATGTCGGATGTGATGACGATATTAGGTACTTGATCCTAAAATTACATTGGTATGATGTCTATAGACAAAGTGGTAATTAGTACATCATCTCCAGAATAATAATATTGACATGGTTATCATTTTTTTACATCTATTATAATTTTAAATCCATCTAGTAAATATGTATATGAAAAATGAAATGTTTTACAATCACGGAGACGGTAAGCCGTACATACGCATGAGTAATGTTTCCATTTTTCAATGATCATTATGGAATGAAAATAAGTATATTTATATATTTAAAAAATATTAAAAATATACTTTATATCATATTATAAATTTAAATATACCTATATATATCAGCCATGTGAGGTGGTAATGAAAAAAGAATCACATCACTTCGTGGAGGTGATAATTCACACGTACGCACGAACGACGTTATCATTTTTCTATACATGGGACGGAAAGAAAAAAATGATATATTATATTTTAATAATGATTAATATCATATATAAAATTTAATTCCATCATATTAATCAGTCTTAAGATACGGTTATGGAAAACAAATTTCAACGGTTCGCAAGGCGGTAGCCCACCATACAAACGAATGGCAACTTCTTTAACAATTTGATGGAATTTTTGCTAGATTTAAGTTATTATATTAACATAATAAAATCAAATTATATTTAGGATACTGTATTTATTATTTTGTAATATATAATGAATATTTAAAGGTATTAGAAGATGAGACAAGATAGAAACACTTTATAAAAATTGATACCTTTTCTTCGGACAATCTTATTTTCTTAACACTATAAGACCACTAAGGATGAAATTATGCCTAACATAATATCTCTATAATGTGGGGATCTGTTATAGTAACGTATTTGATTATATATTTTCTTATCTAAATTGGTTTTTATGTGAAAATAAAATAGATTAATAGGATCCCTTTTATTTGAGAGGGGAGGGGCACACTTGGAATTTCTCAATATATTAATTTAATATAAATTCATTAACTATTACAAATTTTTAAAAATGATTTATTTATGATATAGGATTATTATTGGTTTAAATACATCCATAAATTGAAAATTAGATATGATTTTACTATTTTTTTTAATCCTTATCTTATTGTTTTAAACCTTATTTAACCTCTTTAAATCTGACTGTGACAACATGTGTTTTTAATATTTGAAGTATAATATTATAACTTTATAATGTCAAAAGAACCATAAATGAATTATTTATGAAAATTTGAAACTTATCCAAATCATATATCTGGATTTTCGATTTTAAAAAAATTATATCATTTAATAAAACATTATTTATTTGAAAATATCATTAATGTTAATTTTGACACTATTCAATATGTATCTTTTTCTAAATATCATAACAACAAGATAAATTCAAACCAATTATTATAACACATCATTAAAATTTCAAATTTATCTATAGAATTTGGGGATGACATTAATTATTAAAAAATATTATTAATTTAATATTTCTAATATCATTTATCTGATATTTTGAATAATTAAATAATTATAGCATCATCGTTGTTCCAGCAATTAAGGAAATTATTTATTTCTTAAAAATTAAAAATAAATTACCATGATGAAGATAAATATTTTATGTTTCAAAGTATTTTTTATATTCAAACATATCCCCTATATAACCACATATTAATGATACTTAACTTGTTAAAAATAAAAGTACGACATGTTTGACTTATCTTTGAATAAAATACTATGAAGGGATTAAAGTTATCCATGTTTCTCAAAGTGGTCATAAAATCAGAACAATGATAATTTTTTTGATAATAACTCATAAAATAAAATTATTATAAGTGTGGGGATAATTTTCTAATATTAATAATATTTCTTTTTCCATTAATTACCCCATTTACCCTTAACAATGGTAAAAAAAATTAAAGGAGTTACTATTCATATTGTGTAAAAATAAAAATTGAATTTTTAAAAAATAAGAAAATTCTGATTCCGAATATTAAATCTATTTTTAAAAATTAAAAACAAATAATTTTTCTAAAATAAATTTAAAATTGATCTAATTGACGGAATGAGACAATTGATTTTTAAATTGAAAACGTTCAAAAAATTGAAATTTTTTTATATAAAATTCAATGTAAAATTGAATAAAATTATAAATGTTGTATTAAATGACATAAAATTTATCTAATTATATTTTAAATCCAATAAAAAATATAATTTAGAACTATAACTCGTTTAGAAGAAAAAGTTGTTTTCAATTAAAATTTAGTATTTTTAAATTCTTCAAAACATGAAACTTACCAAAGAATAAAAATACTCAACTAAAGTAAATTTTTATGTTAATATCTCAAATAAGAAGTATATTTTTTCAAATAAAATTTACAAAAGTGTACAAAATTAGATTTAAAATAAGTACACACTCGAATGGAAGTAAAACAACTTTTTAGACAAATGCATATTTTTAAGTATAAAACATGATTTTTTGTTATATCATATATAGAAAACACATAAGGTGAATGATAAAAATTATATTGACTTATATATATATATATATCATTATAATCCAAAAAGTTTGATCTATTTATTTTATTGTTATAAAACACACTTGTGAATATTTAAATAGTTTTCTAGAGAACGATTTCCTTTTACTTTTAAAGTGGGGTTTATTTTCATTTATAATTAATAAGTCACCAAATAATTCATTATATATACATTTCAAAACAATATTTTAATAAATTATTTAATCAGTTTCATACACATCATTGTAACAGCTATGTTATAATGGTAGCATTAAACAACAATATTTAGTTGTTCATTGAAGCTCAATGTGGTGTACCATGTGCACCACAGAACATTGTGTTTACTTCTTGAAATCATAGATTGTTATATTATCCTTCCTTTCCATTTAACAAATTGAATTCTAAAAATATTCACTCAGGTTGGTAATGGAGGTTTGACTATTCAGAATACCTTTATTGAAATCCATCATCGGAATAAGAGTCAATAAAACTTCCACATTAAAATAATGAAATTGAAGTACAAAGGTTATCTGAGGTAACACATAATGTTGTTCTATATAGGAAAATATGGACATAGAAGAGAAAAATAACTATCAAATTCCAATGGATAGTGATAGAAAACATGGTTATGATATAGTTAATAATCATAAGACAACAAATCTATGATGGGTTAAAAGGACATTGATTGCCCCGTAATAAAATTAAATGGATAATGATTTTGTTTCAATATATTTTTTTATATTGATGAGGAATTAATTTTCTTCTTGGAAAAAAACATAAGTAAACATACTTACTTGAAATGTTTGGATTCATGTTTCAAACAATTTCCACCACAAACTCATCTTTTTCTCCAAATGATGAGTGTTCAATATGATTTTTTCATTCTTAAAGCACTAAAGTCAACTTTTATAGAATCACAGAATCCATAATATATAAGTTTTATTTTTCTCATATCTTATAAAATTAACCAAAACCAAAAAATTTAGGATAAAATTAGGTAATTACCCAAAAATAATAAAACACTATATGATAAAAACCTACATTAATCTTTGATATTCAATAGTAATACCCAAATTTTAACATAGATAAATAAGTATCCTTATAATTCCTTAAAATAATTCAAACTAAGATTGAGACAAAAAAATCAAAAGGATCTGATCACTTGGTCTTATAAGATAAATTTTTACATTGGTCTCCAAATTCCATCAATGGATCTTAAATTCTCAAACCATAATGTTGATTCTCAAATCAGGTAATCTCCATGATATGCTTGTCATTTCTAAAAATTTCATAAATAACCATACATCCATAATAATATCATATTTGACTCAAAAAGGAAATTCAACCTTTATTCTTCAAAAAACATCCCATAATATTCTATTTAACTTAATCTTATGGTATTAACTAAATAGTGAACATCTTACAAAATAACATTAATCACATAATCCCCAAAGAATTTTACAATATAATGGTTATCTATTCGATAAAACACATATTCCAAAAGTGAACTTAACATTTATCTATCATATGTTTTATATATGAAAAACTGTATCCTACTAACCAATATATCACATAGGTTTGTGGTGGGAGGTTCACCCTTGTCTCCCTTAGGTTCTGGGTTCAATTCTCACGGCCTTGCTGGACATGATGGGTTGTCGCCCGACCTACGGGTCATCAATTTTTACTTACAAAATGATAATTATTATAACATTCCTAGAAATTTTATCAAAATCCTCAAAAATAATCGTAAAATATTTTAATCTATAATTTTATCTCGTACCATTCATTTCACATCCCAAATATGTAATACCCCATAATTACCTAAAAAATAATTTTCTCCAAAAAATACCCTTAGCCACCTTAAAATTCAATAACTTGAAGGCTAAAAACGAGTTTCTAAGACACTAAAATTATGATAACCCAAAAAAATTATAATCCCGTGATGATATCCATAACTCGTAAGATGGAATCCAAATCATCAATGTTGTCTAAAACATCCTTTCATACCAACTATAACAACACATTACTCACTTCTCGGATCTTGTACTGAAATCATGAAATTTTTATTTCCATCCATTATGTTGATATTTGTGACACAAATATTTACATCTAAACATTTTATCATGAAGAGTAAAACTTGTATCACTTATATTCTTTAGTGCTTTTTATGTTTAGAGTCTTATAGAATTCAAAAAAACTCATGTATAAATAATTCACAGGTCATCGAATGAGCATTTCTCTCATTTAACCCAGTTTTTCTTATTTCAGATTAAGTCACCAACATCATCCTTGTGAAATCATTTATATAAATAAGTTTTTCAACATAATTCATTAAAACCTAGGGTAATGTAAACATAATAAGGCTGACCTCAAATTCCCAGTAAGGGTAAATATAATAATTAACAATTCTATGTCATCAATGAGAATAAGAAGTATATAAAGGTATGATGAAATAATAAATGTTCATGAATATAACATATTAATATTCATACACATCAATACCTCGATCATAAAATAACAAAACATGGAATAACACACTAAAATGGAAATATTCATAAGAATAAATAACCATGTGCCATGTGATATCAGTCTTGATCAAATGAAGAACCATAAACCCGTAACAATAATAGATAAAACATAATGGTATATTGGAAAATAATGTCATAGAAACATTATAGAACCCTTAAAAATTGGAATAACCATACATATGACATAAAATATAATTATCCAGAGAAAAAAATAATTACCCAGTGCATTGGAGCACTATATGGGTTCACCCATCGTTTATGCTATATCAAGCTCACCCAGCTCTATCTGGTCACACCCATCAATTATAATGTCCAAGAACCACAACTTGAAATGAAAAAATTCATTATTTTAAAAACAATATTAAAACCATATGAAATTCACTTCCAGATATTAAAATACGATTTTATTTAAATATCCCATTTTCAATAGAAAATACACCTTTTATTTGAAAACCCATTTCCAATACCAAAATACCTGAAATGATAAATGGGTTTTTCACTTAAGGAAACATGAAATCATGAAAACGAATCCAAAAATACAAATAAAGTCCATAATAGTGTAAAAGTCATTATCGTCGTGTATGTTAAGAATAGAGCATTCCTTTTATCGTTTATCAATGCATTCAGTATAAAATAAGTAAAAATATTATGTTTTAATGGTAGTAGAATCTAACTGAAAATAAAAATAAAATTTACTTTATAATAATTTTATATAAATAAAAATATAAAATAATATCAAGAATATTTACATGGAATAACATTTTATGAAATTAAATATAAAAATATTCAAAAATAGATTTTTAAATTAAAGTATCCCATAAAGAATTAAAATATTTGAATCATAAAATTAAATAAATAATCACATTAAAAAACATTATATACCATGATAATAGATAAAATTTATTTTATAAAATGTAAAATGGGATTTACATTCACCTTATAAAATAATAAAGCTACATAACATCAAGATATTCCTTAATTAAAAGAGATTGAGTTGAAGTCACTTACCTTGGGTGCGACTCATCACGTAAAATCATTTTATTCCTAAATAATAAAAGTACGTTAATTATATAATATATTTTGGAAAAGATTAAATTATATTCTTCCTTTTATATCACTAATTATAGTGTTATAACAATGACTTAATTATTAAAGTTCATGTTAGAGGTGTTGATGATATTCAGTATTTGAGTCTAAAATTACTTTGGTATGATGTCTATAGTCAAAGCGGTAATTTATCCATATTATCCTAAATAATAATAATTAAATAATTATCATTTTTATACATCTATTATAATTTTTAATCCATCTATTTAAAATTTACAAGAAATATTAACTACGTTACAATCATGGAAATGGTAGGTTGTACGTACGCATGAGTAACTTTTCCATTTTTAAATGATCATTATGGAAATAATGAAAGTATAATTATATCTATACATAATTATCATAGTATAATTTATTTCAGATTATATATTTAAATATACTTAAATATATTATCCAAATTATGTGATTATGAGAAACAAATCACATTGTTTCAGGGAGATGATAATTCACATGTACGCACGAATGATGTTATCATTTTTTTGTGCATGGAATGGTAAGAGAAAAAATGATATATTATATTTTAATAATTATAAATACTTGATTTATATCATATATATACTTTTACTCCATCATTATAACCATTCTTGAGATATGATGATGGAAAATGAATTTTATCATTTAGCAAGGCATTAGTCCTCCATACACATGAATGATAACTTCCTTTACCTTTTTAGGAAAGTGTAGATGGATATTGATGATGATATTAACTGAATAAAATCTATGTATATTTATTATACAAGATTTTTTATTCCATAATGGTTTAATATGATTTTAATTAGTTGTAAGAAGAATAAAAGAACACTTAATAAAATTGATACCTTTTCATTAGGCAATCTTTTTTTCTAAACACCTTAAGACCACTAATGATGGTTTTCTACCTAAAATAAGAGATTTGGAATGTGGGAAAGAATTTTAGGAATGTATTTGAGTAGATATTTTCTAAACCAAAGAGGTTTTTATGTGTGATTAATATATATTAATAAGTTCATTTTTTTAAGAGAGGGGAGGGGCAATCCTGGAATTTCAAAAAAATATTAAATTAATATAAATTAATTATATATTCCAAATTTCTCCAAATTGATTTATTTCTAATATAAATTATTATTATGGGTCTAAATTAAATCATCAATTTAAAATTATACATGTTTTGAATATTTATTAATTCTTATCATTTTGTTTTAACCCTTATTTAACCACTTTTACTCTTATCGTAACAACATGTGTTTTTACCCTTTTAAGGTCAATATAGTTACTATAAAATTCCAAATGAACCATAAATGAATAATATATTAAATTCAAAAAATTATACTAATTGGTTGGATTAGTTTTATTTTTTAAAAAAATATATATCATTTAATAAAATATTATTAATTTTAAAATATCATTAATGTCAATTTTGAAACTATTCATTATGTGACTTTTTAAAAATATCATAACAACAAGAAAAATTGAAAACAATTATTCTAAAACATCACAAAAATTTCAAATTCATCTATAAAATTAGTGTGTAAATTTAATTATTTCATATTATATTTATTTCAATATTTTCAATATTATTTATTTTATATTTCCATTAATTAAGCAATTATTTCATTATCATTGTTTGAACATTTAAAATAATTTTATTTCTTAAAAAATAAAAATAAACTGAAATTATGAGTATAAATATTTTTATATTTATAAATAATATTTATAGTCAATCATATCCCCTATATTACCCTATATTAAAGATATTTAACTTGTGTAAAACAAAAGTATGATTAGTTTGACATTTATACGAATAAAATACAATAATGGGATTAAATTCATCCAAGTTACTCAAGGAGGTCATAAAATCATCCCAAGGATGATTATGGTCGACAATATCTCCTAAAATAAAATTAATACATGTGTTAGGGTAATTTTCTAATATTTATAATATTATTTTTACCCATAATTACCTGATTTACCCTTAACTATGGTAATAAAGATTACTAAGGTCACTATTAATATTGTCCAAAAATATAAATAATATATTTAACAAATATAGAACTTCTAATTCCAAATATGGATTCCATTTTTCCAAATTAAAAGCACATAATTAGCTAAAACTAAATTAAAATTAATCATATTGATAGAATGAGAAAAATTGAATTAAAAGTGAAAACATTCAAAAGATTGAAAATGTTTTATATCTAATTTCAATGTGAAAGTTATTTTAACGACCAAAATTGGATAAAATGATATAAAATATATCATATTATACATTTATTCCAATAAAAAATATAATTTTATGCTATAAATTATTTAGATGAAAACGATATTATCAATTAAAATTAAATATATTTTATATTTCGTAAAACATTATACTTATCAGAAAAAAAATTAAAATGAAGTAAATTTAGATAATATAATTTCAAATCATATGTTTATTTTTCAAATATAATGCATAAAAGTTTCAACAACTTGATTTAAAACATGTTTTCCATTAAAAGGTTGTAAAAATGCTTTTTAGAAAAATATAGGTTTTTAAGGGTGAAACATGATTTATTATTATATATTATCTAGAAAACACATAGGATTAATGTGGAACATTATATTTGATATTATATATATATATCATTAATATAATCCAAATTGTTTTTTACTTTATTGGTTTAAAACACACACGTATGCATTTAAATTGTTTTCTAGAAAATGTTTTCATGTTATTTTCAAAATAGGTCTTATTTTATTTTATAATTAATTGGTCACCAAAGAATTCATCATATACAATTGTGTAAACCATATTTTTGTAATTCAATTAATCATGTTCGTACCATCCATTCTATCGTCTAGGTTATGACAATAAAATTTAAATAATAATATTTAGTTCCTCATTTAATCTCTATGTATTGTATCATATACGCTATCGAACATGGTGTTTTTTTCTTAAAATAATAGGTTTTTTCATTTATAATAAAATTATATTTATTATACTAGTTTTTTCAATGTGTATAATGAATTATAAGACTTAAGGTAAGGTATTTTTATCTCAATTTTCCTTCTTCGAGATGTATGTTATGTTATGCACATATATTCTTTCTTGAGGTGTATATAAATTCCCTTGTACATGTAATATCATGAATTTATTCATCATCGGGATATTTTTTGTTTCATTTTATGTTATTTATTCATGTATCTTGTTGTTCAATGTTACCAAATTGGTAATAATTTTATGTTAAAATCTCATCATTTATCAGGGTTGCTTATGATTAAGTATATAATGTTGAAATACCATGATATAATTCTCAATAATTCTCATTAATTTTCATATCCACTATATAATCATGATATATTCAAGTAATGTACTTTTTTTCCTCTCTTGGATATTTTCATTAATTAAGAGATTTTTTTAATAAAATCTGACTTTTTTTCTCTATTTGGTCGACAATATATTTTCTTCCAACCCCATGTTTTTTAAATTATTTTCAGAAAAAAAAATATTACCCTGTTTTTATTTTAAAAAATCATTTTTACTTGTGATTTACTTTTCAAAAAATGTTTTTAAATTAATTTTTTAGTCTTTTTATAAATAATTCTCATTTGCATTTTACTAAAAATGTGAAAGGAATATGCATTTTTTTGTTTACAGCATGAATAGAATTTTATAAAGTCATGACAAATAATTACTCTGATTCTTCCATTAAAACTTTTCAAGGTTATTTTCAAAGAAATATGTTTTGAAAATGTTTTCTGTTTGAGAAGGAGTTTTCAAAGTAGAAAGTATATTTTCCTCAAAAAAATTAAAAGATCCTTCAAAATCATTTTCCATCTAAGATAATATCTGTTGGTGTTACTTATGTCTTACCAGGGAAATGATCCAAGGATACCATTCACATTATTTATATGAATACCTTATGTTTTTATAAAATTATATTTATGAAACCTTCTTATTTTCGATGGGTTATAACATGATGAAATTATTTTGAGCCTTGCTTCTTTTCATGGGTTAAGATATGTTGAAATGATTATGAAACATATTTTTCCCTAGGCTATGATATGATGAAATGTTTATGATATCCATTTCATTTCATGGGTTATGATATGCTAGATGTTTGTGATCTTATGGAACACATAAATATGGTTTCATTTTGTGATGGGTTGGACCTATTTCTCCCTCCAATGCATTGTTTCAAGGTTTACATATCATGATATGTACAACATTAGAATGGGGAGTGAATTAGAACCCATAAGATAGAAATGTTATGGAGAGTGAACCTAGTTTAGTAAGACAGGGCTAGATCATGTAGTGAACTAGGTTGGGTAAGGGACATTTTCCACTATGAGAATTTGCGGAGTGAACCCATTCCACTGTGATATCCTTTAAAGTGATCCTTGGATAATATGGAAATTATTTTATATGATTATATGTTTTCCACAAATTCCATGTTTTATTCCAATGTTATGCCCTCATGGATCAGGATCATTGATTTCACTATTATTCATGTCTTATGAACTGGAAATATTTATTTGATTATTCATTATTATAATCTTTGATATGTTGGGTATGATTTTATAATATTATGGTCATGTTCACAATACCCCTATTCTCATGTTATGATAACATATCTCCATTTTTTACCCTTACTATGCATATAATGTAACCCTTTCTTATGTTACTTTTCCTATGTTATAAATAAATGTATTATGTATGATATGTCTAACAAGGGTGTTAGTTGTGAAGAATTCAATGAGTGTTGATATAGCTCACATATGGACCAGTGTTTATGTTTTTATGTTCCCAAAGGAAATAGAATATTACAATCCTTAGGTGTTTCTCTATGTAATGTAATTAATATTCATTTAAAATGATGTAATATATATGTATTAATTGTTTGGATTTCTATATGAAAAAAAACAAAGTCATGGTTCAAGGTGTTTTTCCTTTTGGATGATTATTATTTTATCATCCTCTAGATAAAATAACCATTTGGGAAAACTCATGAACATACCACTATTATAATTTTATTTATATCAATTTTCATAGTTAATATCATTATGGATAGTTTGAATTGATCACATCAATTAATAATTTAATAAGAATGAAATATAGAACTAAAATTAATTAGATTCCTTGTTAAATTTATCTATGAAAAGGTTAATTACTTATGCAAATCAACTTATTACTAACAAGATTGTATTAAAGGTAAATGGAAAATTTATGTATAAACTATTAAAATCCCTCAACTATATATATTAAAATAGCATATCCCACCACCAACTGAGTAGGAATAGAATTATAGTTCGATGTTCTTAACCAACCTCCATTGGGATGCTTTCAATTAGTAGCGACTTTCTATTTTTTTCGGGGAGTCGTAATCTAGTTCTTATTAAGGGTTGATTGCCTCTATGAGACTTAGTTCAACTACTTGGAAAAGTCTATAAGAAATCAAATTTTTTGGTTTTAGGAATGTTTATTCTACTCTAAAGATTATGGAATTTGATGTTAATGTAATTTTAAAGTTACACCAACCTAAATTCCAGATAATAGCTTGATATACCTCTATCAGGGTTACAAGAAGGGGTGTATGAATCCTTTATACTAAAATATCCATGAAACAATATATTTTAAAACAAGTGATGAGGGTTGTTATTTTTTGTAAAAATAGTGGGACATTAATAAATTTAATATTTATTATCTAATTTTATTAGATAAGCTAATAAAATTCATCTCGTCCAAATTGTATAAATGAAAATACACATGAATTCCAACATATTTGTTCATTCCATACTTGAGAAAGATTACCTTCGCATAAGAACTAAATTCAACAAATGGAAAATGAATGTGGATGATATTATAGGACATTAATGGAAATTATATTAATTGGAAAATATTCTTCTAAAAGCTTCTAGATAAAAGGCATGTGAGGAAGAATTATCTCTATATGAGAAACATATGGTCGATGCCACAGATGTAAAATGCTCCATGCTATCTTCCTCATCCAATGATATTTTAAAGAAATTTTAGGATATGGATGTGTATATGATGATGTCTCATATTCGTAATTTCTATCATAAGAAGTAAATATAAGATAGATATGAGAAATCCACTGCACTGTTTTTTTGTAAGATTGGTGACTTATTGCTATATGGACCATATGTAGTCAAAATGACTGGCTACATAGAGGACATTGACATCTTAGTCATTAAATTCACTAATGATATATAAACATTTATCAACCTTTCCTAACTTAAAAAATTTCTCTCCGATTTTATTTGTAATTAAAATATGAGTAATAGTGAGAAAAGGAAGAATATAGAAGAATATTTAACCAATATTCCTTACAGTAGATAAGGAAAGTAAAAATAAGGAAACATGACCCAAGACTCACTTCAAGTCCAAAGATCCAAAGCACCACCCTTTAAGAAGAAGAATATTCAAATTCATATGAATTAAAATGAAGTAGTATGTTTTCCATATGTAAATAAAATCCACTAGAATAAGAATTTCACCTAGAAGAAAGTGGAATCTAAAGGTTTTTTCATTATCGAGTTTATTCTTTCTATAACTACACATCTGGTATTATAAAGTTATTGTGGTAAAAACATATATTTCCAAATATTAGAACCAATAAGATTACAAAATATTTCTAGAGGTGAGGATCTTTTAAAATCCAATGTTACCTGACTCACTTCCATGGCTATATGATACTACTTCCTTCCACTGTCAACTAGAATGATTTTGGTTTTAAATAATTGCTTTTCTATGAAAGGTTTTTGTATGAAAATCATCTCAGTTTAATTACATAACATGGTTGGTTTTATATAAATATTTTTAAATAAATTAATAATATTTTATAAATATATCATTTGTTTTGATATGGAAAAAAATAAATAATGTACTTTATGTATTAAATTATTAAAAATAGGTATTATACATAGAAAATGATTGATTTTTTCAGGAATCATACAACACCTGTCTACGGAATCACCAACTTGGTCATGTAAAGAAAACCCATTTTAAAAATATATATGAAGTTTTTTATTTAGAAACTTTTTCAGATAAACCTACCTAAAATATGGAATGTTTTTTTTTGCAATAAAAAATGACCAACAAAACATTTCGTGGAAATAGGAAAAAGGATATAATGCTTCTATTAATGGTACACACGTATGTATTTAAACCATTTCTAGTAGAATCTTTTAGTGGATATTTTTATGTCATAAATTTTACTAATTACTTGAGTTGGTATTTTTATATTTACATGATGAGGTATAAGTCTGAGGCATTTTATAAATTCAAAGAATTGAAGAATAAATTTGAGAATCAAATTTGTAAGAAGATACAAAAATTTCTATTTGATTAAGGTGTTGCATAACTTGTCCAATATTTTATCTACATTATACAGGATTTTGGGATTCAATCCCAACTAACTCCACCATATACACTATTGTATAATAGTTCATGTTAATGGATGAACTATACCTTACATGACATGGTAAGGTCGATGAGGAGTAATATAGATCATTATTTAACCTTTTAGGTATATACATTACAAACTGCAATACACATTATAAATTGGGTACCATATAATGTTCAAAATGTAATTCCATATGAGTTAATATATAGATAGAAATATGGTTTTTCAAACACTCATATATTGGGAAACAATGAATTTGTTAAGGCCATCTCAGAAAAAAATACTAGCACATCAAGGCATTAAGTGTATCATTATTGGGTATCCTAAAAAAACATGGGGATACTCTCTATAAAACTCTTATAAAAAGAAAGTGATTGTCACAACACATGCCATATTTATTGAGAGGGATATCATTACCAAAAAAGGTAATCGGAGAAGTTTTTACTTCGATGAATTTGATACTCAAGATACACAATGATTTGAACCAGTCTAGATTCAATAGGTCCCTATGGAAGAAGTGATGGAGATATCCCCTAAACCCTTATATATATTTGATATATTTGATGGATATCAAGTTAATTGTGATTTTTACATAGAAACATGAATACATTTTATAATCCTAGGATAATAGTTATTTTTTGGAATGATTGATATTCCAAATGACTATGATTTAATGTTTTATTTAATTTGATGAATATTTTTGTAGTAAATGAAAGGGATGAATTAATTTTTTTCAGGGTATTTCTTCATGAATTTTAATGATTGAATAAATGATATAGCCTATGGAGTGTTTTTTTAGGATTACAAATTATATAGCCATGTGATGGTTGTAGTGCATGTGATTTACACTTGTTAAGAAAACACTCCCCAAGACCTGTAACTCTCTTTATATTCTATCTTTTCATATTGATGTACTAGCATACTATGGAGAGAATATGCATCCCCTTTGAATGTCAAAAGACTCTGAAGAACCCACGGATACTGACAGATGTGGGATTTTTTTCTATCCACTTTTTTTATCTTTATCAAACTCATCAGATGAATATCAAGAATGAATAAGTTTATCTTTGGTGTAAGGTATTAAAAATTTATAGTTGTTCTTCATTTATATTTTATATGTAGTTTTATATTATCTTGAATTTATATCCTTAGAAAGGTTTTTTTAATTGCTATTGTTAATTTTTTATTAATTTTTATTAGACTGTAACAAAATCGTTTAGTAGTATCAAATGGATCCTTGTTTAGTATTATGAAATCATGTGGAAATGGAGAAGAAACTGAAAAAATAGGGAATCATTAAATTTTATAGAAATTCATTTTCGTATAGGGTTTACCAGTACATAACTAGGCTACATAAAAGGTAATTAAGATCTTATCCTTAATAAGTTGGGGTTTATAAGTGTAACCAGGGGATTACCCTTACGTATAGTGGTATACGCAAGGGTCACATAAACTTACACATGCATTGATTAGTATGTATAAGGATCACCACAACTTATATTTAATTGAAATAATGGCTACATAAAGTTATCTATTTTTTAAAGGATTATGTAAAGGTAACTGACTACATCTTAACCATATAAAAATAAGTTTTCATAAAGGTAATAACCTAACACGGATGTTTTTCGCAAGGGTAACCTCTTTATTAACTATAAAAAACGGTTTACATGAAGGTAGTACCCTTACATAGCTTTACCAGGAGGCTGTGTGAATCTAAATTATACATGACCTTACGTGAAGATTTCACGCAAAGGAAATATCCTTATTACTCTTACTATTAATGAGAGATGTAAATATAGTCTTCATATTAACTCTATAAATCATGTTATATTTATATTTCATGAAGGTAACTGACTTACCTTTATATAAGGGATTCTAGATTACCTATGTAAAATTAGAAGGCTTCACCCATACACATTAATACCCATATGTATAGGGAAATCAGAATTGTTTCAAAATTTCGAAAAAATTATAATTTATAATGATTTATATGGTTTATAAAAATATTAAAAATCATTATAAAAGATATATTAGGATATTTTTATTGATAAATGTTTTATAGATTTATTGATTATAAATTTTTTATAATTAATTAATTGTTTAGAAAAAATGTATTCCCAAATATTAATGGTTAATATTTAAAACACCTCTTACAAAAAAATATAGAATAATTTATAATCAAGAAATAAAATTGGTTATTTATAAAACATATGTGATAATATATACTGTTTTATAAATTAAGAAATAAGGCCAAAATTTAATGTGTTTATATTTAAATTAGTAATTTTTCATAGTAAATAGTCTTGAAATTATTAAAAATAATAGGTAGATTTATTTTAATATTATTTAAGCAACATAAAAGTGTTTTGATGATTGATATGATCAAGGTTTATATAATGATGAATTATATTATATTTATATTTTCTAAAAAAATTTCATATTATAAATTAAATTGTAAAATTTTAATAATTCTTATAATATCATATATATAGATTTAAAATTACCTATAATGATAAATATTAAATTGTTTCTTTGGTAATGAATTTAAAAATTTTATATTCATAATTATTGAATTTTCATAATTATATATCTAAAAATAATAAAATGTTTATAAATTGATTTTCTTATGAATTTTTCATAATTGATTGAATAATGTTTAAATATTTTACTTATTATTATAATTAAATGTTTTTCATTATTTTATTAATAGTTATAAATTTTTTATATTTTTAATGGGGTATTATTTAGATTAAGTGTTAAAATTATTATAGAAAGAGACTTTTATTTCAGGCTAGGTATAATAATAAATTTCATCTTTAATCTACCTTGAGATTGGTTTGAAATTGAAGTTCTTAGCTTGGATTTTGAAATGGAATATAGTTTTTAAATATTATGTGTTAACATTATGATTAATTAGATTATATCATGAGTAATTTATCCTCAGGTAGAGGTACATGGGGCTGAACTACCTTCTAACCTTGAGTAATATTCTTTTTCAAGGAAATTTAATGGGGCTGGATATCTGTCGCTTGGGTATTACACATATGGAGATTATTAGTATCATATAATTATAATCCTTTACATGAAGTTTTCATGTACCTTATGTATAGTGTGAATTTATATATGTATAAATATACATCAATTCTAATTTTGGGTGAGTAAAACATACTTTTGGGTTGTGTAAATAGTTACACATCAATATGGTTTGAAGATGATGATTTAGTGGAGGTAATATGACTACAAAACTAAATTACTATATGAATTCATACATAATCAGGAATAAAATGAGATAATATGGTGTGATAAAGTCCTTGTAAAATATTATGCATGATATTCCTTCTAAAGAGGAACTTTTCGAGACCTTGATCATCCAACTGAGAAGGTCATTAAAAAGACCGGTTACCATAGATTAACATGTATAAGGAAAACAAGGATATATGACACTGGAAATTACTTGAGTAGGTCCATGCCAGTGATAGTTACCCTTGGATTGTATTTTTTAATACAATTTTTTATGTTTTTTGGGATACACTATCGGGGAGACCCCAATAGTTGTAGTTAATTGGTGGAAGAGATTTGGGTTTATCCACATAATGGATTGGAAAAATATTGTCCACACAGAAATCCAAGATTCATATATGATAAGATTATGATGATGCCTTACCTTCGTAACTATGTGGTGAGAGAAATGAAAAAGAAGACTCATTTATTAGTTAAATGTTGATCTTAGCCCACTAATGGTTATGATGAATTCTCAAAAGGGGGTCAACATTTTCTTGGGAATCCATTTAATAAAAGTCCTTATTAAATGGTTTATAATTCAGGATAATCATCTAGTAAAATATTCTATTGTAGATAATATCATTATCATTATCTAGTTAAACATTATGTTGAATCCTTGACAAATAGAAGCTAAATGTTACTAGCTCTAAATATTGGTTACTTATGAAATGGTATTAATCATGATTAGTGATTTAATAAAATTTTATAAGAAAAATTCAATGTTTTAAAATAGATCCTTCATCAATAAAAAAACATGAAATTGTTCAACAAATGAATCTAGATTCTTATGGATTCAGAGAGTGATTCATTTAAGGATTCAAAGGAATTAGATTAAAAATGACTAAATTAATCTTAGTATCCACTAATGTACTCAATATGATTGGGTACATCAATTTTAGTCTCATATACTCAATATGATTGGGTACATAAAATGATATTCAATATCATTTGATATGATAAATGACTTGGTGAGACTAAAATATTCCTTAAATAATCATTTATTATTGAAATAAATTCTATTATTCTGACAGATATATGATATCAATTGTATGTTTTAAAAATGTTGTGAATATATGAAATTTAAAAATGATAAAATAATTGCTGTTTGGAACCCGAGGTTTTGTTTCAATTGATAGATAAAATGGGTTGTTTGATGGATAACATAGATACTTCAGTTTAGATAAAATTGTCACCTGATTTTTATGATCTAATTTTTCACTAGGGAAGAGAATGAAAAAATAGTTTTTTAATAAAATGAGATGCGGTGTTTTGTGATACACATATTTGTGATTTTTTTAATTGTATAACATACTTTATGGGTAGACAAAAAACATATTGTTCTGGTTAGGTAATTTATCTTATTTTCATATATGGAAATGTTCCAAAATATGATTGATTTCAAATAATTTTTACATGATATCATCAAAATGTTTGGAATATAAATATGAACAAGGCATCTAATGTCTAGGTTAAGAAGTACTCTATACAAAATATATGTAGGTAAATATTCAAATTAGAAGAGGAAACGTTAGGTGAAAATTTCAATAATGTTTCTTCAAGAATTCAATCAAGGTCATTGAAATATAGGGTTATCAAAAAGGAATACTAATAATTAAATATTAATGAATTATTATAGATATATACCAAAAGGATTTTATGAAACACCATGGAATTTCCATGTTAGGTATGGATATTAAAGAAAATAATTCTTCGATTTTGAAAGGTATGTGATTCCAAATGTCTATTTTACAATGTTCTGTAAATATAATGGTGTTCAAAATCAAAATAATATTTTTTTGAGCTTTTAGTTTCTATTCATGAGATGATGTTAAAAGTTACAACATCAAGGATTTGAATGTACATGATTTTATCTAGATCAAACGAATCTAAGTAAAATATGTTTATCTTAACCAAATTTCTATCATGTAATAAGAGAAAACATTTTAATTCTAAGAGTTGTTGTAAACCACCTAAGATGATTTATTGTATACATGTATTTGATTATTCAATAATTTATATGACATGTTTTGAGAATAAGATTTGGATAAAAGTGTTTATCCAGGATAAAAATTTTATCCATATGTTTTCTAAAATATGTGGGAATGTAATCCCACCACGCATCAGTGGTATATTTTAAAAAATTATTATTTTCAAAAAGGAAATGCTTCAAATAAATAAAATAAAATATATGATATAATTCATTTTTTTAATATTCCCACGGAAAGGAAATATATGTTATTTCTTAATAAAAAATTGTTTTTGTAAATTATAAAGATATTATGAAGATAATATAATATTTTAGAGGCTATTGAGGGTATGTTTGGACATAGAGAAGTCTACAGTTAATAAACAAATAAATACATCGGTCTATGTTTAATGTGAATTTTAATTAATATATTAAGTGATTTAGGATAGATCAGTAATTAATATTGAAAATAGTTACATCATTTCATGGAAAAATTTTGATAGAAAAGTGTTCCAAGGGTAATGATAATGCACATAGAAATATCTATAAGTAGGTAATAGAAGTTTACATAACATAATTGGATGTTGTTAAGTTAAGATGATTAAATATCTTCGAGAATTTGAACATTAGGGAATATTATTCTCAAATCTCACCATTATTCAAACTAGATTACTTTGTATATTTTTTCAACAAAAGAGTATAGTTGGAGGGATTTATATGATGGTCATGTAGAGATGTGATAATAATTACATATAATTTAAAGAGTTAACAAAACCTAGAAATAATAGCAAACATATAAAAGATTCGGAAGTTTATCATATATGATATGATAAAACAGTTATTATATTGGTTTTATTATATTTTATTAATGATATTAATAAAATTAAATTGTATCATATTAAAGAAAACCTTAATTTTATCATTATTGTATATGGATATAAAAACATATATATATATATATATAAATGTTTTGAAAAGAAAATGATAATTGACCTCTCAATGTTTGACATTGTGTTTATCCCTAACTGATGTTCATCATGATGTATTATAGGTTATAAAAAAATGTTTAGGATAAAATGAGTAGGATTATTTTGTAGAGATACATGATATAATTTTGAGGAATAAAATAATGAATTTGATTGTTCGTGTGTGTTGGACGACCTAATATGTATACCACATGGAGTTTCATATAAATTTCATTGGTATACTAGTGGTTCATCAATTATATTTCAGTCTACACTACCTATGCATAGTGAGATACCAAGAATGAGAACCTTCATACATTGAAATCCCACTTATTAGAGTCTATATAATAAATTAGCTAGTACATTGGTGGTTGGGTGTGTTTTTTATCAGGTAATTAGAAGAAACATAACCAATATGGGATTTTTCCTCTCATATAGAGAGTATGGAACCTAGGCCCTTGAAATAGATAGACCATTGGAGTATGTTTCCAAAACTATATATTTTATATCTATATGGATATGGGACATGTGTTGTTGTTTTCTATAATGATGAATGAACTGTGTTGTATTCATTGATTTGATCAGTCTATACTTAGATAATTGAGAAACGATGAGCTGGATCTGTGGGATTAGAATGCTTTAAGTACTATTATCACTCAATGTCTTAGAAATAAGAAAAATATGACAATTCATGTTTCTATATGATATAGTATGTTGAACATTGGTATATAGATACATTTTTTGATAGATATTACACTATATCCATTTATATCTTCAGTAGTAATTATTTATTTCTAGAGGTCTCTCTTTTCATACATATATTGATCCAATGATTCAAATTTATTGTCAATGCTACAATGTACCATGGGTTTGGACTTTGTGGTTGAATGAATTGGGATTGAGTTTGACATAGAGAGATACTATAAAATTACTTTACAGTTAATCCAAAAAATAATGAATTGGTATTCACAAGGTATTTTATATTATATGATACAAGTTTAGATTAATGATATTTTCCCAAAATCGTTTTTAGAGATATCCAATAAGATTTTTGGATATGATTTCAAACGTTTTTGTATATTATATAATATAAGGTGAAATTGAACAAATTCTACTAGGATTAAGTGAAAATGTGAGATTGAGGGAGATATACCCTGAAACCTTATATATATGTAATATATTTTATAGAATGTTGGGAAATTTTTACTTTCATGAATAATGGGAAATATCATTTGTAATTCTTAAAATAAAATTTATCATTTTCATAGTTCAATCATCCATTTGACTATCATTTAATGTAGTGTTTCATTTCATGAGATTTATTTGAGTTGATGATATGATTCATTCATTTTAACCATGGTATTTATTTATTTGTTTCAACACATGAATAATTTATGAACCCTAATGAGTTCATTTAAAGAATATAAATTATACAACCCTAAGATATAGGTTGTGTGTGTGATTTCCTTATGATATGAAAAAATATCCTGAGACTCCGGGATCTTGGAATCTTCCTTATTTTCATATTGAGGTATGATTATAACGTGTAAAGATGACGGATCTCATACAAACATCATATGATTCTACACAATATGTGGATAGATATGGAGGTGGGATTCTTTTCTTTTCCAATTTTTTTATCATTATCAAACTCATCCATTGAATATTGAGAAATTTGAATGATTCTTCAATGTAAGGATTACTAGATTTAAAGTAGTTCGTTATTTCTATTTAGTCTATAGATTCAGATTATATTTCCATGAGATCAGTGTTAAGGGGGCCTTAATTACTTCTGATATTTTCTAATAATTGTTATTAGACTCTAAAAAACCCTTAAAGATGTAAATCCTAAAACACAAGTACATATTAGAGAACCAGATAGGTAATAGAACAAGAAAATTATTGTTTTATTGTCAATAGTGTTGGTGAATCACTATTGGTTGAAACAAATTATAATATCTCCTAAAAAGAGTTAGTATAGAGATTAAAATCTACAGGATTGTAATAATCCATGAATTATTTGATATATTCCATGTATCAATACCATGTTTGGGTTATGGTTGATCCTATTATTTATTTAAGTCTTGTTGTGTGTAAATGGGTAATCAATAGAAAACATGAAATGAAATATAAATTAAATACATATAGATCATAGATAGTGGAAAAAGGCTTTACAATTTATCAAGGAATTGACTATGATGAAACATTTCTTATATTTTCCATGTTTGAATCCTTTAGAATTATACATTCTATAGTATCTTACAATGACTATAAAATTTGTAAAATGAATATCAAAATAAATTTTCATAATGGTGATATATAGAAAGATGTATATATGAAAAAAATAGAATGGTTTATGACTGTAGAAAATTAAAAAGATATATCAAATTTATAAAGATCCATTTATCAATTTATTTATGAATTTATTCCCTATAACAATCAGTTTGATTAATAGATAAAACAATTTTGTTTCATTAATAATGATTTTAAACCATATGTTTACAAGTATATTAGTGGGAGTGTAATAATTATCCTAGTAGTATAGCTCAGTGAAATATTACCTATTATAAAGAATGCACCAGTATTACAGTTAGTTAAGGAATCGTTAAACAAGTGATTCTCCATGATTAAAATTCTTGAAGAAGCATATATTCTTGGGATCAAGATCATTCATGACATATCTAAGAGGTTTGTTGGTTAAGTTCAAGGTATGTACATTTAATAGATACTAATGTCATTTACTATACAACAATCCTAGAATTAATTGGTCCTAGTGTCACATGTTATACATCTTTCTAATAAAATGTTCCCTCAAAAACAATAGAGGAAAGAGAGGATGAGTAGGATCCCAAACACATCCGTGATATGATAAATCATTCATGTCATGTTATGTACTAGTGTGATTTTTCCTACGTATTGATCATGGTAGGAAGATATCAAGCTATCCTGGGTGATAAACATTGGTGTTCTATTAAGGTTATCCATAATTATTAGATAAAAAAGGATATGTTCTTAGTGTATGGAGGAGATAAGGAGAATATCACTAGATTTTATAATAAAACTTGTATTACTGCTGATAATAATGATCTAAATTTATATTTAGGATATATCTTCATTGTCAATGGTTGATCTATGAGCTAAAAGAGTTCAAAGAAGCCAATTATCACAAATTCAATAGTGGATTCTGAGAAAATAGTGGTTTTTGATGTAGATAAAGAATATATTTGTATATGAAACCTTTTCAAAGATAACAATGTGCATACCAAATATAAAAAACCCTATCACATTATACTGTGGTAATACTATAGTGGTGGGCCTCATAATGAAGCCAAGGCCACAACAACAATCAATGATTATAGTCTATAAGTATCACCTCTTAAGGAATTTTTCTCATATAGGTGAAGTTTCATTATGGAAATATTACAAGAAATAAAATATGGTGTACCGATTAACTAATCCATTATCCCATCAGAAGCATGAGTATCATGTGAGATCTAGAAGATTAAAGGTTATTAAAAGTTTTCTATAGTAGAAGTGGGAGTTTGTTTTATTTAGTTCATCAGAATAAACATCTATGTAATTTATTATTATATTTATTCATTTCATTTAATATTCATAAACATTACATCATATCAAGTTTTTTCTTATATATGAAATTTTATTTTAAAATATAATAAGAGTAACTGTGACGTAGAAATTTCTTAGCGGTGTCCAACTATTGTGGGATCCCAGAAGTGCCATGATAGTATTATTAAATCTAGATTCAATAGCCAAGTGATGTCATTTTATTAGACATGAGTGACACAAGATATCAGGTATAGAGACACATAGGAATTTAATATACTTTCTCATTGCATAAGCCATTGGAAATTTCTAGTTTTGGAGATTATGAGAACATGACCTTCCAGTAGGAAGTCAATATTATGAGAATACGACCAACACAATATTTTTCCTCACTCACTTATTTAGTTATACTATTTTCTATTCTTCCCTAGTTAATTATCCTAATTCTATTATAATCCCTCCACCTTCTTCATGCGTCTTCATCCTCATTATAAATTTTTTCATCTCCCTTGATCTCACAGGCAATCTCTGTTACCGTTGAATCAAAATGGCTAACACCATTACCGATATCCATGGTGAAACAAATATCCTTGAAGTAGAGAGGAATATATACAATCTTCTTCTATCCCTGATCAAGGATTCCAATGGTCGTAGATTGTATGTAATCACTATTGACGAATGTGCGGTGGAGACAGTAATGAAAGAGAGGTAGGAATGGGAAATGGAAGTAAAAAAACATCAAATGTAAGCTGGATAAGCTATTGGGTACTACATTGAATTTTTAAAGGGAATGCATTGAATACTAAATGAATAAATGATGAATATAAGAGAACAATAAAATTTATGGGGTTTCATTGGATTGAATGATGAAGAATATTAATTCCGTCATGACTTGTGCAAAACAAGATAAGAGAATTTTAATGAAATTGAAAAGGACCATGGAAGAGGGTATTAAGAAGTATGACAAGATGATGGGAAAGAAGGAGAAGCTATAATTTCAATAAAATTAATTGAAATATAATATATATATATATGGTAGAAAGGGAACTATAAGATCTAGAGAAACAAGTGAAAGAGGTGGATAAATGAGTAGTGGAGGGAAGGAAGTTGTAGGATAATGAGCAAAATAAGTTGCAGATGGGATTTTTTTGGTATCTCTCCACAATTGTAGTGGCTTCATCCATGGAATATGGGACCTAGAAGATTTATAACACTTGTTTTTTATTACCCTAATTTTCCGAATATGTTTTTTATTTCTATTTCCTCATATCTCATTTTTTTATTTTACTAATTGGATATGATTATAGTGGTATAATTCTTCTCAACAATTTGCTTAATTGGGAAGTACATGATCTATCAAAATAGATAAAATAAAATTTATTTTTTAAATTAATATTACAAATTAAATAAAAATGATATTTAAAATTTTCTAAAATAAAGAATTAACTTATTTATACATAAATTTAAAAAAAATTGAAATGTTTAATAAATTTTAGACACATAATTAAAAATTATAGTTGATTTGAAAATTATCAAAAAAGTTAATTACAATTTTATTTAAAAAATTTACATATATGCATTTACTCATATATTATTATTTATAATAACAAAAAAAATATTTAAAATATTTAAAATATTTATTTAAATATATAATTAAAACATGTACACATACATTAATAGAATAAGTATATAACTACTATTTAATTTCATAATATATATATATATTTGTCTACATAAATAAATATATTTATTTTCTAAAATATATTAATATAAATAAATAATTTATATATTAATAAATATTAATAAATATATATTTAAATTTTTTTATTAATATACATATGAATAAATAATGTGTGTATATGTGGGTGTGCATGCACATGTTTTTTTATATACATATATGTATATATTTATTTATTCCTGTCAAGATATATATATATACATATATATATAAATATTATCCGCATGTGCATACATGAACACACACATATATATAAATGAAGGAGATTATTATGTTGGGTGGAAGATTCATCACTCCTCAGGTCAACCAATGTGGGTATAATTCCTTTTAACTTATAAAGATCTTTTAAAATTTTCTTATTTTTTCCAACACTTGTTATAGTATTTTTGGGACATCTCTATTCCCATATAAACTATAAGAAGAAAAAATGCAATATATAATATTGATCGAGTTTAGTAATTAATAAGAAGATGAAAAACTATAAATCTAAGTGGACCTAAATAGTAATTCTAAACCCTCCAAAATAGTGATCATAACATCTGAACATAGTATCATAGACAATGGTTGAGAAATATATCCTGGTGACATAAGAATGAAATGATCATAATATCCTTGAGGAACCATGAGAATCAATACATGTGCAGAAAAACCAAATAAAAAACTTGTAATTGTGGTAATTCTGTCCATAACAATCATATACAAGTGAGCATCACATTTGACCTAAATAATCAAGAGAGGACATAACGTCCCCAATATATCATGAGCATAAATAAATTCATCTAGTTTATAAATTCCAATCAATGGGATTGTTTTTCTGAGAAATAATATTCAATCAGGCATCACGTCCTAACTACATCATCAATAGAGGGTATAAGATCCCATGTCCTGAATAGAAACACAATTGGGAAAATCATCCCTAAACCCAATAAACATCAAAAGAGAGGGTATCATTCCCCACAATGGCTAATCTCACATCTGCATCAAATCCCCTTCCTTAGAATAATCACATCATAGTAAATTCATCCCAATCCTAATAGAAATACCAAAAAACAATCCATTTCCTCTAAGGATACTCATCTCTTTCCATGAAAGTATCAAATCATGGGAAATACATAACACTTACAAGGTATATATAAAATAACTGAGAAATTTTTCCTAAACAACTCATCTACTTACTTTTATGTATCACATGATTATAAATACAACCCACATCATGGGAATAAAAAATAACTAGGAATTCTATCTCGTTACCAATATTATTAGGACTGCATGGGAAATACATTCAATGACATGTTGAGTATCATATCCCAATAACATGATATAAAGACAAATTCCATAATCTCACCCAAAAATAAGAAAAAAAATCTTCAACCACATTATCATATAGTAATTTGGAAATACATATCATACTATAAGTCACAATATCACATTGGGAATGTCATCCTACACTTTAGGTGTCATCAAAAATAGTGGGAATGTCATCTTTTTCCATTGGAATAATAGGGTGAATGGGTAGAATTTCCCACACTCCAGCAATAATATAAAATAAACATTATCTCATAAACCTCATAACTTAATGTTATGATTTCTACTCCAACTCTAAAAATTAATTTTCCCTCTTAGAAATAAATAAGATCTATACATGTATCTTAGAAGGGTCTCCCAAGAATGAGTGGGGTGTTCTTATCTTATTCTATATCATGGATAATGAAATTAGTAGAGAAGTAACAAATTATCATCATTTAAAATTACATCCTCTATAGTTCCTTGAGGATGTTTCACTGATCTGACTACCATTTAAAAGGGGACCCTATTTGGATTTAATAATGACAATCCCAATTCTTCAAGAACACCAGATAGCATGAGGATTACTCTAGCTCTAAGAACAAATAGATCTCTCTAAAATTAGCATCCTCCAATATTATAGGGGATAGTGAAACCTACAGGGCCTCTTAGTTTAAGAGGTTTGGATTTGGGTATAATTCTCATCCATTCCTCATGAATTATGATTATTCCCACATCATTGAGATTCCTTGTTTTGGATAGAATATCTTTGATAAATATTTAAGAGTGGGGAATTTTCATGATGGATTTAGTGAAAGGAATATATATTTGATGTTTCTTGAACATCTACATGAATTTAAAAAATTAAGCATCCAAATTCTACTTCTTTATTCATTATGGTAATAAAGGAGAAAGTGTGAGAGATTTCACTATTTAATTGAAATCTTACTTTTAAATTTCTTTTCTTCCCTATTCAAATTTTTTATGTTATTTTTATATTCCTCTTCATTATCATCATCTTGGATCACACAGCTCATTGAAACACAATCCTAAATGATAGGCACATGTGTCTTTTATAATAGTTGAGTATCAAGCATTTTAATCTCAAAATATTTTTTACCACTTCTTAATGTATCAACTTTTTCATTATCTTTTAGGTTGACTCTTTTCTAACCGGATAGAGTTTCCTATTGTCATTCTTGTATTTGTGTAGCTAACTAACCAAATTAATTTTCAATATAGCACAAGGTTGGTTCCATGTTTTGATTGGAAGTTTGAATATTTTGGGTCACTTTATCATTATACTCAAACTCTAATTTATTGGAAATCATTATTTTTGTTATTTTTTCTCCCCAATGTGGTTTACTTTGTGTTACAAGAAGATTATAGTCTTCTTTTAATTTTTTTACCTTGAATATTTTTTGTTTATAAGATAGTGTTTGGAATTTCTATTGCTATCCTTGTCCTTGAGACTGTGTTTTAGGTCTGAAATTGGATTGATTAGGGAACTATGTAAGACCCATGATCTCTTTTTTTGGTTCAATATCCACTACTTACTTCCTTTAATGATAATTTATATTGTTTAACTATTATTTTTTAATTTTTTTAATAATATACTCTGTTTTCACTAACAATGTTATCCTCAGAAATGTTAATCTCAAAGGTGTTGTATGGATGAAAGGAATAATCATGTGGACTTATGTAGTGTGAGAAATTTTCATATTGGACAACATTGATCAGATTAGGAAAAATCACTGACAAGTGTTTTATCATTTTATTAAGGGAATAAAATAATGTAGCTATGAATATCTGAGAACTGAATTGATGAAATCATGGATTTCATCTTGAAAAATATTGCTTCCACAAAAAATTGTGTTCTCACATATTTTGGATTAAGGTTTTCATATCTTCAGGACCCATTTCCCTGAACACATTTCCAGTAATGGTGTTGATCAGTGACATACCCTCATGATGAAGTCCATAGTAAAAGTTTTTAAATCAGTTTTATGACTTTATCTCAGGATGAGGAAAACATCATAGAATATCCTTAAATCTATCATAAGATTCTCCTAGTGGTTCTTATTCATTTTTTTAAAATATGTTTATGTCTACTTTTTTTTCAAAGATTGTGTTATTGTGTAAACTGATCAAGATATTTACATATCAATACATCCTAGATAATGATGGTGCATATGTCAAAACATTCCAACTAGTCTTTAGCATTCCCTTGTAATTAGAGCTAGAGAAGTCTTAGGATCCACACATCTTCATCCACCACATTATATTTTAATGTGTCATATACTTTGAGAAATATGTTCATATTCAAATACAGATCTTTATTTCTTAATCCATGAAATTTCACATGTTTCAATAGTAGGTTGGTCATCAACATATTCAATTCAAAATGTTTCACTTGGATCTCTAGCCTCACGATACCTAAGTTGATTCCAACTATATCGAGTATAATTTTCTATCCCACAGTATTTTACATTATATACTCATTGAGAGATTATTTGAAAGGAATGTATATTTCTCCATTAGAGAGCATCAGAATGTGAGTTTTGATTCTCTTTTCATGTGGACTTGGTTGATTTCTAGAAGTTATTCCCAATGGATCTCTCCATTTTCATTAATATTATAAATCTTTTTCTATGGGTGAGTAATTTTTCTATGGTTCCAAATTACAATAATTCACCATCAAGGTAATTTATTTGAGAAGAAAGGCCTACATAAGATTTTTATTAATGCCATGATGGGGTGTGATCCATGATAATGATTCTAGAAATTTGGTTTTGAATAATGTAGTGCATCCAATTGGACTTTTTTTCACCTACTGGATACATAAAATATTGTGAGAATGTTCAATTCATAGTTAAATCATGGTCTATATCACTAAACATGACTCTTTGGACAATGACTAAGTGGTCGATCTACTGAGATAACTCCTAAATTTTAAAATTATTCTTATAAAACTAAATATTATGAATGTGAATGTAAAAAAAATTCAATTTAATAAGTGATAATTTATTTTTACCAGTGAAGAATTTATGGGACACTAATATCATAACAAAACTACTATACATGTAACGATCTTTTTTTATCAAATATAAAATTTGGTCGACTATCACTTGTTCAAAAAGTTATAAATAATTTTATGGACTTATTTTTAACTCAAAATTTAATTATGGTATCAATTCCCAGTATTGTTAATAATTTGGAATGCTAATTTAATTATTAAACAAATTAGAGAAATGGATCAACTCGTTTACCAAAAATTTACACCACATAATTATGCTAAAATCAATGGATGAATTTTAGTTTCCCAATATCTCTTTTAACACTATGAATTAAAGTAGAGAATTCAATTTCCAAAATATCTTCAACCCAAATATAATTTTAAAAATAAAAATTCTATTTAATATAGATTCAATTGATAAATTAATAACAAAATATAATGTCAACATGGAATTCATATAAATTGTCCTACTCAGTCAATATCCTAAAATAGAGAAAAATTTACAAACATTACAACCAAAAAGGTGAACATGGTAAAAAATTGTAATTCTTTAAAAAAATAAAATTTTATTAATAAATAATGATCATATTAGTATTTAGTATGTCACATGAAAAAGCTCACTGCTCATATTTACCAGATTTAAAAAGAACCCTACACACACAGTGATGTTATTCCCATGATCAATGAAATCTGAGAACCACCAATAGATTTGGGTAGTGGATCAATAACATGTACATGTGAAGGAGAAGTTATGGGAGTGGGGTTAGTGCTTACTGGTAATCACGGATGAATGGTGCAGAGGGGGAGTATTTGAGATATACTGTTGCAGCATGTAGGGAGATGGTGTGTATAGGGGTGGCTATCTGGATTTTGTGCATCAAATCTATGTGGCAAGAGGTATGGTGTTTGCTAGGATTTTTTGTTATATAATGTGATTATAGGCTTTTAATCTTGGGTTTTTATATTGGCCTACATGGATAAGGAAGACGAGTTTTATTTTGGGGGATTCCTCTTAAGTTACGCAGTCCACACGTGATATCAGAGGATCTTCTTAGGTATTTTTCTTCATAAAATCATAAATCAATAATAATGTTTTTTTATAGTTTTTTATATAAAAACTAAAATGGAACACTTGTTCATATTCAAAATATTATGAACATAATAAATTATCCACATTACTAAATAGTGAACCAAATGGCAGTGGCTAACACAACAAACCAATCATCCACTTAATTATCATTAGAACAAAATACAGTAATAAGTTCATGATTATTCAACAAAACAGAACAATAAATATCATTAGAAGAAAATTATAGATTCAATAATACATCTCTATAATTGATAGAAAACCCCAAAAATTTTCAACAATAATCACAAAATCATATTGAAACATCATACTATAAAAAACGACCATAATAATGGGATAAAAAATATTCTATATTAACAAATAAATTAAATCCATATTTCACACACATAAGGTTAGAATATTTGAATTATAATTCAATAAAAAGTCAATTCACTCAATAATTACATGTTGAACAATTAGTTGAAAGGAAGGTATAAGAAAGGTAAATTAATATTTACCTTGTTAGGCTGATTAACCTATGTTCATAGGGAAGGATCGTCATAGGTGTTTTAATATGTAAAATGAATTGCATACAAGGAATAGTAGAAGGAGAAAAAAAATATAAAATAAAAAAATAAAAAAGTGAAGATGAAAAAAACAGGCATCATACATAAACAACCAAAAAATCAAAAATGAAATGCAAAAGATGACCAATCCCACCTTATCATCAATTCATTATTTTTTGAGGAAGAAGTGTTGAACTAGCTACTATAGTCGTTAATAAAAATCCCAAAAATTATGATGTTATTATGATCAACAAGATTTTGGATCCTATCTACTGTCCAGGTTCATCACTATCCAATATTGAAAGCCACAATCCACCACGGGTCAGAACACCTCTAAGACCCATCAAAGTACTCAATAAAGATGAAATTCAGCTTCCCATCCTCTTATAAACAATGAACAAAAGCCACCAAATATGTCAACTCTATCTCTCTCCCTCTCTATTTCTCTATTTCCACATAATTAAGAATATTTATATGAGAAATCCATTCATATATTGGCATTAGATCTAGAAGAACAAGGGAATACAAAGCATTTAATAATTTATGTTTGTTTTTAAGAAATAAAAATATTGAGCTAAATTAATGGATGTGAACTGTATAACCCTAACAGCCCGATAAAATCAAGAAACAGAAATAAAAACCATGTGTAAAGGTCATATATTTTTTTGTGGTTAGCACATATGAGTTCTAAGTGAAACGTAAACATAGATAACTCATTGTGTAAAGTAATACTAGATCGAGTAAGGATAGTCCAATTTCATTTGTAAGGGTACCACATAAGGGTATCTGGTTGCGACATAACGGCCAGACAGCTACATAAGTGCAATCCCCCACTCACGTTAAGTTTGATCCTGATCTATGTAAGCGTCCACAAAACTTACATAATGGTAATAAAACATAGAGTATGGGTATAAACCCATTGTGTGAGGGTAAAAATAGCACTGTTTTAGGTTACCTTCCACTGCATACGGTTAATCAACAACTTATATAAGGTTTCATTCCAATTGAGTACGGTTCAGGACCCAACTATGTATGTTTTCACAACTCAATACACGGGTTATGTAACTGTTGACAGACACTCATGTAAAGGTCAAACCTGTGAACCAAAAAACACATAAGGATTTTCAATGACTTATGTGAGTGTGAAGGATTAATACAAAGTCCCACATCAGGGTAACAATTGACTTACATAGGGGTTTCGAAAATTTACCAAGGCTACATAAGTGTAAAGGGATCTTAAAAGGTGATACATAAAGGTATGTAAAACCTCATGCAAGGGTAATGAAATAGTAAGGAGACTTGTGTAGTAGTAAAACAAACAATATAAGGTTTGAGAAAAGATGACAGTGAAGAGGAAAACTAATAAAACATTCATATTAAAACATTTATTTAATTAATACAAAAAAATAGAGAACCCAAAATAAAAAAATCCACAACTTCAAAACTAAATTCAAGAAGGATTTAATATGAAACATCATTACACACTCCACCTTGAAAATTAAAACCATAAAAACATGATGATTTTACAATGCATAAACTATCAGTATCAATACGAACACATCCAAAACTAGAGACAACAAATGGGGTATGAACCAAACATCCCCCTCTACACATCAACATGAGACAAGGTTCAATGAATTGAATTATATCATAACACTTCTAAACAAGTTTATAATTTAAGAAATTCAACAAAAAAATCATGAAAATTGGTCAAAGATACACTTACTTGAGTTTCCCTCTAAGATAAAGTCATCATGGTTAACGAGACCAGAATATCACAAGTTAGAACATGTCCTATAAATTTCCCTCTAGTTCCTTCAGAGAACCAAAAAATATATCAATATCCATCGTCATGCAAAAAAATGTAAAAATAAATCTCGAATAATTTAAAAAAAATGCGACCATGTAAACTCAATAAAATCATGAAAACAATTAAAATTGAAACGAACATAGAAAGAATGCATAGAAAAAAATAATTAAGAGAGTCTTGATCAGAACCCATAAAAACAAATGACCATGAATCATAAGATGGATCTAGAATCAACACTCATGTATAATACTATCTTAAACAAAATCCATAGTATATTTCTTAATGAAAATGTAAACTATAAGATCAAATTATATAAGTTCAAATGTCCTAAGAAAACTCTAAAATGTGATAATAAATGGTGAAAATAGATAAATACCTTGGGGAAACAAGACACTAAAAAGCCACACATCCAAGTCTATGTTTCAAATGGAACATAATTCCTAACACCAGAAAACCAATGTAGAGTTGCTAAAAGGGCCATATAGTAAATCCAAAAACCTTATTGTTCATCCAAACAACAAATAATAACACTAAAACCACAAACTTCCCAATCCCAAATGTTGAACTAACAACATTTTTGTACTCATATCCAATATCCCTATGGAAAATAGGTGAACATAGTATAGTTAATATAAGCTCAAATCCAAGGAAATTGATGGAAACTTATGTCACAATACATTGTCAATTCATTTTACTACAAACCACCTATTATACCTAGGACATCCTCACACAAACACTTTTCTAATCAAAAACCAGATACAATCACTGTTAGTTCCAACAAAAGGAATCTATATGTCTCATACAAGTAATGAGAATAGGTAAAAGAGTAAGGAAACAACAATAAACATCTTATTGTAATAATATAGAAAAAAATAAACATGAAATCTAACTTAATGAACACTCAAATCATGATGAAATAGGTAAAATAATATTAAAATTCATATAATGAAACAAACAATCAATTTCAAATTTTAATAATGAAAAACAAACCCAAATTAGGCTCTAATACCACATTGTTGTGGTGGATACCCTTAGGGAAAGGAATTCTATATGTGATAGCTCAAGATCTTCTTAGTTATTTTTATTTGTAAAATCTAAAACAATAAAAATGTTATTTTCAAATTTTTACATAAAGTCAAAATAGAAAATAATGTTCACATGTCAAATATCTGAAAAAAAAAGATTAAATGATTCATAGTGGTAGAAAATGAATCAACTATCATTGGCTAACACAACAAACCAAACATACACATAATTATCATTAAAACATAATACACTTATTTGTACATAATTATTCATTAAGGTAAAACCATAAACGTCATGAGAATAACATTACATGTTAAAAAATACATCCCTGGAATTGATAGAAATCCCCCAAAAAATGTTTTACAGTAAGAATATAATCACAAGGCAGAATCATACAATAAAAACCAACCATAACAAGGGGATAAAATATCTTCAATATCAAAAAAAAAATTCAAAACCAGATTTCATTCATAAGTGGATTTTATATTTAAATTATAATTCAATAAAAATAGAATATTTTCAGCAATTAAAGGTCAAAAAAAGTGGAAGGCAATGTAGATGAAAGGGAAAAAATTATTTATGTGGTTTGTCCAATTGGCTTATTGGAACATGGAAGGATCATTATGGATGTTTCACTATGAAAAATGATTGTATTATAGGGAAAATTTGAAATAAAAATAGAACTATACATGTAAATATATTAAAGGGAACATAATTAAATAAGAATCATATAAGAACACCCAAAAATTGACAAAGAAAACATAAAGAGGAAATATAAACCATTATCAAGGCTCTGTTTAACCTTTTAGAAAGTCTAATTTCATCAAGAATATATAGATTTGGGTTTATATCAACTAACCTGGTTCATTTCCATTCATAGTTGCATGCCAAAATCCACCAAGGGGTTGAAACACCTCCGAGATCCATTAACGAAATCAGTCATGTTGTCATTCCACTTCTCCTCCGATGATGAGCTGAGAACAACGACCAAAAAGCTCTATATTCATGATCTCTCTCTCTCAATATAGCCAAAATATCACTATCTGAAAGCCATTCATATATTAACCCTTGATCTGGAATAAAAATGGAATATATACCCCAAGAGAATCAACTATTGTTACAATGACATAACAAAATCAAGGGAAAGGAATGGATGAGAACCATTGAACCCTAAAAACCCAACAAAATTAGGAAATGTAAATAAAAATAATACTTAACAATCATGAAAATGTTGTGTGAGGGTACCACCTAATGGATCCAAGTTACACATAAAGGTATATATCATGTTCCGTAAAGGTATCCTAGATCGGGTAAAGGTAGACCTACCACTTGTGTATGGGTACCACGTAAGGGTATCCAGCTGCAGCATAAGTGAATAACTGTTATGTAAGGGTCATCTACCACTCATGTTAGAGGTGATATTGAGATGTAAAAGGGTAAAAAACACTTATATACTGGTAATGTAACCTTGCATAAGGGTAGAACCCCACTATGTGAGGTAAAATTCTACACAATGTAATGTTACCTCCCACTATGTGAGGTTTGTCAACCACTTGAGTAAGAGTATATATACCTTGTGTAAGGATTAGGATCCAGATATGTAAGGGTATACAACTAAATACAAAGGATATGTAAGGGTAGAAAACCCCTCAACCTAGGGTAGAACCCATGACTCAAAATCCATAGGAAGGCCATCAATGACTTACATAAGGGTAAACGAGAGAAAAAATGACCCACGTAAGGGTACGCAGGGACATACATTAGGGTATCCAAAATTTGGTGAGTCTATGTAAGGGTTAAGGGAAACCTATTTAATAGTAATGGAAAATTTAAAAGATATATTCCAAGGTATATAAAACAACACATAAGGATAAAGAAATGGGTATAAGGATCACAATTTCTCAAAAAAATCTACTTAATGTTCAAGAAACGACTAGGGAAATGAGGGAAAGAAAGAAACAAAAATATTAAAACTCATATTTAATTAACAACAAAAACCCAAAATAAGGGGGTTATTACTGGGAAAGATGTTTGTGTGTAGAGTTTTCTAATGGATATCATTACTGCTAAGGAGGAGAGGAAGGAAATCTCATTGCCTGTGTGTCTACCCAAAAAAATGTCATTCAAAACATAAATTTAAAATTTAAATTTCAAAACAATCAGATAATATAAATTTAATTAATAAAAAAATAACATCGATAATGATAATTGTTATTATTATTGATATTATTATAAAAATAAAAATTATAGAAATTATAGAAATCAATAATTGTAAGATATAGTTATATAATTGTGTGTACATATAATTTGGTTAATTAAACTAATAAAATTAGAAATTAAATAAAATTAGTAAATATACACATAATAATAAAACTAATACTAAATAATAATCTAAATTAGTACTAATATTATTAATACAACTAATTTTTATTATAATATACAATATTAAATAATATATAATACTAGTATAGAAAATTACTACTAATAAATATTGATAGGATAACCTAATAACAAAACAGAAATTAATGAACATACAAAAAAATATAGTCTTAAATAATATATGTTATTAATATAAACTAATAAAACAATAAATTACAAAAAATAATATATAATTTAATAAAATTATAAAAATAGTAAATTCGTTACAAAACTAAATAAATAAACAAGAAATGCTAAAATCAGTTAAACTACTTAATTAATGTTAAGTTAAAATATTATAAAACTTTTAGTGAAATCCATCAACATAAATTGCCTAAATATTTAAAATAATTATATCCAATGTAGATTTTAATATCCTTTTCTAAATCAGAGTCTTTAGAAGTAATATATTTTTAATGGTTTTTTACTTATTCATCTAAAATTATAGTGTGTTACCCTTCCATATATCCTAGTGATCCAATTAATCAATCTCATTAATATTTTTTCCACTATAAATCTTTCTAAGGATCTTTAGATGAACAATTTTAAATTAAAAACATTCACTTCACATATTTCATTTATTGGTTATGTACTGTGATATTTTATATTGTGTTTTCCTGGTCATCATCTTCTCCCATTATTGATTATTTAAATATGGTATTATATAGAGTTTGATCATCTAAATACTTAGTAGACTACTTCAGATGATATTTATTATTGTAACTATTATTTTTCTCTAATAGCATCCAATAAAATGTCATCCATTTTATCAAGTATCATGATAAAAGTATTGTTATAAATTTTGTATCTCAATATCATCACTCATGTTGGATAAATTAAATATAAAAAGTGTAATTCTTAAATAAAAAATTTAAATTTCCTTGTATGTAATTAATTTCAACTATATTATTGGAATAAAACGAACTCTCCAAACGATAAGTCAATTTGGTAGACTTATAGACATTTTTAGTTTTGGTTCCCTAGAGCCAACATTTATGTAATTTATGATTTCATTTTTTCATTTTTTTTAATATTAGTAACCATATTAACACATCATGATTATCATTTTTCATGATATAGTATGTGATAATGTCTTAAGAGTATCTTTCTCACTTAATGGTCATAGTAGTTCCATGCTATAATGATAACCCATAAGTTCCTTGATAGTATTCTTAAATATATTTTGTATGAACACCTGATATAATCTATTGGGGAAAATTTGATACAAGATATCATTGATTGAGACTCATAGGACTTTTAAACAGTTTCTCATATTGTGCACCATTGGTAATTTCTATTGCATGAGATTATGTGACCATGGCCCTCCAGTAGGAAATCCATTTTTATATTTTTAATTGTATGTCCTTATCTACAAACATGTGTAATTATCCATAGACTTTATGATCATTATTAATGTATATTTTTAGTCACATACATTAATGTATATATGAAAACCGTAATTATATATTTTGGTGGAGATTTATGATAAATTGGTAGCATCATTAGTAATATATCATTAATGAATATTGTGCGAATGGATTTTTCCCTTCATTTATTAAAAAATTTGATATCACAAGCCCGTAAATGAAAATGAAAAAACCTAAATAAATCCTTTTCCTTGGATTTTTTTGGTAACTTCTTCTAATACAATTCAAATAAAGAGATATCAAGCACATATGATGATGAAAATTGCATGTAACCAACTTTATTTTTGATATCATGAAAATTGGATTATATTACATGGTAAGTATGTGTATTATGTTTAATGTCATTCAGATATTAAATATTTTTTCTTTGGGTTCCTTGGTGCATTTGTGGATACAAACATTAGACTTTGGGTGACTCTTCTGAATTTCACAAGTAAAGAGGTCAAAAGGGTCACACATTAAGTGCATCCTTAATTTCAGTTAAATAATAATGTTATTGTTTATTTAACATAATGAATAAATATTATTTTCATGCATGGTTTAATAATTAGTCATGTTAGCTTCATCACATATATTTCATTACTAATTATTTGAAGGATTATTTTGTGAGTAGAATATTTTATAAATATTTATTTACTCTATACAAAATATAATATTTTATTACTTTTATAAAATAATGTATTGATATTTATTTATTAATTAATAGTAATTATTTTAGGCCTAATAAATATTCGTTAGGAATTGAAGACTGAGTTTAAAGGTTCGATGAGAAATAATATATATTAAATATTATTTAAATAAGTTTTATTCAATTTAATCAAGAAATAATATTTAATTAATTCTAAGGTTTTCCACATTTTAGGAAATATTATTATTCTAATTAAAATTTTTATTATTATAGACATGGGGTTTTATGGCGATCAAGGATATAATATGAGTGCATGTGCAATTATTATTTTCTAACCTCAGAACTATTTAAATCCATTTATAATATTTCTATCATGGTACACTGGACATTTGTGTTGTGCACAACATAAGGATAATTATCTCAAGTGCTAGAAATACCCTCTCAAATTTGGATGTCAAGAATTTAGAGTGATCCACCTCTACTACCCCCTCAATTCTAGAGATCTCAAGGAGAATCCTTCTCAGATGAGATTGTCATGGAGATCAAGGATAAACAAGACAATCCTTAGGATCTTTAGTGCTAGTACCTGGAGATTCCTATGATTATGATCAAAGGTTCTTTGTACACATATGGATCACCACTATAGGTAATATACACTTGATTACTAGGAGGAAATGATAGTATGAAGTAGATATGTTGTTAGGTCCATTGTTGAAGGAATAATTCATCATACTATGATTATATAAAGGAATAATTTAATTATAAATTTATTATTTGATTATCCTACATTTGGTTCCACCATTCTCATCTCAATTAGTCTATGATTAAATTTCTAGGTCATATCCTTATACGTCAATTTAAATCTCATATTAATCATCAATAATGATGAAATAAAAATTTGAGAATTCCCCACTGGCGCTTGCTTCACCCGGAACATTCAAGTGGTATTAGAGATGTCACGTAAAAATTAATTATTATTTAAAGATAATTGATTTATTTAAGTATTTATTGTTATTTATCTATTTCGGTTTAACTATTCTTTAATCTGAATACTGAGATATTTTCTTATTATTTATTTTTATTGAAAATAAAATAAATTAATGGATTAATTTTTAATGAATAAAATTCAAGGAACTCATTTGGATGTAACATGGATTATAGTCAGATTAAAGAATTGTACACAACATGTGGCCCCTTGGTACACAGACTATACCCATGTTTAATTTACCAATAATGCGCAAAAATTAATTCAGGTCATGTTAATATATTAAATGAATCATGTATTTTATACAACTCATGTTAACTAGTCCATCTCGGTGCTAGCTTATCCAAACTACATGTTGTGTAACTTGCATACACAACGTTTAATCTATTAGTCAGAGACGGTTTGTGAGTTTACACTTGGAATGTGTTATTGGTAACCATGTAACGCAGATAGCACATGACATATATACCATGAATATATTGTATACTCCATTTATGTCAGTTTTAAATCAACATGCTTAGTCTTTAGGCATGTTCTGTTGATAGATAGAGAATAATTATACACGAAACATATTTGGATAGTACACATAGTGTATATAACCTATTTATACAAAATTTAAAATTAAATTATTATACTATATAAACATTACCAACATGTGTGCCATTTATTTGACTCATACATTTCAATTGATAGGTTTTATATATATTTAATATTTAATTAATTTCTATGTAAACTAATGAACCGTATTTTCTATATAAGTCATAATGAAATGATAAATCTATGTTAATTAAGAAATAACATGACACATAAATAACATGTGTTTTTTGTGTTATTCATTTGATAGGAGATTCCATGAATTTATATGATAAGACATTTATTCTTAAAGCTGCATGAGTAAATAGTATTTGAATATCATACATGGTGGGTAGTTTGGAAGGGTACTTTTCATATTTCCACCAAGGTATATTCTATCAAAATATTAATTTTAGATACATTTATTTAATTTGTTTTCAATTTTTATGCATGAGAATATAATGAATGTTTGGATGAATACTAATATAAAATAATTAATTAATTTAAAAAGATAATATATTGATTTGATCACAATTTTTCTTAAATAATAAGGATTTCGATTGGATACCATTTTGTTTCATGTATAATTAATTTCATTAATTTGAATTATCATGAGCATACACACGACCTTTATATGTGATTGGTTCCATTTTAATTAATTATTAAATTAAATTGTAGGTTTTGTTTCATCACTCCACTCATTATATAAGAGTCTCAGTTCCCACAATTTCATATTATAAAAACATTCTTAACCAATCCTTTGGTTTTACTCAATCATATATAAGTAAAATATTATGTAATGAATGGAGAACACAAGTGAATGTAGGTGGTTCAAGTTTAGTGTTGAGATGAAACCAATCCATGAGATACAATGGTGTATAGGTGGAAATCTTTACAAAAACCCTTCACGGTTCAATATTTTTTCCCCATGCTGAACAATTAGTTTATCAACCGCTAGATAAAATATCCATTGGGAAAAAATAATGATGATAAAACTCTTATTTTTTTAATTCTATTAAGTTTCATTGTTAATTTAGTTATTCTTGACTTTTTTTCATCACCTGAATTAATGAATTAACAAGCATGAAAGATTGAAATAAAATAAATTGGATGATGTGTAAACTTAATCTAATGAAGGGTGAGTCGCTTGAGTAAATCCAAATAATATTAAATAGATAAATGGTCTATTTATTCATATAATATTAAAATCCTTAAACTATATATATTAAATTGGTATAGCCTTCCCGAACATGGGTTGGAATCAAACCATAGTTCAACTTGTTTGATCATCATCTATTGGGGTGTATTCAACTATCGAGAAATTTCAATCTTGAGTTTTAGGATGACTTAAACTAGTTCACATTAATATTTTATCGCCTCTATGATACTTAGTGCAACTAGTAGGAATAGTGTTGAGTAAATTCAATTTTTCAAATTTAGTATTGGGTAGTCCAGTCAGCAGATCAATGAATTGTGATATAATATAGTTGTAAGGTTATTTAAACCTAGATAACATTGAATGGATTTAAATGCCTCTTTATGGTTTATGAAAAGGTTTTATGGATCATTTCCACAAAAATATCAAAGAAAATAAGATATTTTCATACAAATGGTGAGGGATATTAGGTTTTGATAATATAGTGGGAGATTAAAAAATTAATATTTATTATCTAGTTTTATAAAATAATGTTCTAAAATCATAATATTATTAACTATAGAAATATAAATACATGTGGATTTAAATATGTCACTATTATCCTTACATGTGAATGAAAACCTTATCATTGGTCCTAGTTTACAAAAATGGAAATGATTCTTGTGTTTTATTCTATTCCATGGAAATAAATTATTTTTTATAAAAAATCCTATTCATGAAGTTCTTAGAAAAATGGATATGGATGATAAATTACCTCTATATGGGAAACATATCCATTATTCCACAACTGTCAAATGTTTTATTCTATCTTCTATGTCCAATTGGATTTTAATGAAACCTGAGGATATGGATGTGTATAACATGATGTCCTATATTCATTTTCTCTATACAGATAAGGAAATAAAAGAGATATATTAGATTTCTAATTATTTTTTCATGAGTGAGATTAGATATTTAGTTCAATATTTTCCTCATTTTTTATAACTTATTTTATACATAGTGAACTTAGACAGATTGGGAATTAAATCCCCAGAAGAGATGCAAACAATTGTTATATTTTTCTCATTTCCTAAATCATTTTCTAGTTTTATTATGAATTTCAATACAATAAATAATGAGAATAATCCTTCATAAATTCGTACACCCATTCACCAAGTGGAAAATAATATGAGTCATGATAAACCCAGAAGCCTTGTAGTGAATAAGAAAAGGAATAATAAGGAAAAGGCCCCAAGAATCCCTTCAAGTCCAAAGATCCCCTAAAACAACCTCCTAAGAAGAAGTAGATTTAATGAAAGGTGATAAAACATGATGAATTATTTTTTAAAGGTGTAAATATAGGGAACTAGAAGTAGAACTCCATCTAGAAGGAAATGGAAGCTTATGGTGCGTCCATTATTAAGTGTAATTTGTATATATATACACATTGGTTTCAAAATTTAGCTTGTAGTGTACACATATATATCCAAATGTAGGAATCATTTAGACTCTAAAATATTTTAAAACGAGTGATGGATCATTAGGAAACCATTAGAGAACAAATTTTGGCCTTGGATATTAGATTCTACCACCTTCCGTTGCCAACCAGAATTGTTTTCTTATTTTAGATAATGGTTATGTCATGATAAGTGTTACTATGAAAATAAACTTTTTTGTAATATTGATAGGGATGGTTTCATATAAAAATTTGGAAATATATAATTTACTTTATAATAAAGAAATAATTTTTTATCATACGAAATAACTATGTAAAGGTATTTTTGCATGAAATTATGAAAACTTTGTCTTAAAAATAGATAATGAATCATGTTTTCAGGACTCATACAACACCAAGTTGTGGTATCCCTATCTTTTTTCATGTAAATTTAATGTTTTTGATAATGTTCTATCAATATGGTTATTTAGACTATTTTGACCTAAGAACACTTAACATGTGCATGATTGTTTATCAGGAAGAGTGAAAAAGCCACCAATCAATGGATATGGTGAAATTGCCACATAGCATCTAGGATTTGTACACACTGATTTGTGGGGACCATTTCTAGTAGTAGATATATGTTGATATTATTACATAATAACTTATATTGATAACTTGGGTAGAAATAATTATATTTACATGGTGATTCATAAGTTTTATGGATTTTAGAAATTCAAATAATTCAAGAATGAAGTATAGAATCAACATGGTAATGAGATAAAGAAACATCATTTTGATCAAGGTGGGTAATATCTTAACCAAGAGTTTATTGAAATTATATGGTAGATTGGGATTATATCCCAACACACTCCAACATATTCACCAAAGTGGAATTGTGTTAGGGAAAGGGGGAAATGAACCATACATTCCATGGTAAGGTTGACTATGATTCATCCATATATTTTTTATCCTTTGAGGGATATAAACTACAAGATGCTACACACATTCTGAATAGTGTACCAACTAAGGTGTAAAATTGGATTCCATAGAAGTTAATGTATGGAAAGAAATATGTGTATTATAACACTCATGAATGGGGATATGAGGAATTTTTTAAGGCCATATTAGAAAATAGACTGTCACCTTGGGGCCTAATGTGTATCTTTATAGAGTATCCAAAGGAAACAAGGGTATAATATATTTACAACCACTCAGATGAGAATGTGATTGTTGAAAGAAAACCCATATTTATTTAGGGGGATCACATCCTCGAGAAGGATAGTTTTAGAGAGATTTACATTAATTAATTTGATAATCCAAAAATATAAGATTTATAAGAGGACGAGAGTCCATAGGTCCTGATCGAGGTGTACAGCATAGGAGCACCAGTGAGGTAAGATATTAAAAAAGATATGGTTTTCTAGTCATTGAATATGGTGACTATTTATTAGATGGCAATAAATGTTTTATCTTCCACAGAGCGGTAGTAGAGAGATAGAGTGTTTCAAGATGAATAAAATCCATGAATTTTGATATGAATTTGATATATCGATAAACCAATATTTATTTTTGGTTGATCCTCTTATTTATATTAATATTTTTAGGTGGAAATGAGTATTCTAGAGAAAACTAATCATGGAAGGGAAAATAAATACCTTTAAATAATGACTAGTGGATAAAGGGTTTAAATAGTATAAATGTATTGACTATGAAAAAATATTTTCTATAGTTATCGTGTGTGAATCCATTATAATTCTACATTCTATAGCAGCATACCATGAATAGTAAATTTTAAAAATGGTTATCAAATTAAATTTCCTTAATGGGAATCATTAGGAAGATTCATATATCAAATAATAAGAAGGATTTTTGACTTCATGAAATTCTAAAAATATATGAATGTTATTAATATCTATTTCTGTTTTGAAGAATGTATCTAGGTCATAGAACATCTGATTCGAAGAATCTATAAAATAATTTAGTTTCAGTAGAAACAAATTTTAAATGTGTGTTTAAAATAAGTTTAGTGGGTGTGTAGTCATTATCCTAGTAGTATATTTCAATGAAATATTACTTATTGGAAGAAAATATACTATTCTTAGAGTTAGTTAATGACTGGTTAAAAAAGTGATTTTATACGAAGGAATTAGGTGAGGAAGAATATATTCTAGGGCTCAAGATCACTTGTGATAAACCCAAGAGGCTTCTTAGACTAAGTCAAGTTTTATACATTGACCAGATGCTAATAAATTCAAATATGGAATATTCTAAGAGACAATTGGTTCTAGTATCACATGTTATACATATATATAATAAAATGTATCCTCATAAACAATATGATAAAGAGATAATGATTAGGATCCTATATTCTTGTAGGGCATGATCAATAATTTGTGTCATGTTATGTACTAGTATTAATGTTTTCTATTCCTTGAGAATTGTAGGAAGATTTCTAGATGACACATGTTGTTAATTTTTTCCTTAAGTATATAATAAAAACTAAGGATATATTCCTAGTATAAGGATGAGATGAAGAGTTATTCATCATGAGTTATAATAATTCTAGTTTTTAAATATATCATAATGATATAATTTCCCAAACAGTATATTTCTTCAGTCTCAATGGATGATCTATGAGATGGAAGAGTTTAAAGAAGGATTTTATTACCAATTCTATTATAGAAATCAATTAGGTAGAGGGTTATGATGAATTCAAAGAATAAATTTTGATATTAAATGTTATCCAAGATCTTAATGTGGTACCTAATAGTAAAGGAACTATAATATTTTATTGTGATAATACTGTTGTGGTGGCTCTTACAGAGGAGACAAGTTCACCCCAATGGAAGAAGAAAACACTTTGAAAGTATCACCTCTTGAGGGATTTTTCTTAGATTTGTAAAGTTACAATAAGAATATTTTCCATGGAAGGAAAAATAGTAGGCCCCCTAAAACAATCCTTATCTTAGAATAATCGTGACTATCATGTGAGAGATAGTAAACTAAATGTTGTTAGTTGTTAGCTCTAGTTTCATTGGGAGTCTTTGGAGTAAGTTCCCTGGAAAAGACTTCAATGTACATTATTATTACCTATATTCATTATCTATAATATTAATAATCATATTATCAAATAATGATTATTATTCCACATTAAATAGTTTGTGATAATTTACTAAGAGTAATCGTTTCTCTAAAAGGTCGTATCAGTTCTATGATATAATGAGAACACAGAATTTCTATTAAAGTATTCTTAAATATATGGTCAATAGTCTGATGATATCATTTCACAAAATAAAAATGATACAGGCTATAAAATATGGTGACTTATAGGACTTTGATTTACTTTTTTATAGTGTACACCCTTGATAATTTCTAGTACAAGTGATTATGAGAACACAACCCACCTATAGAAAATCCACACTTATATATTTCATTAGATGTTCCTATCATTAGATATGTGTATTTATCCATATACATTTATATTACTATTAATGAATTTTATTTTCCCCATAAATTGATGTATTGAGGAAAACATTTATGAAATATGTTCATGGGGAGGTATGATATGTTGGGTACATCACAAATAATATTGGATTAATGATTAATTAGAGACATGATATTCCACTTTTTTTAATGGAATTTGATATCCCATTCCATTTTATGGGAATGAAATAAAATAAATAAATTCATGTTCATAGTGTTTTGAGGGTATGTTCATTTTTGGAAATCCAAAGAAAGAGATATCGATCACATTGATTAATGACATAGGTGTGTATCCTGTTTGATTAATGATATCATAATAACATGATTAAATTACACATTAAGAACTAGTTTGAGGATGACTATCATTTGGACATTAAATATTTTTTTATGGGTGCCTTATCATATTTCTAGATGTTAATAATAGACATTTGGATACTCCACCTAATTCCACAATGAACTAGTCCTAGAGGGTAAAACACGGTTTATATCTAGAACCTGAGTTAAATACTAATATTATTTATTATCTAACTTCATGAATAAATATTATTCTCATACTTGGTTTAATAATTATTCAAGTTACCTTGATTTTATGTAATTTTTCACTTGTTTTTCAGGAGAATATTTTGTAAGAATATTATTTAATAAATATTTATTTAATATTTAGTGAATATAATATTTTTATTTTATTGGAATGTAACATAGTGATATTTATTTATTAGTAAATAACCAATATTTAAGGCCTATTAATTATTGTGTAGGAATTATATAGTGAGTTTAAAATTCAATTGAGAAATAATAATAAATATTTTTTGAATAAATTTTAAACAATTTATTCAACAAAAATAATTTAATTAATTCACAGGGTTTTCACATGTCAATAATTAATATAATTATTAATATTATTATAGACATGGTGTTTCATATGGATTAATAAAACAATAATGTCAAATGTGTAATGATTATTTTATAACCGGATCACTATTTAAACCTAGTAATACTATTTCCAATCTAGTACGAAGTCTATTTGTGATGTGAATATTGAAAGGATAATTACTTTAATACCTAGAGATCCCATCCTCATGAACTCTTTCAAGAACAGACAGTGATATGCCTTTACCATTTCTCTCTATTATAAAGATATCAAAAATAATTCTACTTGGAAGTGATTCTCATGGAAATCAATAAAGAACAATTAAAGAATTAGGGTTCCTTGCCAGCAACAAGATACTCTTACGACAATGCTCATAAGTTTGTCGTAAATGTGTGGATCCATTCAAATAGTAATCTACACATTATTTCTATGAAACAATGATAATAATATGTAGATACTTTGTCACATCTATCAATAATAAAATAATTCATCACAAGGTAATTCATTAATTGATTAAATTAATTATAAGTTTATAATGTGATGATCAAAAGTTTTGTTTTTCTATTCTCTTGTCAATTAATCATTGATTCAACTCTATTATTCAAAATGTTATATATCAATTTACATCTCAAAATAATCATCTATTATGGAAAAATAAAGTTAGGGATTCCCCATCGGCACTTTTTCTGTTCCATAAGCCTTAAAATATGTAAAAATTTCCTCAGTTATTTCTAGTATGAAAAATAAGTTCCATCAAACTAATACAAAAGTCAGTATAATAAGAAAAATAATTTTCATTGAAATTTATTTTGAAAACAAGTTTAAGAAAAAACAATTTTTCAAATGAATCATTACTTTATGGGTGTAATATCTAAAAATATATGATCATTTTGGAATAGATATGAAGAATATGATCCAATAACAAATATTATCCTAGATATGAAAGGAGATTAATTACAGCTGGAAATTTGTAACATCTTGTAACCTCTTTCCATTACTTATTTATTTATTTGTTTTTCTTCATGTTTTCTTGGAAAATTTTTGTGTCTGTTAGTGTTTTTTATAAAAAATGCAGGTTTCCAGAAGTGGGTTTCATCATTGAAGTATTGGGTTGTGGTGTACATGGTTGAGGGGATGCATGGCCAGGGCATGGATAGATGGGCCTATGAAACAGAGTCTTGGAGGCCATTTTTCAAATCTATTTACATTTTTATCATGATTACACTATGGATATTGGGTTTCACCATATCCCCCTTCTCATGGTCTAGTCCTACGTTGTGGAGGGATGACTGCGACATGGAGGCTCAACTGAGAATTTTGGGGTTTCGTACCTATTTTTAAAATTCTACAACATTGTGTTTGGGGTGTGACATATCCTAAACAAAGGATAAGTGGATCTTTTGGGGTTTGTGAAATGTTTTTTGGAAGTAGGATGAATGGGGGTAGTTGCGGCGTGGTATAAGGTGGTTGTGTCTTGGTATGTCCATATTCAGCAAAACATTAATTTGGATATAGAGGATATGGTGTGTTCTGTGTTTTATAGGGTTAAATTCACCTAAGAACTATTTGAAGACCAAATTCTCCCACTTGATCCACATACGAATTTTGGGATTTTGATGGTTCCCAATAGGTTCTTTAACTCCTCCATCACCTTATCCAATCAGATCGAAGCACTAGTAGACATTTTTAACATATCTTCATGATTCCTTCTTGAAATTATACACCTATGACTCTTTTATGGTGTTCCTATTTCTTTATTTTGATTGTATGATCATGTGAATAAAGTTAGTTGTTTCCAAAATTATTTTCCGTTCATATGAAAATTTTAATACATTCATGTTTGAAATGAGTGCTTAATTAATTTATGAACCTTGAATTTGTTGTTTTTGTAAGGAATTAATTTTGAAATAAACACACTATTTCATTAGTATTTGATAAACATGATGGATTTTGGTGAAGATGAGATGAATTAAGAAATTATTTGATGAAATTATTCCATGATTTATCTTTAATAAAATGTATTAAAATTATAGATGATCATAAAAGGAATGGAATTAAGGAAAACCATGATTTAGTATTGAAATTGAAAAGGGTATGTTAAAACCTAAAAACATGGAATTATAAATTTCAATGAAGTATATTTTTTAAATGAATTATTTTCCCATTTTTATTTTATTGATTGATGACCATGTATGCTAGGGTAGTCAGTGGTGAATAGTGAAATCATTCTATGACTCTGTTCCACTAGTAATGGATTCACGATAGAAACTCTATCAAAAAAAATTATAAATTATTTTCCTCTAATTGGGGTTTTTTCCCATTGGCATGATTTGAGGGATGTGTGAATACCTTATCCTTGACCACTGATTGATATGTGTGAGGATCCTTGAACCAAAAACTAACTTACCACAAATCTAATTAAATGTTGTTATAATGTACTTTGTATTATGATTACATGCGATGAGAAATGTTTTATTCTTGCTAACTTTTTTATATAAATGTTTTATATAAAAGGTCCATTGAAACCAATTTTTATATATCTACCATATTCATAAATTTGAAAACATTATTCATTGGAATTATGTGAATTCCATTAATTCCTTTTTTTTAAATTCAAAGCTTAAATTGTTTATTTTTATGGAATTTATTATAGATTGTTTAGAGGTATCCTTCTAGAATATTTTTCTCACACCCTACCATATCATTTGGGTGTTTAAATATTATATTATGCAAGGGAATATAAAATGGAAAATGAAATTTATAGGTCAAAGATGTACTTGATTTTTGAGACCTAGAATGATGGTGGTGACCGATGAAGTTGTGATCTACATATTACCTTGGTTTTCTGAGACTTTATTTGAAATATGTTGTATCTTTTCATGATGTACTATTTGGGTATTATTACTTTATCCATAAGGAGTGATAAGATACTTACTTGTATCATTTATCTTCTACAATTTTCTAGAAAAAAATCATTCCCCCATAATATTAATGTAATTCTAGTTTCTAGTAGGCAACCCATGGGGATTCGGAATACACATCATGCTATGTTAGGGCCAACTCGGGTATCAATATACTAGGGTATCGAGTCTAGTTCAGGAAAATGTTTTATTATAGGTGTATTCTGTTCATCTTTCTTATATATTAGTATTTATTCTTATATTTCTTGATATATAGGAGGTAGGATTGATGGAATATAGGATATAGTTGTGATATAGTGTATGTCCATCTCTCATAGTAATGATTTCTAAGTCACCATGGGTATTTGGGAATAGTTTCCCCAAGGAAAAATTCGATATGAGTGCTCTGAAATTATCTATTTTTTTATGGCTATGATTTTACAATATCCCTTATTTGAGTTATTTATATGAATACCTTTTCAGATATTTTCAGTGTTGTTTGTTGATATTGTATAGCATCATACCACTGATAAGAATTTTGAACATGACACATGAAGAAGATACTAATGAACCACAGCTAAAGAACACTATAGTTGACCATAAGCTTGTTGAGATAGTAGTGTGCACTATCCATGCTATGGTATAGGTAGTTTCACCCATTCTCTCTCTTTTCTTATAGTGGAACCATGACAGAATAAACTCATAGATCATGGTCAATAGTTTCTTCTCCATAATCCACAAACATTACAAGGATAAAATGATCCTAAATTGGATGAGGATTATTTGAAACATATTTATCTACTATTTGATTCCTTGTAAATTCTTAATTGAATTAATGTGAAATTTTTCTACCTTAAACCTTGAGGAAACAACTAGAAGTTTGTGGAATTCAACTATTCTAGTGAATAAGTATGAGTTATATGAGGGAAAAGACTTTAGAGTTTATTTAATATATTAGTTATATCTAGATTCTATGGATTTGTAAAAGTATATGGAGTTCCTTAGCATTTGTCATGGTATCAAGAACATGACATTGTATGTGAACCGTTTTTCATTGATTGTTCAGTTTTATCTGAAGGTGGTAAAAAATTATAATTTAAGGGAACAAATAATTATCATGGGTCGAACATCGAATAGCAGGTTTTCCTGATGAATCTAAATTCTTATGTTGACATGCTAGATAGTGCATTGTTGGCAGAGCTAGACCTATCTAGTAAGTTGGGGTTGATGGGAGTTCCTTTCTATCGTATCAACAGTTCTATTAGTTCCATTAAGCGAAAGAGATAGTGTGATGATCCTAATAGTGTTTCTATATAGCAGGTGTCATCTATACATCTTGCAATGTCTGACAGTGGAAAAATGAATTTCTTTCAATGTGGAAATGTTGGGTATTCGAAATGGGTTTTCACTTAGGCACCCAAGATCTATAGTTTTTGTGGAGGCTCAGGTCACCTATAAAAGTTTGGTCTCATATTTTCTACTCCATGTAATGTAATTGGATCATCTATTCCAAAAAGTACCATGATGTTATTATATGCTTCATGATCTAAGGGGTTCCATCTATGGGCTTCTAAATTGAATATTTTCCACACCAAGGAGGTGTATCTCCCGAAAGATTATATAGGTCCAGTGACAGTGATAGGTACCATCAATAACACTTAATCTTTAGTGAATGGATTATTTGATATGGGTGAATATCACTCATTCAAATAGAGTTTTTAATTAATTTTATAAATATTGATATGGAGATTTTTTCTTATATGATGGATATTACTATGCCCCTCAGAATTAATATATAGCAGGGTCTCTAATGTAACTCTTAATTTTCTCTATATTAGATATTATGATCACATTTAATTTTCTTTTCCTCAACGTGATTCTTCTTCACATAATTCTTAGGAGGGATTGGTTGATTTCTTACAAAACTCATATTGAAGGTTATATTTGGTGTGCCTCTTTTACTATGCCCATGGGTAATTCCATGTTTTTCAAGGAGAATGGGTCGAGAATTCGAGTGGATACATACCTTAATTTTTTGTAGTTGGGAAGTGTAATATCGGTGGTTTATTTTGACTTAGATCATGAATATTTTAGTGGTGTTGTCCCTCTAGTTATAGTCAAGTTTCTTGATGTGTTTCCATCTAATTTCATAAGAATGACACTTGTAAGAGAGGAATTTTTCTCCATTGATTTAGTGCATATCACACATCTGGTGTGGATTCCTCATAATGTATGGAACTATATGGAATGAAATAGTCGAAAACACATATGGATGACTTGCTACAGAAATTCTTTATACTCCAAAGAGTGCCACCATAGGCGGTGATTATGCTTTTTGAAAATGAATATGATGGGACACGTCACCTTTGTGTTTATTATAAAAAACATATCCATTTTTTTAAAAACAACAAGTATTTTTTCAATGGATTTATGATTTTTGTGATCATTTGAAAGGGGATAAGTTTTTCTTGAGTATTTATATTCAGTATGGTTATCACCATTTGAGAATAAAAGTGTCTAATAATCATAATATTACCTTTAGGAGTAGGTATGACCATTATGAGTATCCTGTTATTCCTTTTGCTATAACCAAATATCTTATAGCATTTATGGCCTTATTGAATAGGATATTCCATGAGTACCTCAAATCGGTCATTGTATTCATTTTTGATTACGTCATGGTTTTCTCAAAACCTGAGGGGATTTTGAATAATTTAAGAGAATTTATATATATATTTAGAGATAACCAACTTTATTTGAAGCATTAAATGTGTAATTTTTAGTTTAAGAAGTGATGTTATTTGATCATGTGGTGTCCGAATATGGTATTATTGTTGATCTTGAAATGTTTTGGACCATTATTACATGGTAAAAACCACATAATGTCTTTGATATTTAGAGATTCTTGGGTTTAGTCGGTTAATATAGTATATTGCTTAAATATTTATTAAATTTAAAATCTAAGATTACCACTCTCACTCAGAAGGGACTGATGTTCTTGTGGGATGTGAAATTTTATTGTTTTTTTTATTAGTTGAAATATGTTTTCAATTTTTTGATGGTTTTTACTATTCCATTGGATGGGAAGTCTTTGTGGTATTTTTGGGAACAACATGTTTCATTTTTGGTTGCATCCTTATATTTAGTGATAATGTGGTAACTTACTATTCTAGAAATAATAGGCTACATTGGAAGAATTATACAACCCATGATCTTGAACTCATGTCTTGGATGCATTCTCTTGATAGTTGGAGAAGTTACCTTTTTAGAGAAATGTTTACCATTTATTCCAACTAGAACATCTTGAGTTATATCTTCTTGAAATATTATTTGAACCTTTGATAGAAACGAGGGGTGGAATACCTATAATATTTTGATTATTGACATTTCTTATACCCATGGGAATGGGAATTTCATTGGTAATTATTTGAGAATAAAAATTAAAACCCACACCATGATGGATAATTGAAATAGTGGAATTTTATGGATATCTATGCCCAATTAAATTTAGGATTCTGAGAGATTGATAATAATATTATTTTGGAAATTTTTCAGTTGACCTCCACTTTTTTGGGGTGATTATTTAGAAGAAGCATCTTGGTGATTAATTTCAAAGTATTAGGTACTCTATTTATGATGTAGAGAACATATTTGAGTGTCAATTCTCTTTAAATAGTATCCTATGTTTTCAAAATTGGTATGATTTTCATTTTCTTGTGACTATCGCTGAGTTTTCATCACTGAGTGTTCATTCTCTTGTGACCATCACTGATTTTTCATCACTGAGTGTTGATTCTCAGTCGCCACAAATATGTTCTATGATATGTGGAAACATTTCTATTATATAGATATTATATGAGTTATCATTTTCTTTATTTATCACTGTTATACCTACCAACAGGTAAATGCTGAGTACCATAGGGCTTCTGATTTTTATCATTAACTCCTAGTTCTATATTGGAAGTTGTATAATATATTTATGTATTTATTTTTTGTGCATCCATGTACCCCTCAAGGGAATACTACAATATGGGTTACAACATACCAATAAACCAAATATAATCACTATAGTCCAATTTGAGACACATCCATAGTTAAGGATTTAGGAATTATCAATGAGAAAGTGATTATCTGGTTTCACAGAGTTCCTTCCACTATTGTTTTTTATCAAGATTCCTATTTTACATCTCATTTTTTGAAAAGACTCTAGGAAGAAATTAGATCCCATTTTTTATTTATTATGGAGTATCATACACTTATGGATAGCTAGACATAATGATCTATAATTATTCTTGAGGACATGCTCCATGCTTGCATTCATGACTTCAGTGCAGCTTGGGATAGCCACTTGAGGCTGGTTGAGTTTTTCTATAACAATAGTTACTAGTCCTCCTTCAAGATGACACCTTTTGAGGCTATTTATGGGAATCTATGTAAATATTAGTTGTGATGGTTGATGGATTGTGAAGATTCCTTTACATGACCACGTTTTTTTAAGAGACAATGACTATAATTGATTTAATTCATTGTATAATGGTGACATCACAGAGATGGAACAAATCATATGATGATTTCCACCAATTATGACTGGATTTTTCAATTAGTGACCAGGTGTTTTTAATAGTTTCACCTCAGTTGGTTCACTAAAGTCTTGGTATGTAAGGAATTTGTGCAATGAGGTTTGTTTGTCCTTTTAATATATTTTTGTATATGGGGAAACTGGCTTTCCATTTTGAACATCCACTATAGTTTTCATAGATCCATAATTTGTTTCATGTATGGAAACATTGGAGGTATCATTGTGACCGTTTTATGTCCTCAATTGGGAATACCATGATGTTGAGCCAGAGTTTTCATGACTAGGTATCCGTTACTGATTGTTCATTCTAAGATAAAGGTTCTTCATTTGAATACTATACATTTGTTATATGTTTTGTGGCAACGTGGTTCTTATTTTCAAGATACGTGGGAGCATGAGGCACTGGTGCAAAAGTAGGGGATTTATCCCTTTTTTATGGGATCTTCTTGACAGGGATTCTAGGGAAAAAGTGTTTCTGGTGGGGATTTTATAACATCCTATTAACATATTTATGTACTTCATTCCATATTTAGTTTTTCCCTATTTCATGGGTGTATTTCTAATTGTTTTAAAATTTTTGAGAAAAAATGTTGGTTTCCTGGAATGGGACTTGTCATGGAAGCCATTGGCTATGGAGTATCCAAATGAGGGGCTTCATGGATATGGATTAGAGAAATATGGATTCATTGTGGTTCCTTGGAGACCTTTTTCCAATGATACTTCCATTTTAAGCATGTATACACTAGGGACATTGGTCAATGATGTATCACTCTTATAATAGTTTGACCTTGTAGCGTGGAGGGATGACAATGGTGTTGAGGCTTGGGTGAGCGATTTGGGGTTCCACTTCCATTTTTTCATGGAATATATTAGTTTATGGAAAACTCCATAGAATTACCATGGGTGAAGTGGATCTGGGTGAGGTTTGTGGCATGTTTTCAGGAGTTCGTTATACTGAGGGTATCTTCGGTGTGGTCTGAGGAGGTTGTGTTGGGTTCTTGTTTTTTTATTAGAATTAAATCATGTAAAAGGGCGTTTCGGAATAGTGTGTGTATTTATAGTTTTAAATTCTCATAATCCCCATTTTAAAAAAAATTCTCCCACTTTATCCTGGTTGATATTTTTGTCTTCTTAATGCTCCCAATAGGTTCTTTGATTCCTCTAATTCCTTTTACTCTTCAATTAAAGAACCATTGGATGCATTAGATCCCTCTACGAGATTCCTTATTGAAATTACTTACCTAAAAATCATCATTTATATTCCTATTTCAGGGGTTTGACCATTTTATCATGTGATTAAATATAGTTGGTTCCATATGGATTTTCCATTCATATGAAATCACTATTTCTTTCCTTATTGAAATTAATTTTCAATTGATATATGAACTGCAATTTGGTTATTTCTATAAGTCAGAGATTTTAAAATATAAACCCTTTTGAAATAGTTTTGGATGAACATGGTGTATTTTATTCAAATATTCATCAAATTGATAAATAATTTTATGAGATGATTTCACATTTTCTCATCGAGAAAATGGAATAAAATGAAAGATGATTTTGAAAGGTATGAAATTCATTAAAACAAAGATTTTGTTTTGAAATTAGAAAGGGAATTATAAAACATAAAAACTAGTAAATTGAACATTGAATGATTTATAGTATTGAAATGAATTATTTTCCCATGTTTATTTTATTAATTAATGCCCATGTAGTTATGGGTAGTTTTTGGTGAATGAGACAAGAATGTTAGGACTCTGACCCCTACTAATGGATTTATGATTATAAATCATAAAAAACTATTTTGAATGATTTTCCATGATGGGATGTTTATCCCATTATAATGATTCCAGGGAAGTGTGTACACATAAGTTGTGATCACTTATTGAGATGTGTTGGGATCTTTGAAGTTGAAACTAGCTTACCGCAGGGCTAATTACATGGTGCTATTATGTAATTTTATTTTTTGAGTACGTGCCATTAGAACATTTTTATTCATGAAAACTATTTTATATACATGTTTTATATATAATTTTCATTTAATTATATTTTTATATATCTACCATATTCTTAAATTTAATTGAATTCTTTGTTGAAAATATGTGAATTCCATGACCTTAATTGTTTTATTTAAATTGAAACTGAAAATGGTTTTTCATAATTTATTATAAAATCATTAGTGGTATACTATTGGGGTAATTTCCTAACACCTTACCTTTACTTTTGGGATTTTATATGTTATATTATGCATGTTCCATGTAATGGGAATCTACTTCTTAGAGGTGGTGTGTGAACTTGATTTGTTGGACCTAGAGTGGTAATTTTACTATTAGAGGTGTGATCCACCTATTGCATGGGTTTTTTGAGTCTACATGTGATAGATATTGTGTCTTATGATGATGTACTATTATTATATTATTTTACCTATTTTATTCTAGTACTTTCTCCTTGAGGATTCTTGGAATACTGACTTGGATCTTCATTCTTTCGTTGCTTCGTTTAAAAAAACCATGATCATGATTTTTTTTCAGGTGCTAGGTGTCAATCTGTGGGGTTCAAGAATTCCCTTCAGGATATGTCATGGAAAACTCAGGTATCATTGTACCAAGGTAACTGGGAATATTTTTGACATAACCATTAAGAGGGTTTTATTTGAAATATTGATTCAAAATCCCCTTTATTAATCATTTATACATAAATCAATAAATTATAGAAAAACTGTAAACTTTTTTGCAAAAAAAACATTATAGCTTCAGAATATATAGAGAAAATAGTTTAGTAAATTTCAAGACAAAGTAATGGGAGTAAAGTAGTTTATTTATAAATCAATTTGATCTTTATAAATCAATAATATCCATAAAATTCAAATAACAAAAAAAATGTAATGAAATAAAACATATGAATATTGAAAGAAATTTCAAAAATGATGAGGAATAATTTAGGACCACTCTTTGGACTTGTTCATGAATTGAAATTATTTAAAACCAACACTACTATATATTGCATCAATTTCATCAAAGATAAAGGCGTACTTTTATTAGAGCTATTTAAAATGATGATAAATAAATTATTTTCCAATGATAAACAGTAGTGAGAAAATTGTATCCTAATTCATTTCTTTTTTAGTGCTAATAATGGTTTCACTTTATTAGCACTTTTTGTAGTTCTTATAAAATATCCACCTTTAACAGCATGAAAAAAAACAATGATAAAGTGCACAAAGAGTAATTTAATTTTTATATACATATTCTTTTATTTTTATATAATAGTTATATTATAATATGAATATATATAAAAATATGATTTGTATAAACTATAATAAAAAATTATTATAAATCTTATTTTCATAATTTAATATATAAAAAATCATCAAATATATATATAATCATTAAAAATGCTTAATAGTATATATATATACATTATTTTCAATATATATATATATTTGATATAAATATGATACATTTTTATTTTCTTTAAATAGTTATATAAATATATAAATGAATATACTTATTTAAAAATGTAATTCACGTTTTAATTCATATATTTATATTTATATAAAATAATTTTAAATATAAATTCATGTATTTATATGTGTATATTTTAATGTTTATGTGTATGGATGCATGTGTATGTTGGTGTATATATGTTGTATGGGTATGCATGTGTTGTGTTGTGTGTGCGTGTGTTTTGTATAATTGTATATTTATATGTGTATGTGTATGTGTATGTGTGTATGCATATGTCTTTGTATGTATGTATGTGTTTGTGTATGTGGATGTACATGCATGTGTATGTGTACGTATGTGTATATATATATATATATGAAATGTGTATATGTGTATGTTTATGTTGCATGTGTATATTAAAATGGTGTGTGTGTGTGTGTGTGTGCATATGTATCTGTATGGATGCACATGTACATGGGTGCGCATGTATGTGTTTGTATGTGTGTGTGTATGCATATATAATAATATGTTTATGTATGTGTATACATGTTTGTATGTGTATGTGTATGTGTATGTGTATAAATATATGTGTATGTATGTGTATGTTTTTGTGTATTTTTATGTGTATGTATGTGTATGTGAATGTGTGGGGGGGCATGTATGGGCATGTATGTGTACATATGTATGTCTTTGTGTATGTCAGTGTGTGTGTGTGTGTGTGTGTTTGTTTGTGCCTGTCTATGTGTATGTGTATGTGTATGTGTATATGTTTATGTGTATGTGTATGTGTATGTATGTTTATGTTGTATGTGTATGTCTGCATATGAATATGTATGTATGTGCATGCACATGTATGTAATTGTATGAATGTGTATGTGTATACATATATGTAAGTGTATGTATAAGCATATTCATGTGCATGTGCGTCTGTATGTGTATGTGGATGTGTATATGAATGTCTGTATATGTTTGTGTATGTATAGATGTGTATATGTATGTGTATGTGCATGTATGTTTACATATGTATGCCTACGCATATGTATGTGTGTATATGTGTATGTGTATGTGTATGCATGTGTACATGTATGTCCATGCATATGTATGTCTGTATGTGTTTGTGTATGTTTATGTATGTTTATGTAGTATGTGTATGTATGCATATGTATGTCTATGTATGTGCATGCTTGTGTATATAATCGTATGTATGTGTTTGTGTATACATATGGGTATGTGTATGTATATGCATATGCATGTGCATGTGCATGTGTATGTGTATGTGTATGTGTATGTCTATGTGTATGTGTATGTGTATGTCTATGTCTAAGTCTATGTCTATGTGTATGTGTATGTGTATGTGTATGTGTATGTGTATGTGTATGTGTATGTGTATGTGTATGTGTATGTGTATGTGTATGTGTATGTGTATGTGTGCGTGTCTCTGTATGTGTTTGTGTATGTGTATGTCTATGTCTATGTGTATGTGTATGTGTATGTGTATGTCTCTGTGTATGTGTATGTATATGTCTATGTGTCTGTGTATGTGTATGTGTATGTGTCTGTGTATGTGTATGTGTATGTGTATGTGTATGTGTATGTGTATGTCTATGTCTATGTCTATGTCTATGTGTATTTGTATGTGTATGTGTATGTGTATGTGTATGTGTATGTGTATGTGTATGTGTATGTGTATGTGTATGTGTATGTGTATGTGTATGTGTATGTGTATGTGTATGTGTATGTGTATGTGTAACTGTGTATGTGTATATATGTGTGTGTATATGCACATCTGTGTATCTGTACATGTATGTATGTGCGTATGTATGGGTGTATGTGTATGTTTGTTTATTGATTTAATATTATTTATTAATTTTATTATTTCTCTATTTTTACTATTTTCTGTAATTTATTCATTTTTAAAAAAATCATTTTTAATAAATGTTCCTTTAATATTTTTGTAATAATTTCAATTTTGGTAATTATTTATAATTTCTAAATTATTTATATATTTAATTTAATAATAATATTTCTAATTATTATAAAAAATTATAAATGTTAATAATTAATTTTAAATTTTATATGCAATCAATTCAAAACATACATCAACAATTAGGCATAATATAATTATTTATTTATTCATTTTTATTCATTTTTTATGTGTTTGATATTCATGCAATTAATGTTATGAATCGGTATTTTTAAAATATTTTATTTTAGTTAGTTTTTTATTTATTTTTAATATAATTTCAATTGAAATTTTTTCTTTCATTTTTTATATTTATTAATTTTTAATATTTTTGGAATTTCTTCACTTTTTATAATTTATATATATTTATTTAATATGTTTTAATATTTTCAATACGTTGGAAATTTATAGAATTAATATTTTTCATTTAAATTTCTTAAGGTTTAATATTTTTAATATGATTGAAATTTATATAATTGGTTCATATATATGTATTTTAATTTTAAAATTTATGTACAGTTAATAAATTTTATTTCTAATAATTTTTCTATTTATATAATTAATATTATCTATTTATTAATTTTTTTGACTTCATTTCTTCAGGGTCCCGTGTTCGACCCCTGATGGCCTCCATTGTGGGGATTTTCATGGCAATGTGTCGTTGCTCATTGACGGCTTGAAGGAAGGCTACCACTATGGGTGACGATATGGGATATTGTGCGGTGGGGAACTAATGTTGGCCAGCTCGATGGCTGGGAGGTGACAGCTCGAGATGGCCCAAGGGGCGGGTCGGAAAAGTGATAACATGATGTGGCGTACGATGGGGTACCGATCAAGGCCAACCCATATCAGGGAGGTAGTGATAATATATGGCGACTTGTAGGCTAGCATGTAGTGGCTACCGAAGGTAGACATCTGATCGTAGTCGATGCCTATTGAGGGCTTGCTCGACAGCTATTTTGGGCCTACGAGCCTTCAATTCATTTATTGGAACCTTTAGGGAAACATTTCATTGGGTTATTGTGCTATGGTTCCTTCATGGCCATATAAGGGGATAAATTTTCCTAGAAAACATAGATGAGTTTCTTGTGTGAAATAAAGGAGGTAGGATTCACCTACTAATTCAAAAGAATCATTATTCATTTTTAATATTTATTTATTTTAAATATTTCTTGAATTTATTCAGTTTTTAATATTTATTTATACAAAATTACTTACTTAGAAATGATATATTTTCAATATCATTTAAATTGATAAAATTAATATTTGTTTAATTTTAATTAATAACTTGTAATATTATTAAAATGATTGAAATTTCTATAATTAATTTATTTAAATTTAGATTTCAATTTTTTTAAAATTTAAAAGGTTCATATTATTAATTTTTAATAAATTTTTAATTTATATTATTTATATTATTTATTTATTATTTATTCTTTATTTTTTGTGTGTTTACAATTCACTGAATTAAACTTACTAATAATTTTTTTTAAAATTTTTGTTATCTTTAAAATTTTATTTATTCTATTTTAATATTCTCACTTAATATTATTTATTCATTATTAATATTTATTAATATATTTTTTGGAATTGAATAATATTTTTATATTTATTTAGACATATTTGTTTACTATGTTTTAATATTTTAAATATGTTTATAATTTATATGAATAATATTTATTCATTTTTTTATTATCTTCTAAAATTATTATTATGTTTAGAATTTATATAAATAATTTATTTAAATGTATTTATAAATAATTTTTCTATTTAAAAAGTCAATATTATTCATTTTTAAAAATTTGTTATTTTTATTATGGATATTATTTATTTATTCATTTTTGCTTGTTTGTATGTTATGTATTTAATGTTATTAATTCAATTTATTTTTAATATTTTTTAAATTATTTTAATTTATTTTTTCATTTTTAATATCCATCCATTCATCGTTATTTATTATTTTTTAATATATTGTGAATTTATTCATTTTTTCATATTTGTATATAAATATTTATTTATTTTGTCTTAATATATTAAATAAGTTTGTAATTTATATAATTAATTCATTTAAATTCATCTTAAACATTTGTGTTATTTAAAAATTTCAGTGTATTTCATTTTTCAAAATTTTATTATCTATATAATGTATATAATTTATTTTTCCAATTTTTTTCACTTTTATACAATTTTAATTTTCTATTTTATGCACGAATAAAAGTGTATTTTATCAGATCTAAAACATTATCATAGAGAAATACAATTAATTTCATCTCTTTTTTAGTCCTGATAAGTGTTATTATTTATCAGTTCTAAGAAAACGTTGAAAAAAGAAGTATTTATCAACACTTTTGTTTTTAATGTTGATAAAATTCACTGCTATCAGCGCTTTTCAGTAAGTGTTGATACAACCCTTCAACATATTTATAAAATAACACATAAATATCACATCTTCCCCACACTAGACTCAATATTTCAAAACCTGAAGTTTTCTGCATTCAAAGTCAACTGTTTTGGATAAATCAAACATCAACACTTATGGTAAGAGATTCTGATCATGTTTTTAAAGAATTTTTGTTGTTCTTACAAGAATATTGCATGTTTTTTATGTTTACATTCCCTTTAATCCCACATTATCCTTGATAATGTGATTAAATATTATGGAGGAATCTCACATAATTGTTAAAAGTGTGTTTTATTTGATGACGGTCGGAGATGCGGTCGGCGATGCTAAGGCGATGAGGACGATTTATGTTGATGACGTGAACACGTGATGAAGGTGAAGGTGTTTTGATTCCAAGCCAGCATTTTGATGATGTAGGTGGGTGAGATTAGAGGTCTCACCATGATGAGGATTGAGCTGGGTAGCTCGTGGTTCGAAGCGGAATTGGGTGGTTTGTCTGAATTTTGGTTTTGAAATTTGAATCTTTTATTTTAAATTTTGGATGATGGATGGGGGTTTTGGCGTGAACCGGTGGCTCTTTAATGTAAGGATACCACTTACCTAAAAGTGGATTTTAAAATATACAAAAAACAATGTATTGTGTTTAATTTGATGTAACTCAACTGAACTCAATTTTATCACACAGGAGTGTAGATTTTTCATTTTATTCATCTGTAACCCATGAAATTCAGTGTAAATTGAATGTAGATACACATTAAACATGAAAATAGATGAAAATATCATTTTTAAGTGTAGTCTTATACCAAAATTAAATCTAAAATTAATAAAACAATATAAATAATAAAGTTAAGGAATTAAACAATTTAATTCCAAAATATTCCAAAACACTAAAAAATGTGAAAACTAATGAAAATTTGTGGAAATATTTGGAATTAACATCAATTAAAAATTCCCCTTACAATCAATATAATTCACCTAAGATTTTTAAACAATGTGGTTTATTTTGAGAATCATATTACTCAAAAAAATTGTGAGGAAATACACCCCCTCATGGTTTTGAAAATTGATAATTTTTATTTTTTGGTTAAAGATTTCATTTTTACCAATCTTCCTGCAATATTGAAAATTTCCAAAATATCATGGTATCTGAAAAATTATTATTTTTATTATTAAAAAATTAAGAAATTAAATATGATATATTTCAAAAAAAATCAAATTCAATAATGATAATCTAAATGATTACTTTATTTCAAACACAGCAGAAACATTGTGAATAAATAAGTAATTTGTTTTGATATATGATTTGAAAGTTAAATCTTATTATGCATACCCTAATAAATATCCAGTTTTAGAAATTCATTAATTTCATCTGGATAGTGATATTAAGGAGTGAATTATCTACCTTGTTGACTGTTTCATAAAATGATTATTATATATATCTTCTTGTAAAATTAAAATATGTTTTATATTACTTCAAATTCATATAATTCTTGGTCATTGTATGTTGTAACATGTTTTCTATCCATTGAAAATTCATATAAAATATGATAACTATATGTGTGTCTATGTAAATAATATCATGTAATGGTTCTAAGTTCATACATTCTATGTATTTATTTATATTTTTAAATATGAATCTTACTAAATCAAATAGGATGGATGTGAATTGGAAATGGATTGGTGTCAATCGTAAGTCAAAAGAGACTGAGGATGGGGTGAATTGTTTTATCATTTTTGAAAAATATCATTAATATAAATCTTCTAAAATCCTTTTTCTATGTTTATGTCATTTTATTCATGTGTAATTAGTCCGTAGGAGTTGTAAGAACACTTGATCAATCACAAAATAGATCAATGTTATAAATGTTTGACTAAACATAGAGCATAACTGAATGTATCTAGTTGCTATAATAACACAGATTTTTATAGACCATTTGATATGATTGAAAGTATTTATAATGATGAAGACAATATTAATGATATGATTATAGGTTTGAATGATGATTCTGACTGTATTGAGAGAATAATGATAAAATTTTAATGTGAACTTCTTTATTTTCCAAATAAATTTAAGAAGTCAAAGAGTAGTGAAAATATGTCATTGTATTTTGGTTTTAATAAATATAAAACACTGTTAGCATTACTTAAGTAGTACAGTGTAAAATATGGAAACAAATGGAGTGACACCATCTTTACTAAACTACATTCTCTCTTAAATGATATGCTACTAGAAGATAATGAGTATCCTTTCAAAATATATAACTCTAAGAGAATGATATTTTAAATAAGTATGATCTCCAAAAAATTACATTCTAGAACATATGATTGTGTAATATTTCATAAGTTCCATTAATCACTTAAAAATGACCAAAGTGTGGTGTGTCTCGATACATGAAATTCGAAACATGTTCTTCAAAAAATTTATTGAACTTTCCAATCATTCCATGGTTTTTCTGCCTATACGAAATTGAGGAGACTACAAGGCAATTGAAGTTGCATGAAGATACAGGAAATAAATAGTGGAAAATTATTCACAGAAAAGACTCCCCTTAGTGGAAGAAAATTGATCTCGAGTATCCTGAGTTTGGAAATGATCCAAGAAACCTTCATCTTACACTATCTAAAGATGGATTGAATCCTTTACGTTTACAAAGGAACACTCATAGTACAATCCCAGTTATATTGGTAGATTATAACTTTCCACCATGGTTAATCATGAACCAAAAATACATTTTATTGAATCTAATTTTATTTTGACCAAAATAATCAAGAAATGGTATAGATATTCATTTAGGTACATTGATTGAATATTTGAAATTAATGTGGGATTCACTTGTTATGTTTTATGATTCTTATAGAAATGAAAATTTCACATTGAGAGCCATTTTTTAAGGGATGATAAATTACTTTTCATATTTTGGAAATTTCTCAAGATATATTATTAAAGTAAATAAAGTGTATCCCATTTTTGAAAAATCTAATCACTTAATTAGTTTTAAACAATCATAAAATTATAGATTTATACATTTATGACATAAAAAAATATATTGGATGTCATCATTTGATAAGAATTTATAATATGTTACACTAATATTTTCTCTAAAAGTTCATCAACATTTTGAGAAATAAAGAAAATGGCCTTCTCTTTTTATAAAAATTCATTAAAATACCTAATGAAAAATGGGTGGAAAAAGATATCAGTGTTTTTTAATTATCATACCATAATTATTTGTATGTCATAAATATTCTTGATGTCATTCGTGTGGGAAAAAATATGATATTTTCATTGGAACGTTACTAAATGAACCTGAAACAAGGATGGTATTAAGTCTAGGTTGTTCATGATTGAAATGGGGATATTGGAAGAGTTGGCATGAGTGAAGGGTGAAATATGGATTTTTCTTCCTCTTTTTTCTTATGCTCATTATAGGTACGAGAGGTATTAGTTTTTAAATATAAGGCCTCATCCTTAAACATTACATTATATTGAATTAAATGAATAATTCACATTGAGGATCTTTTCTAGTTTAGAGTTTTAGAGAATTAGTCCATAACTATTACATTAAGTCACAAAAAATTACAAATTAGACACTTCTACTCAGTTTCCATTTTTTTCATAAAATAATAACTCATGAAAAATAGAGTCATGTCCAGTTCCATATTTTAGACAGCATGACTTTCCCTTGATCCCATCCTTGACAATATTCACTTTAAGTTCTAGGAAAAAACATTTCAAAACTTGGGATGAGCATAAAAAAGCTCAGTAAGGGTTATAAAACAAAGAAGAAAACATTAGCTCATCAATAAATACATAACATAATATCTTTGACATATCTCATTAAATCAGAAGATTTATTAATAACACAGAGAAATCATAAATCATAAAGGAAACTTGTGGCATCTGTATCACACTTACATTGTAGTTATCACAGCTACATAGGGAGATACGTTGGAATACCCATCATAGTATATTCCCTAAATCTCTTAGGAGAAACATTAACGTTTACCTCCTTCACGTTACCCAATGCATTGGAGAGCTATCTCAGGCTCACCCTCCCAAGGTTAATCACGGAACCACCCGTATAAATAAACAATTCCCAAGAACCATAACATAGTCATAACATATAACACAAGCATAAAGGAAGTTAAAATTTCCACATTTCAATCACAATATATCATTTAAATATATTGACATAACAAAAACATTATCAAAACCATTTTCCATACCAAAATACGTAAAAATATTATATGGTATTTATTTTTATTTTTAAAAAATTTGAGCTTATTAAGGAAGCTATAGATCAAATAATACTTGCGGTGGTGGAAAAGGTCGCTGTCACCGCTTATGTTAAAAAAACATTCCTTTTATCATTTATTAAAATCGTTCTTAGAGAAAATATTCATTTTTAATAAAATTAAAAGTCAAAGTGGTTTATACACCGTATAAAAGAAAGTTTTGTGTAAAACAAAATATGCCTCAATGAAAGGATATTGAGACGAAGTACCTTACCCCGTGTCTGAAGTGACCCGTTCGTTCTTTAATTTCCTGAATAATAAACTAAAGTAAATTTCTACTTGATTCATAACCTTTTTCAAATTTATTATTCCTCTTATAACACTTATTACCGTGTTATAAACATTATGTAATCATTTAAGTTAATAACGGTCATTTTGTCGATATTTGGTACCATGAGTAAAACATGAACACCTTATAATTACAAGTTGTCCATGTGGTAAAATATCCATTATCATCAGAATAATATTAATGATTTCGATATCATATATGTCATATTTAAGTATTATATACATGTATCTATAAGATTATATAACATTTAGAGATGAGAAATGAAATGCACCGTTCATGGAGACGGTAAGCTGTACGTACGCATGAACGCTACTTCCATTTTTATTTCTGATTTTAATAGAATTAAAACATAATGATACATATTTATATTATAATTACAGTATGATATCATATAAAATATAATTAAATCCATCCTTTATACATCCCACGTAAGGCATTAACAAGTCATATCACTTTGAAGGGTCGGTAGTCCGCACTTCCTCAAATGAAATTATCGTGTTTACCCATAATGGAAACCAAAAAGGTGTGATATAAATTAAAAATATAGAAGAATAAATAAAATATAAACATAAAATATATCATATATAAATACAATTCCATCATAATTGCCACCATGAGAGGTGGTAAGAGATAATTGAACAATCATCGTTTCGTGAGGCGTTAGTTTTCCATTCACAGAAACATTATGTTCTTCACCCATTATGTGGAGGTGTGTTTAAGTGTAGTTAGAATAAATCTCATAAAAACATAATTTTATATTGAGGATACTGGTGTTGTTTTAAAATAAAGTAATAAAAAGAGTTTATGGGGATGGAGAATTAAAATAAAAGAAAACAATTTAAGAGAAACTGTTACCTTTAATTTGGGTAACTCCCTTTGTTTTGAACAAAAAGGACTTCTTGGTGTGTTTTATAACTAAGGTGAGACTTCTAAGTGGAAGAGAGGGATATAGAGAGCTTAATTGGGAAGAGTTAGGATGTGAAAAATGGCTTGAGAGGTGTGAGTAATTGGTTATAAGTGGTCTCCTTTTATAAGGGAGAGGAGGGGCTCTTTAGGAAAGTGTAAAAACATTATTTTATTATAAACTTATCTTCTCTATAAAAAGGTAAAAAACACATTAAAGTCTAAACTAAGATGCCTGATATTCTAAATAAAAACATCCAATAGGAATTCGATAGGTTTTGGATATTATTTTATTCTTTCTAATATTATTTATTAAAATCATTTATTAATGAGGTAAACATTGCATCATAATTGTGTCAGAAATAATTTTATTTATTTGTGGTCTAAAAATAAAAAAAAATATGATGTAGGAAATAATTTAGTTTTTCTAATTAATATTTATAGTCTAAAGGATAACTTATATAACCCTATGAAAAAATTAATTTACTAAAAGATATTTGTTTATGTCATTTTTGCTTTTACTTTAAGTTAATTAATCTAAAGTGTCATTATCACTCAAAAGTGAATCCATGGGGTCCCAAAATCGACGCAAGGATGCCCATGGTCGTCCATGACACATCCAATAAGGTTAAGAGAAGTTTTATGTAAATTTTTTATTATTATAATATTCTTTTTACCTTGAATTACCCTATTTACCTTTAACCGCGGTAACTAAATGTCAAAAAATACTATTCACCAAAAATTATTTTCATCTCATTGAACCAAATTTTACATACTAATAACAACCATGTATATCCAATTTTTTAAATTCAATTCACAAAAGTGGTAAAATTTCATTTAAATAAAAAAGTCAGTTTTTTTACTACTACTTATTGGTTTCCCTATTCATAAAAAATTGAAGCTTTTCAGAAAAAATACCAAAAATTCACCCTAAGATAAATTTGATATTTTGAATTAAAAAATGATTTCTATTTTAAAAAAATTCAAAACATATAAGTTGCATTAATTAATTTTAAAATTTATTCTCATTGTCAAAACAAATATTGTGTTTTTAAGAAACAATAACTATCAAATGATTGGCACTTTTTTATGTCCAATTTTGAAGTGAAAGTAATTCCAATGACCAACATTGGATTATTTAGTAAAAATATATTATAATTAAAATTTAAAACCAATTATAGAGACAATCTAACCATATAAATAGATTAGATAAAAACACAATTTTGAATTAAAATACAATATTTTTCATTATTCTTTCAAAAATGAACTTTATCGGAAAAATTCCAAAAATTTACACAAAGAAAATCTCGATGTCCCCATTCTAAAGAATGATTTTATTTGGTCAAATAGAACATATAAAAGTGACCAAAACTAGATTTAAAGATGGTTCTCCATTAAAAGGCGATAAATCGTCCTTTTAAAGAATATTAGTGTATTTATGCTTAAAATTAGATTCATTCACATTTTAAGCTTCTAACATTTATTGGATAAATGTAAAAACATTTAGAAAACACGTATAATCATATTTTAGTTATTTCTGTCCATTCCCACCTATACAATAGCTAGTCGTTAACTACCATTTAAAATAATATTATTATATTATTAGGGTGCAACGTAAGATTTCAAAGAAACCCATCGTCGTGTATCGGGTACGCTATCGAACATTTAAACCCCTTTAAAGTAAAATTAATATTTAATTCACAAATATTAATAAATATGAAAATTCCCATATTCTTTGTTTACCATGGATGTTACATCCTTCCCCCTTTTTGGGAATTTCATCCTCTCAATTTTATTTACTTATCAAATAAGTGGGGGTATTTATCTCTCATAACATTTTCAGATTCCCATGTTGCCTCCACAACCATAGGGTTTTTTTCACAAAACCTTTACCTGGCGAATTACATTATTCCACAACACTTTCTCTATTCGGTCAAGAATAAGTACTCATTGTTCCTTATAGGAGTGATTCTCTTCCAACTAGAGTACCTATGGATTAAAACATGATATGGATCTGGCATATACTTTCCCAACATCGAATCATGAAAAACATTGTGTACCTAGGACAAAATTGGAGGTAAAGTCACTATGTAAGCAACTGATCCAACTTTCTCCAGGATTTCAAAAGGTCCAATGAATCTTGGACTCAACTTTCCCTACTTACCATAACGCATCACACTTTTCCATAGAGAAACTTTGAGAAAAACATGATCACCTACCTCAAAAGAAATATCCATCCTCTGGTTATTTGCATAACTTTTCTGTCTGCTCTGATCTGTTCTCATGTGCTTCTGAATCAACTAAAATTATTTTTCCATCTCTTCTACCAATTCTGGTCCCATCAGTTTCCTTTCACCTACTTTATCCCAAAAAGCTGGAGTTCGACACTGCTTCCCATAAAATTCCTCAAACGGAGCAATCTGTATACTGGAATGAAAACTATTATTGTATGAAAATTCAACCAAAGAAAGATGTCGGTCCCAACTTCCCTGATAATCTAGTGAACAAGAACATATCATATCATCCAAGGTCTTTATTGTTCGTTCGGACTTCCCATCTGATTGAGGATGAAAAGTTGTACTAAATTTTAATTCAGTACCCAACGACTTCTGAAGGCGTTTCCAAAAGTTAGAAGTAAACCTGGGATCATGATCAGATACAATGGAGAGGGGAACACCATTCAACCTGATTATCTCTTTAACATACAACTGATAAAGTTGATCTAGAGACAATGTATCTCTAATAGGAAATAAATGAACAGATTTAGTCAACTGATCAAAAATAATTCAGATTGCAGGGTTACCTTGAGATGTCTCTGGTAATCCCACAATGAAATCCATAGATATATTTTCCCATTTCCACTCTGGCACCGATAAAGAATGAAGCATCCCATTCGGTAACTACTGATCTGCTTTATCCTACTGACAAGTTAAACACTTCACTGTAAAATTAGAAATATCTCTTTTCATTCCATCCCACTAGTAATACTCCCAAAGATCTCAGAACATTTTAGTACTGCCAGGATGAACTGAAAACGGAGAACTATGAGATTCTCATAATAACTCATTCTTCAACTGTGAATCACAAGGCACAAATAATATTTTCCCAAACCTAAAAACACATACATTATTAACATTAATATCAGGCAACTTACCCTTCTGAACCAACTCTACCTTTTTCTGTAACTCACTTTCTTCCTTCTGCACTTGCTTAATTCTAACTAAGAGAAATGATTTCACTGACACCTGAAACAAAATAGAATAATACCCTGTACCAAAAAATTCTATGAAAAAGTTCATCAAATAAAAACCAAAGGATCTCATTCCAAATGTATCATGGTTAATGAAGCATTACTTTAACGACTCAATGTATCAGCCACTTTAATAGCTTTTCCTGGATGGTAAAGGATCGTGAAATCATAATCCTTGATTAATTCCAACCATCTCCTCTGTCTCATGTTCAAATATTTCTGAGTGAATATATACTTCAAACTTCTTAGGTAATTATATATTTTACATTTTACCTCATACAAATGATGCCTCCAAATTTTTAAAGCCAAAACAAGAGCAGATAATTCCAAATCATGTGTAGGGTAATTAAAATCATGAGGTTTCAACTGATGTGAAGCATAAGCAATTACCTGATCATTATTCATAAGGACATAACCAAGAACTTTCAACGGTGCATCATTGTAGATAACAAATTCACCATCTCTGGAAGGAAGTTCCAAAACTAGAGCATTAACCAATCTTCTTTTCAATTTCTGAAAACAATCATCACATTCTTTTGTCCAAATAATCTTAACACCTTTTCGAGTTAACTTAGTCATTGGACTAGATAACAGTACAAATTTCTCAACAAACCTTCAGTAATAACCTGCCAAACCAAGAATACTATGGATCTCAGTTATATTTGTGGGTCTTGGCCATTATTCAACAACTTTCGTTTTATTAGGATCAACAGTTATGCCATTTTTTGAAACAATGTGACCAAGGAAATAAATTTGTTATAACCAAAAATCACACTTACTGAATTTTCCAAATAGTTTCTTTTCTTTTAAGGTTTTCATGACAACCCTTAAAGGACTTTCATTCTCCTCTTTACTTTTTGAATAAACCAAAATATCATCAATGAACACAACCACAAACTTATCCAGGAACTCACGGAAAATTCTATTCATAAGATCCATGAATACACCAAGTGCATTGATTAACCCAAAAGGCATAACTAAAAATGAATAATGTCTATATCTAGTATCAAAAACGGTCTTTAGAATGTATGCTTCCTTTACTTTCAACTGATGGTACCCCAACCTCAAGTCAATCTTTGAAAAATACTGAGCTCCCTTGAGCTGATCAAACAAATCATCGATATGAGGAAAAGGATACGTGTTCTGAATAGTGATGTTATTCAATGATCTATAATAAATGAAAAGTCTCATTGAACCATCTTTCATTTTAACAAATAAGACAGGATCACCCCATTGTGATGTGCTAGGTCGAATGAAACCTTTATCTAATAACTCATGTAATTGCTTCTTTAACTCTAAAAGTTCAATTTGATCCATTCGATAAGGGGGTTTTGAAATTGGTGTTGCATCAGGAACTATGTCAACAGTAAATTCAAATTCTTGATCAGGTATAATACCAGGAAACTCATCAGGAAAAACATAAAGGTATTCATTTACCACTGGCACATCATTAATCTGAAAAGATCCTTTATTTTCAACAATATGTACAAGGTAACATTCATTTCCATGTTTTACTAGTTTCTCAGATTCCTGATATGTTATCAAAAGCAAGGGTTCATTATTGTACACAAACTGAAAATATTTCTGAAAATAAACCTCTTTAGATCTGAATTCAATCATAATATGATAAACAAATAGCCAATCCATGGCCAAAATAACATCAAATTCTACTAGAGGCAAAACAATAAGGTTTGCAGGTAGATTCTTTCCACACATAAGGACATGAAGGTTCTTATAATATCTTTTTTTCTCAACATTTTCTCCAAGTGTTTTTACCATAAGTTCATGATTCATGTATTGAGATGGAATTCCAAATTTACTAGAAAACATCTCAGAAATGAAAGAGTGTGTAGAACCTGAATCAAACAACACATTGGCATAATTTGAACAAACAAACAGTATACCTGATACTACTTCATTCGATGGCCCAACATCAGATGAAGTAGTTGTAAAGGATTTCACCACCCCTTTATTCATGTAGTCTGGATATTTTCCCTCACTTGAGTTATTTTTTGGAAACTCATTTGCATAATAACCCATTTCATTGCACTTAAAACATCTTACTGACTCTAAATCAGATTTTATCTTACCATTACCCTGATCTTTTTCAGTGCATTTATGAGCCTTATGTCCCATTTTACCACATCGGTAGTACTTACCATAATTCAAAAGACATTTCCCAACATGCTTTTTACCACTATTTTCACAAATTTTAAACTTAAGTTTCTTACCATCAAAATTGTTTGAAGAGTTCTTATAGCATCCCACCTTTTTATCACATAAACATTCATTACATTTTACAAAAATGAGGATCTTTAAGGTTTAGTGTCTTGGAAACCAGGAACATAAAACATGAAAACATAAAACATTCTTATTAAACACTTTAAAGGATTCTCCTCATGTTCATACTAGTTTCATTACTGCATCTCATAACCTGGGGACATACATCAAATGAAAGGGTGAGGAGAAGGCCCAGTAAGGGAAACAAGGGAAACATTTAACATGTGAACTTGAGATACATCAACTATGTCAGGAAAAATAACTTTAAGGCATGAGAAAGAAATCATGTGGCATATCATAATAAAAATAACATTTTTCATAACTTTAATATGTGGTTACATCATTTAACATAGACAATCATGAACATATCACCAAGGTCCATCCCCAAGGTGTCGTTTGAAAATTACCAAGGTTATTCACCAAGATATCATGAGAATTGTAATCTCTAGTGGTTACATCATTACCCAATGCATTGGAGCGCTATAAGGGAGCACCCTTAAATTTTCCTTTGTTATCATGTGAGCCACATATATCATCATCAAAAATTTCATAAATAACCCATATAGCTTAAAATAAATGGGTTTCATTTCATAATCATAACGTTTTAAAAACTTCTTTAAAGACATGATCTTTACGTCACTTTAAACCCACGGAAGGGGAGAGAGGGTTTCATGTATGTAAATCCCAGAATTTAAAATAGGACATTTTGGTATATATGTGAATACCCCTGTAGAGATAAGATATTTGAGTATTCACTTTATAACATAAAATAATTTTGAGAAAAAAGAGAGAGGCATTTTGAGATGAAAATTCTGCAGCATAACGGCTATGTTTCGGGGTTTTAGAAAACATTGAAAAGAGAGGGTACATGGGTCAAACATTCATAAATGACCCATAAAACAGTATAGGGATAGAATAAGAACGATACATGAACATGGTAATTAAATTTCAAGGACATACCATTTGAAATGAAAAACATGGAAGGAAGACAAAAATTAGATATCTCTTATGAAAATTCGGCAGCCTAACGGCGTCACTTAAAACATCTAAAAATGGATTAGAGAGATAAAATAGGGTCTCTAATAATATTAACATAAATGATCAGTATGATAGATATAGAGATCATACCCCAACATAATTAAAATGAACTTGAAAGATTTGACCAGAAAATATAACTTGAAAAAGAGAAGGGTGAATGAATCCCTTAAAAATTCGGAATCCTAATGGCGTCACTTAAACATCAACCAAAAATGAATTGACAAGATAAAAATAGGTTCTCTCATCATATAAACATAAGGTTTCATTATGATAGATATAGAGATCATACCCCAACATAATAAAAAGGAACTCGAAAGACTCGACATGAAAATAGATCTTTAAAACGAGAAGGGTGAAAGAATCCCTTAAAAATTCTGCAGCCTAACGGCGCCACTTAAAACTTCAAAATACTGAATTGAAGATATCAAATGGGGTCTCTCATAATATGATCATAAAATATCAGAATGATAGATATAGAGATCATACCCCAATATAACAAAAAGGAACATGAAATACTTGACAAGAAAATAGAACTTGAAAATGAGAAGGGTGAAAGAATCCGTTACAAAAATTTCGGCAGCCTAACGGCGCCACTTAAACTTTCATAAAATGAAATGATGAGAGTAAGAGGGGGTCTCTCGTCATATGAACATAAAAAGGACAGTATAATGAATATAAAATACCATCCTCCAACATAAGAACATGGAGCATAAAAGAAATGACATAAAAGATATCACTTGAAAAGAAAGAGAGAGGTCGGATCCCTTACCTTAAAACGTAACACTTAAACTCAAAGGTTGGGACCTTTAGGGCTTGGGGGAACCTTGGGAGGACTCCTTGGGAGGTAATGAGACCAGAACTTTGTTGGGGGAGAGTGGGGAGTCGAACGTATGAGAGGATTTCTTGGTATTTAAATGGAAAGTGAGGGTACAAGGCATTAATGGCCAAGGGACACCTCAAAAGTGGTTTTCTCAAAAGCATGGGCCCTCCCATGGTACATATAAGGCCCCAGCATTAAACCTTACTTAATCTTGAGTTATTACAAGATTACACATTGAGGATCTTTTCAGGTTTAGAGTTTTAAAGAATTAGATCATGAAACTTGCAATACATTCCGCATTTAAACAAAGTGGTTACATAAAAGACAGTATTCATTCTTCCCATCAACGGAAACATATTTAAAATAAAACATGGATTCTTTATTGACACATCCTTGACACTATCATCACATCATGTTCCCTTCCCTTGACCTTTGAAAAAATTTTCAAAAACTTGGGATGAGAATAAAAAGCTTAGTAAGGGATATAAAAATATGGAAAAGAAACATGAGTACATGTATACATAAGAATGAAAACTGTTAGTTTTTCAAACATCAAGTAAACCTTGTATACTCTATCAAAGTAATACCGTCACCTTCATGAAGTATTAAAAACTCTTCACAGAATAAAGTATCATTACTTACCTTTTTGTAACCAAAGGATTACAATAAAACCCACATAAAGAACACATAACATATATAAAGGTAACTTGGGACATAAACATACTTTAGTGGAATAACCATACGGTCGACTCCCACGCATATCACTTAATGGAATAGCCATACGGACAATTTCCATACATACATAATGGAATAGCCATACGCCCGAATTCCATACCCAATGCATTGGAGGTTATAACGTAACCACCCGTCCTGGTATTCACGGCACCACCCGTCATATGGTTTATAATGTAACCACCCGTTAAAATGTCCAAGTACCAATATAAAATCATAAAACATAAAACCAACATAAAGTAATGATAACATTTCCACATTTCAATCACAATATATCATAAATATATTGACATAATAGAATCCTTTATCAAAACCGTTTTCAATACCAAAATACATAAAAGAGTATATGGTATTTATTTTATTCTACAAACATTATGGCTTGTTGAGGAATCCAAAGACCAAATAATACTCGCGGCGGCGGAAAAGGTCGTTGTCACCGCGTACGTTAAAAAACATTCCTTTTTGTCGTTTAGTAAAACGCTTCGTAGAAAAAGATTCCTTTTGTATAAAAGTAAACATCAAAGGGGTTTATACACCATATAAAATAAAGTTGTGTATAAAACGAAATATGCCTCAATGAAAGGAGATTGAGACGAAGTCCCTTACAAAGACGGTATCCTTGGTTTAAGGATAAATCAATTACATAATTATGTTTGACAAAAGAATACACCAAATATAAGTGGATATTAAGTGTAAAACAATCAGAGGTTATTCACACATATTCATAGAACAACATATTCAAGGAGTACAAGTTTATCCCAAAGAATCAAATTTGGGCTAAGAAGTTCCCTTGCAAAAATTTGACAGCCTAACGGCGTCACTTCAAAAATTCAGAAAATGAGTTGATGAGAGATAAAAAGTGGATCTCATCACTTGGACATAAAATTTACATTAATCAGGATATAGAAGAACATATCCCAACATAATAATATGTGAATTAAAAGACATAACAAACGAAGTATTTTAAAAAGAGGAGGGTGAAAGGTTCCCTTACCGACTTGGGTAACTTTTGAAAAGTACACCCCATTGAAGAAGTGTCATACAATGAATATGTAAATACCCATAAATGGAATTATATTAAAAAAGGAGTGTAATAGTGGGAAGTACATAAACCACTCAAAGGAAATTGTGGCAAATGTAGCATAAATCTCACGGGAATAAAAGTGGGATGAAAAATCTCTTATGAAAACTCGGCAGCCTAACGGCGCCACTTAAAACTTCCGAAATGGATTGATGAGAGAGAATAGGGTCTCTCATCACATAAACATAAAGTTTACAGAAAGAGGAATATAAAATAACATCCCCATAACAAGAAATATGAGCTTTAGAAGGAATGACATAAAAGAGTGTACTTAAAAAAGAGGGGAGTAAGATCCCTTACCTCGGGTCCGAATTGACTCGATCGTTCTTTAACATCCTGAATAATAAACTTGAGTTAATCTCTACTTTCTTAAGAACCTTTTTCATGTTCATTATTCCTTTTATACCATGTTATGAACATCATGTAATCATTTATGTTAATAATGTTCATTTTGTCGGTATTTGGTTCTTAAGTCAAAAATAGACTTCTTACACTTACATGTTGTTAATTTGGTCAAAGGTTTGTTATATCCAGAATGATATTAATGATTTTGATAACATATATATCATATATATTCATCATATACATGTATTTATAATATTACATCACATTTAGAGGTAAGAAATGAAATGCACCGTTCATGGAGACGGTAAGCCGTACGTACGCATGAACGCTACTTCCATTTCTATTTCGTATTTTCTGGAATGGAATCATAATGATATAAGAGTATATTATAATTCCAGTATATTAAAATATATAATATAATTAACTTTATCCTTTACACATCCCACATATGGTATTAACGAATCAAATCACTTTCAGGGGGTGGTATTCCGCACTTCCTAAAATGAAGATATCGTGTTTACCCATAATGGAAACAATAATGGTATGCCATAAATGAAAAAAATACAGAAGCTTAAGGAAATAATAAACATATTATATATCATATATAACAATAGTGACATCATAATGGCCACCTTTGAAGGTGTTAAATGAGTATTGAACAATCATCGTTTCGAGAGGCAGAATTCCGTCATCCACGGAAACCATATGTTCTTTAACCATTTGATGTAGTTGTGTGAGAGTGTAGCTCGAATAAATCTTATAAAAACTTCCTAGTATATTGAAGATACTGGTGTTGTTACAAAATAAGTAAATAAAAAGAGTTTAGGGGGTTGGAGAAGCAAAATAAAACAAATGAACATGAGAGAATGAATTACCTTTAAAAGTGTAACTCCTTTTGATTTGAGCCTAAAGGCTTCCTTTGAAAGGATTCTTCCCAAAGGGAATCCTCTAGGATGATGAGAGGGATGTGGAGAGAGTAAATGGGCAGGTTATGGACGAGACAAAGGCTTGAGGAGTGTGTGAAATGAGGTAGAGGTGGGCGCATTTTATAAGAGGAGAGGAGGGGCACTTTTGGAAATCATAAAATATTATTTTATTTTCAAAAGTGTTTCGAATTTCTATGGTCCCACATTGATATAATTCGAAGATACGATGATAAGTCTTCAAAATATTTCCATCTAATAGGTTTTGTACATGTGTAGTTTTTAGATATTACATTATCTTTCCATTGTATTTAAATCGTTAAATAATGAGGTCATCGCTGCATCATCATGATGTCATAAATAATTTAATTTATTTTAAAGTCTAAAAATTATAAAACAAATACTATTATGTAGTAAATCTTTTTATATTTCCAAATAGTATTTATAGACAAAACTATGATTAGTATAACCCCTTCTAAAAATTGTTTTAGTAAAACAATTTATGTTAGGGTCATTTTCACCTTTATTTAAAAAAAAGGCATTAAAGTCATTATCTCACCCAAGAGGATCCATAGGGTCCCATAAATCGACCCATGGGTTGTCTTGGTCGTCCATGACTCATCCAATAGGGGTAGGACAAGTGTCATGGTGTTTTCATATTTTTATAATATCATTTTTACCTTAAATTACACTAATTACCTCTAATCGTGATTAATGAAAAAAAGTTACTATTCACCAAAAAAATATTTTCATCCCATTGAACCACATTTTACATACTAATGACAACCATGTATGTCGGATTTTCAAAATTCAATACACATTAGTGGTAAACTTTCATTTAACTGAAAAATCAGTTTGCATGATTACCACTTAGTGGTTTCGCTATTCATCAAAAATTGGAGTTTTTCGGAAAATTACCAAAAATTCACCCTAAGCTATATTTGATATTCCGAATTCAAAAATGAAGTCTATTTTAAAAAATTCAAAACATATAAGTCACATTAATTAATTTAATAATTAATTCCCGCTGTCAGAGCAAATAGCGTGTTTTTATAAAAGAATAAGTATCAAAAGATCGGCACCAGTTTAAGTCTAATTTCAAAGTAAAATTGATTACAATGACCAACATTGGATTAAATGGTAAAAATATATTCAGATTACACATTAATACCAATTCAAAAGATAATCTAATCATATAAATAAATTAGATTAAAAAGAGGTTTTGAATTTAAAATACAACATTTTACACTATTCATTAAAAAAATGAACTTTATCAGAAAGATACCAAAAATTTACACAAAGTAAATTTTGATGTCCCGATTCTCAAGAAGAGTTTTATTTGGTCCAATATAATTTATAAGAGTGAACAAAACTATATTTAATGACGGTTCGCCATCAAAAGACGATAAGTGAACCTTTAGTGAAAACTAGGGCATATACGCCTAAAAGTGAATTCTTTCTGTATTTTAAGCCTTTATCTTTTATTGGATAAATGTAAAAACATTTAAAAACATATATAATCATATTTTAGTTATTTCTATCCATTCCCACCAATACAACGGCTACATGTTAACTGCCATTTAAAATAATATTATTTTATTATTAGAGTGCAACATAAGATTCCCAAGAAAATCGTTGTTGCGTGTTGGGTACGCCATCGAGCATAGCATCCCCTTTAAAGTCATATTAATATTTTTTTCACAAAAATGGATAAATATGAAAATGTCATATTCTTTATTTACCTAGGGTGTTACATCCTTCCCCCCTTTTGGGAATTGCGTCCTCGCAATTTTAAAATTGGGCTTGGAAACATCCTTGAAATTCCCACATCGGAAGAAGAGTCGGTAAAACAATCACTTTAAATTAAAGAAAGATAAGTACAAAGGTCACCCGAGTTAACCCATACTAGGATTCCAAGTATGAAAACATGGACATGGAGGAGAAAACATAGGGTCATGTTCTGATGAAGAGTGATAGAAAACATGTTTAGGAGAAAGTTAACCATGAGAAAATCACAAACTTGTGATGGGTTAAACGGTATTCGATTCCCCAGTAGGAAAAGTTAATAGACAACATTTTTGTTTTAAGATAATTTTTATTGGGGAATTTATTCATAAGGAAACATAATCACTTATCATGTTGACTTTCAACTTTTACTAGATTCTTTAATCAAACTCATATTTTTTTTCCAAAAGACGAGTTTTTAGGGAGACTTGTTCGCATTAAGAGTACCATAATAAACTTATAGAGAATCAACTAATCCACCAAAGAGAAATATATACTTTCCATGTCATTAGGCTTTAACCAAAACCAAAACCAAAAAGGTTAGTACAAGGTCAGATAATCCAAAAAAGGATAACCCTTTAAAAAGAAAATCTATGCTTAATCTCCAAAATTTGTCCAACAAAACCCAAAGTTCAACGAGGACCATCCGATAAACAATTTTTCCATAAAATTCTTCAAAGTAAACCAATATAAGATTGAAACCCAAATATTTGAAGGATTTAGTCACATAGTCTTCCAAGTTAAATCGTAACATTTATCTCCAAACAACATTAGTTGCTCCTAAAGTATCGTATTGAAAAGTAATTAACCTAATCACATATCCTCCATGATAGGTTAATCATTTTCATAAATATCCCAAAATCAACTTACTCTTAATTCATAAAATCATATAACTAAAAAGAATCAGTCAAACTAACCAGGGACTTCACGTAGTCCAGTGGTTGGTGATAAATACCATTCGCACTTTGGTTGTGGGTTCGATTCCCACAGCTTTGTCCGACGCGACGGGTAGTCACACGGTCTGCGTGTTGTCCTTTTTCCAAAACTATATAATTCTTAAAACATTCCCCAAAATGAGATAAAATCTTCAAAGATGATCATAACATATTTTAACCTCAAGTTTATCTCATGCCTTTCACTTTCCATCATAACATATAATAACCCATAATTTCCTCAAAAGTAAGGATCATATAAACTCTAATGGTTACCTTTATAATTATTACCTGAACATCCACATCGATTGGTCATCTCGTACATGATGCATTACAGAACATAAAAAGGTTCAAGTGGATGATCATGACTCCTTTATAGTTGGTTTAGAACAACCATGAGTTTCCTCATTGAATACCCCATTTCATCCAGTCTCTTAATCGGAGAACCACCACAGTTTCCTTCAAACCTATTGTCACTTTGGTTCCTGCTAGATCCATCCATTCACTAAAAATAGAAAGGTCAGTGTGAGTATATCAACAAAACCATCATGTACTAATTAGGAAGATAAACACTAATATATACTTACTCGTTTACTTTATCCAAAACTAGGACTCTTTCTGAAATCCTAACCATTATGGTAATGTCACTTATGCTTAAAGAATACCCTAACCTCTAAAGTTATCTAAACCGACCTTTGATACAAACTATAAGGCCCCAGTCTTAAACCTTACTTAATATTGAGTTATTACAAGATTACACATTGAGGATCTTTTTAGGTTTAGAGTTTTAGAGAATTAGATCATGAAACATTCATTACATTCCACATTTAAACAAAGTGGTTACATAAAAGACAGTATTCATTCTTCCCATCAATGGAAACATATTTTAAATAAAACATGGATTCTTTCTTGACACATCCTTGACACTATCATCACATCATGTACCCTTCCCTTGACCTGTGAAAACATTTCAAAAACTTGGGATGAGCATAAAAAGCTCAGTAAGGGATATAAAAATATGGAAAGGAAACATGAGTACATGTATACATAAGAATGAAAACTGTTAGTTTTTCAAACATCAAGTAAACCATGTATACTCTATCAAAGTAATACCTTCACCTTCATGAAGTAGTAAAAACTCTTCACGGAATAAAGTATCATTACTTACCTTTTTGTAACCAAAGGATTACCATATAACCCACATAAAGAACACATAACATATATAAAGGTAACTTGGGACATAAACATACTTAAGTGGAATAACCATACGGTTGACTCCCACACATATCACTTAATTGAATAGCCATACGGCCAATTTCCATACATACTTAATAGAATAGCCATACGGCCAACTTCCATACCCAATGCATTGGAGGTTATAACGTAACCACCCGTCCTGGTATTCACGACACCACCCGTCATATGGTTTATAACGTAACCACCCGTTAAAATATCCAAGTACCAATATAAAATCATAAAACATAAAACCAACATAAAGGAATGATAACATTTCCACATTTCAATCACAATATATCATAAATATATTGACATAATAGAATCCTTTATCAAAACCCTTTTCAATACCAAAATACATAAAAGATTATATGGTATTTATTTTATTCTAAAAACATTACGGCTTGTTGAGGAAGCCAAAGACCAAATAATACTCGCGGCGGCGGAAAAGGTCGTTGTCACCGCGTACGTCAAAAAAACATTCCTTTTTGTCATTTAGTAAAACGCTTCGTAGAAAAATATTCCTTTTGTATAAAAGTAAAAGAAAAAGGGGTTTATACACCGTATAAAAGAAAGTTGTGTATAAAACGAAATATGCCTCAATGAAAGGAGATTGAGACGAAGTCCCTTACAAAGACGGTATCCTTGGTTTAAGGATAAATCAATTACATAATTTTGTGTGACAAACGAATACACCAAATATAAGTGGATATTAAGTTTAAAACAATCAGAGGTTATTCACACATATTCATAGAACAACATATTCAAGGAGTACAAGTTTATCCCAAAGAATCAAATTTGGGCTAAGAAGTTCCCTTTCAAAAATTTGACAGCCTTACGGCGTCACTTCAAAAATTCAGAAAATGAGTTTATGAGAGATAAAAAGGGGATGTCATCACTTGGACATAAAATTTACATTAATCAGGATATAGAAGAACATATCCCAACATAATAGTATGTGAATTAAAAGACATAACAAACGAAGTCTTTTAAAAAGAGGAGGGTGAAAGGTTCCCTTACCGACTTGGGTAACTTTCGAAAAGTACACCCCATGGAAGAAGTTTCATACAATGAATATGTAAATACCCATAAATGGAATTATATTACAAAAGGATTTTAATAGTGGGAAGTACATAAACCACTCAAGGTAAATTGTGGCAAATGTAGCATAAATCTCAGGGGAATAAAAGTGGGATGAAAAATCTCTTACCAAAACTCGGCAGCCTAACGACGCCACTTAAAACTTCCAAAATGGATTGATGAGAGGGAATAGGGTCTCTCATCACATAAACATAAAGTTTAAAGAAAGATGAATATAAAATAACATCCCAATAACAAGAAATATGAGCTTTAGAAGGAATGACATAAAAGAGTGTACTTAAAAAAAGAGGGGAGTAAGATCCCTTACCTCGGGTCCGACTTGACTCGATCGTTCTTTAACGTCCTGAATAATAAACTTGAGTTAATATCTACTTGCTTAAGAAACTTTTTCAAGTTCATTATTCCTTTCATACCATGTTATGAACATCATGTAATCATTTAAGTTAATAATGTTCATTTTGTCGGTATTTGGTTCTTATGTCAAAAATAGACTTCTTACACTTACATGTTGTTAATTTGGTCAATGTTTCGTTATATCCAGAATGATATTAATGATTTGGATAACATATATATCATATATATTCATCATATACATGTATTTATAATATTACATCACATTTAGAGGTAAGAAATGAAATGCACCATTCATGGAGACGGTAAGCCGTAAGTACGCATGAACGCTACTTCCATTTCTATTTCGTATTTTCTGGAATGGAATCATAATGATATAAGAGTATATTATAATTCCAGTATATTAACATATATAATATCATTAACTTTATCCTTTACACATCCCACATATGGTATTAACGAATCAAATCACTTTCAGGGGGCGGTAGTCCGCACTTCCTAAAATGAAGATATCGTGTTTACCCATAATGGAAACAATAATGGTATGCCATAAATGAAAAAATACAGAAGCTTAAGGAAAGAATAAACATATTATATATCATATATAAAAATAGTGACATCATAATGTCCACCTTTGAAGGTGTTAAATGAGTATTGAACAATCATCGTTTCGGGAGGAAGAATTTCTCCATCCACGGAAACTGTATGTTCTTTAGCCATTTGATGTAGTTGTGTGAGAGTGTAGCTCGAATAAATCTTACGACAACATCCTAGTATATTGATGATACTGGTGTTGTTACAAAATAAGTAAATAAAAAGAGTTTAGGGGGTTTGGAGAAGCAAAATAAAACAAATTAACATGAGAGAATGAATTACCTTTAAAAGTGTAACTCCTTTTGATTTGAGCCTAAAGGCTTCCTTTGAAAGGATTCTGCCCAAAGGGAATCCTCTAGGATGAGGAGAGGGATGTGGAGAGAGTAAATGGGCAGGGTATGGCCGAGCCAAAGTCTTGAGGAGTGTGTGAAATGAGGTAGAGGTGGGGGCCTTTTATAAGAGGAGAGGAGGGGCACTTTTGGAAATCATGAAACTATTATTTTATTTTCAAAAGTGTTTCGAATTTCTAAGGTCCCACATTGATATAATTCAAAGATAAGATGATAAGGCTTCGAAATATTTCCATCCAATAGGTTTTGGACATGTGTAGGTTTTAGATATTACATTATCTTTCCATTTTATTTAAATCGTTAAATAATGATGTCATCGCTGCATCATCATGATTTCATAAATAATTTAATTTATTTAAAGTATAAAAATTATAAAAAAATACTATGATGTAGGAAATATTTTTAGCTTTCCAAATAGTATTTATAGACAAAAATATTATTAGTATAACCCTTTCTAAAATGTTTTTTAGTAAAACAATTTTTGTTAGGTTCATTTTCACCTATATTTAAAAAAAAGGCATTAAAGTCATTATCTCACCCCAAGAGGCTCCATAGGGTCCCCTAAATCGACCCATGCGTTGTCTTGGTCGGCCATGACTCATCCAATAGGGGTAGGACAAGTTTCATGGTGTTTTCATATTTTTATAATATCATTTTTACCTTAAATTACACTAATTACCTCTAATCGCGATTAATGAAAAAAAGTTACTATTCACCAAAAAATTATTTTCATCCCATTGAACCACATTTTACATACTAATGACAACCATGTATGTCGGATTTTCAAAATTCAATACAAATTAGTGGTAAACTTTCATTTAACTGAAAAATCAGTTTGCATGATTACCACTTAGTGGATTCACTATTCATCAAAAATTGGAGTTTTTCAGAAAATTACCAAAAATTCACCCTAAGCTATATTTGATATTCCGAATTTAAAAATGAAGTCTATTTTACAAAATTCAAAACATATAAGTCACATTAATTAATTTAATTATTAATTCCCGCTTTCATAGGAAATAGCGTGTTTTTATAAAACAATAAGTATCAAAAGATTGACACCAGTTTAAGTCTAATTTCAAAGTAAAATTGATTCCAATGACCAACATTGGATTAAATGGTAAAAATATATTCAGATTACACATTAAGACCAATTCAAAAGATAATCTAATCATATAAATAAATTAGATTAAAAAGAGGTTTTGAATTTAAAATACAACATTTTAGACTATTCATTAAAAAAATGAACTTTATCAGAAAGATACCAAAAATTTACACAAAGTAAATTTTGATGTCCCGATTCTCAAGAAGAGTTTTATTTGGTCCAATAGAATGTATAAGAGTGAACAAAACTATATTTAATGACGGTTTGCCATCAAAAGATGATAAGTGAACCTTTAGTGAAAACAAGGGCATATACACCTAAAAGTGAATTCTTTCCGTATTTTAAGCCTTTATCTTTTATTGGATAAATGTAAAAACATTTAAAAACATATATAATCATATTTTAGTTATTTCTATCCATTCCTACCAATACAACGGCTACATGTTAGCTGCCATTTAAAATAATATTATTTTATTATTAGAGTGCAACATAAGATTCCCAAGAAAATCGTTGTTGCGTGTTGGGTACGCCATCGAGCATAGCATCCCCTTTAAAGTCATATTAATATTTTTTTCACAAATATGGATAAATATGAAAATGTCATATTCTTTATTTACCTGGGGTGTTACAGTACTTCCCATGGAGTTAGGCCACATGGGTACCCCCACACAATAATTCATCCTCTTTAGTCGACCATCCCTTAAAATATCTCATGACATCATCATGACACTGTTATGATGTCATTAAACATACTGAAACCCTAAAACTGTATTTTTACAATACACTGAAAATTCAACTTTCTCAGAAAAATCCCAAAATTTCACATTAACCAAATATCAATGCTATGATTTCAAAAATGAACTCCATTTTTTGAAAATAATTTTTTTAATATTTTTAATTTTATTTTTAAATAAATACACTATTCACTGAAAATTCATTTTTTTCAGAAAAAACCCCAAAAATTTCCTTAACATAATATCGATGCTCTGAGTTCAAAAATGAAATCTATTTCATAAAAATAATTTTCTAAATATTTTTAATTTAATTTTTAATTAAAAAACACTATTCACCCGAAAAAACTAATACTTGAATAATAATTGATGAAACCATTATTTAACCATTTTATTGAATCACATTACTTAATCAAGGTGCCTAGATTATTTTAATACTTTCTTTAAGTGAGATTACTAATACATTTGGTCACATTACTAATCCTAAGCATAAAATCACTATTCATAATTTACTATTCATCAAAAATCAAGTTGATCTTATTAGACTCTAAATTTATTACTGAACATAATTGTAGAAGACCATTTTTTGAAAATCATTACACATTTTTAATTATTTAAGGTTTACATACAAATTTTTTAAAATATCCTTTCCCTAAAATTCACCAAAAATATGCATACTATATTTATCCGTACATTTGAAAAGTCATAACTATCATCATAGGAACAAATCCCAATTTTTATTTAAAACAAAAGATTACACAAGGCAGTTACGGTCTCCTTACATAGCCCCTTATCACACCAGCATAGGACCTAAGTGTAAGGTGTGCTATGGTGAGAGAATCCGAGGGAGGCTCGGCCAACATCGCATGAGTCGTAATTTCTATCAGTTTGAACTTCTCGCGAAGGCAATTCCATTCTAGCTTCATATGATGAAGTTCGGCTTGGGTTTGGTCCAGAGCAAAACCCAGTGGTGCTACCTCCTTCCCAAGTTCTGTTAGATGGGCTTCGATCGGTCCAAGACTACTAGGTGAGGACATCGAATCTTCTTTCTATAATAATTAACCAAGATTACTTGTATTTAGAGACAATAATCAAAACGTATAGTTTCCAGCGGTCATATTGACTAATGGTCATATAACAGTCAAAACCCAATGGTCTCATTTTAATTATACCCATGTTATCAAATGAAAAAATTTTGTTGAGTATAAAAATAAAATAACACATAAAATTAGGAAACAAGATTTATTCAAAATTTCAGGTCGTTACAATAGTCCCCCCTTAAGAAATTGCGTCCTCGCAATTTTTAAAAATTGGGTTTTGAAATTTCATTGAATGCCCTCATCGGAAAATGTGTCAGTAAAACTATTACTTTAAAAGAAATAAAGGGAAGTACAAAGGTCACCCGAGTTAACCCACACTAGGATTCCATGTAGGAAAACATGGACATGGAGGAGAAAACAAAGGATAAAGTTCTAAAGGAGAGTGATAGAAAACATGATTAAGAGAAGTTAACCATAAGAAAATTCCAAACTTATGATGTGTGTAAATGGTCTTTGATTACCTAGTAGAAAACGTAAACCAACAAAGTTTTTGTATTACATTTCTTTTCATAATTATGAGGAATTCATTTACTACATAGAACAAAAATATAAGGAAATATACCTACCTTCATGTAGAGTTTCATCCTTTAATAAGTTTATACCAAAACTAATCTTTTCTCCAAACGATGAGCATTCAAAACTACTTTGTCTCATCAAAACACTAGAATAATCTTCTAGAGAATCACGTATTCCAAAAATGAAAAACAATCTATCTTTAAACATTTATCCCAATAACAGAAAGGGTAAGATAAGAAAACTCTTCAAAAAGAAAGATTCCCATAGGAAGGGAAACTAATTTTAAATATTCAAAGTTCCACGGTACTACCCAGAGTTCATCATAGACCATTCCGTAAGTAACTGTCCTTAAAATTCCTCAAAATAACCCAAACTAAGATTGAAACCCAAATACAAGAAGGACTTGATAACATAGTCTTCCAAGATAAACTTTATCATTCATCTCCAAACAACATCAACCACTCCTAACATCTTATAACCAAAGTAACTAACCTAAACATATTTTCCCTAGATAGGTCAATCATTTCCATAAGTAACCTATAATACCATAAGTTCACCTTAAATTCGTTGATTCTTCAAAATATAATTCAACCTTTACTCCTCAAATAAAATACCGTAGTAATCTATTTACCTCGATCAAATAGGGTTCCCAAAGTAGTGAACATCTTCCAAATTAATAATCATCTTTTAATCCCCTAATCATCTCTGAAATATTAATACGGCAATCGTTGCATTTCCTATCACATTGGTTGTTGGGACATGTTCTTCCATTTCCCACCATTAACTAAGAAGAGAAAGTATAATTAGAGGCTTAAATACTTAACCAATAATCATGAAAAGGAGCTTAAAGCATATAAGGATAACTTGTAGAAGAAAAGTATACCCTAAATTGTGATCCCCTAGGTGTCAAACTAGGTTATCCATGATCATATATTCTTATGTGAATCTTTATTTTATTTTATCTTTGTTCCTTTGATAGTGGTTCATACTAAGCTTATGAATTTACCAAAGCATATCCCTCGGGAGTGTCGTAACCAAGAGTGAATCAAGGCCCGTTGTCGTTTACCAGTTCCCGTTTGAGTCTAGCTCAAAGCGGTGTTTTTGGGTTTTACCCCTATGTACATCTGTGCCAGAGCCACCTCTACCTGCTCGTATCCAGACAGGGATGTATTTGCTTGGAAACCCATTACTCAATACTCACCAAAATACCATGAAGATTTCCTATATATAAAATTTTCTATAGGCTTCTTCCTAAAGTTTTCATATCCAAATTTCCACAAATAACTAAACCATCCTTTGATACCAACTATAGCATCCCACCTTTTTATCACATAAACTTTCATTACATTTTACAAAACTGAGGATCTTTAAGGTTTAGTGTCTTGGAAACCAGGAACATAAAACATGAAAACATAAAACATTATTCTTAAACACTTGAAAGGCTTCTCCTCATGTTCATCCTAGTTTCATTACTGCATATCATAACCTGGGGACATACATCAAATGAAAGGGTGAGCAGAAGGCCTAGTAAGGGAAACAAGGGAAACATTTAACATGTGAACTTGAGATACATCAACTGTGTCATGAAAAAGAACTTTAAGGGATGAGAAAGAAATCATGTGGCATATCATAATAAAAATAACATTTTTCATAACTTTAATATGTGGCTACATAATTTAACATAGAAAATCATGAACACATAACCAAGGTCCATCCCCAAAGTGTCATTTGAAAATTACCAAGGTTATTCACCAAGATATCATGAGAATTTTAATCTCTAGTGGTTACATCATTACCCAATGCATTGGAGCGGTATCAGGGTGCACCCATAAATTTGCCTTTTTTATCATGTGATCCACATATGTCATCATCAAACATTTCATAAATAACCCATATAGCATAAAATAAATGGGTTTCATTTCAAAATCATAACGTTTTAAAAACTGATTTAAAGACATGATCTTTATGTCACTTTAAACCCACGGAAGAGGAGAGTGGGGATCATGAATGTAAATCCCAGAATTTAAAATAGAACATTTTGGTATACATGTGAATACCCCTGTAGAAATAAGAGCTTTGAGTATTCACTTTATAACATAAAATAATTTTGAGAAAAGAGAGAGGCATTTTGAGATGAAAATTCTGCAGCATAATGGCTTTGTTTCAGGGTTTTAGAAAACATTGAAAAGAGAGGGGACATGGGTCAAACATTAATAAATGACCCATAAAATAGTACAGGGACAGAATAAGAAGGATACATGAACATGGTAATGAAATTTCAAGGACATACCATTTGAAATGAAAAAAATGGAAGGAAGACAAAAATTAGATTTCTCTTATGAAAATTCGGCAGCCTAACGGCGTCACTTAAATCTTCTAAAAATGGATTGACGAGATCAAATAGGGTCTCTAATAATATGAAAATAAATGATCAGTATGATAGATATAGAGATCATACCCCAAAATAATTAAAAGGAACTTGAAAGAGTTGACCAGAAAATATAACTTGAAAAAGAGAAAGGTGAACGAATCCCTTAAAAATTTGGAAGCCTAACGGCGTCACTTAAACTTCAACCAAAAATGAATTGACAAGATCAAAATAGGGTATCTCATCATATGAACATAAGGGTTCAGTATGATAGATATAGAGATCATACCCCAACCTAATAAAAAGGAACTTGAAAGACTTGACATGAAAATAGATCTTGAAAACGAGAAGGGTGAAAGAATCCCTTAAAAATTCGGCAGCCTAACGGCGCCACTTAAAACTACAAAATACTGAATTTTAGAGATCAAATGGGGTCTCTCATCATATGATAATCAAATATCAGAATTATAGATATAGAGATAATACCCTAACATAATAAAAAGGAACATGAAATACTTGACAAGAAAATAGAACTTGAAAATGAGAAGGGCGAAAGAATCCGTTACAAAACTTCCGGCAGCCTAACGACGCCACATAAACTTTCATAAAATGAAATTATGAGAGTAAAAGGGGGTCTCTAATCATATGAACATAAAAAGTACAGTATAAGGAATATAAAATATCATCCTCCAACATAAGAACATGGAGCATAAAAGAAATGACATAAAAGATATCACTTGAAAAGAAAGAGAGAGGTCGGATCCCTTACCTTAAAACGTAACTCTTAAAACTCAAAGGTTGGGACCCTGAGGGCTTGGGGGAACCTTGGGGGGACTGCTTGGGAGGTAATGAGACCCGAAATTTGTTTGGGGAGAGTGGGGAGTCGAAAGGATGAGAGGATTTCTTGGTATTTATAGGGAAAGTGAGGGACAAGGCATTAATGGCCAAGGGACACCTCAAAAGTGGTTTTCTCAAAATCATGGGCCCTCCCATGGTACTTCCCATGGATTTAGGCCACATTGGGACCCCCACACAATAATTCATCCTCTTTAGTCGACCATCCCTTAAAATATCACATGACATCATCATGACACAGTTATGATGTCATTAAACATACCAAAACCCTAAAACTGTATTTTTACTATTCACTGAAAATTCAACTTTCTCAGAAATATCCCAAAATTTCACATTAACCAAATATCAATGCTATGATTTCAAAAATGAACTCCATTTTTTAAAAATATTTTTTTTAATATTTTTAATTTATTTTTAAATAAATACACTATTCACCGAAAATTCATTTTTTTCAGAAAAAACCCCAAAAATTTCCTTAACATAATATCGATGCTCTGAGTTCCAAAATGAAATCCATTTCATAAAAATAATTTTCTAAATATTTTTAATTTAATTTTTAATTAAAAAACACTATTCACCCTTAAAAACTAATACTTGAATAATAATTTATGAAACCATTATTTAACCATTTTATTGAATCACATTACTTAATCAAGGTGCCTAGATTATTTTAATACATTCTTTAAGTGACATTACTAATCCATTTGGACACATTACTAATCCTAAGCATAAAATCACTATTCATAATTTATTATTCATCAAAAATCAAGTTGATCTTATTAGACTCTAAATTTCTTACTGAACATAATTGTAGAAGACCATTTTTTGAAAATCATTACACATTTTTAATTATTTAAGGTTTACCTAAACATTTTTTAAAATATCCTTTCTCTAAAATTCACCAAAAATATGCATACTATATTTATCCGGACATTTGAAAATTCATAAACCTCATCATAGGAAGAAATCCCAATTTTTATTTAAAACAAAATATTACACAAGGCAATTACGGACTCCTTACATAGCCCCTTATCACACCAGCATAGGAGCTAAGTGTAAGGTGTGCTAAGGTGAGAGAATCCGAGGGAGGCTCGGCCAACATCACACGAGTAGTAATTTCCATTAGTTTGAACTTCTCGTGAAGGCGATTTCGTTCTAGCTTCACATGATGAAGTTAGGATTGGGTTTGGTCCAGAACAAATCTCAGTGGTGATACCTCGTTCCCAAGTTCTGTTAGATGGGCTTTGATCGGTCCAAGACTACTGGGTGAGGACATCGAATCTTCTTTCTATAATAACTAACCAAGATTACCTGTATTTAGATACAATAATCAAAACGTATAGTTTCCAGTGGGCATATTGACTAATGTTCATATTACAATCAAAACCCAACGGTCTCATTTTAATTATACCCATGTTATCAAATGAAAACGTTTTGTTGAGTATAAAAATAAAATAACACATAAAATTTGGAAACAATATTTATTCAAAATTTCGTGTTGTTACTGTTCTTCCCTTTCTCCTACCACCTCGACATCTTATTCTGTTCTTTTTCAAAGTACACCTGTTCATCGGAAAACTCCATTTCCACCTTCTCCAAACAACGAAAAAGTTTTTCATAACATTTGAACTCAATAGAAGCTAAAGACTTTCAATACTTTGGATTTAACCCTGAGTAAAAATGGTTGATTTTACTATTAAGATCTCTTATAAAATTTGGAGCATACCTTGCCAGTCGAGTGAATTTTTCTTCATAAGAAACCATTGAGTCATCCTCCTAACTCAATTCTAGGAATTGTTTTTATATTCTAAGACGAACCACCTTTGGAAAATATTTTTCAAGAAACAAACCTTTGAATTCATCCCAATCAAGGGCATTAATCTCCTCATTATCCCTGATATTTTTCACCATCGACCACCACTGATCAGCTTGACCTTCCTAACGGTTAACAGCAAGACTAACCTTTTGATGTTTTGAACATCCCATAACATCGAAAATCTTCTCTAGTGCTTTAATCCACCCTTTAGCTAGCACAGGGTCAGATGATCCTCTGAATGATAGGGGATGTTGTCTTGTGAAATACTCCACAACTGACATGTTCCTCTGTGGTTGATCTGGCTGATCTCGTGCATTGATACCACCACTATTTTTAGCCTGATTCAATCATGTCATCACTGCAACATTCTATTCAATTCTGATTCTGACTATCTCTGGTTGCTGATTTGGAAGGTTTTCTTCCTCCGGATTTCGTCCCAACATAGTTTCCATGTTTCCACTGCAAAAAACCATTCTCAACATAGAAATGTCATAGGCTAAGCAACATGGTAATCTTTAAATTCTATATCATTAACATAAAGTAATTTATGGATATTAATTTAACAATACCCAAACTCCTAAAGTTATCTAAACTGACCTTTGATACCAACTATAAGTCCCTGGAATTATAAATTACATAATATTGAATTAAATGAATAATTCACACTGAAGATCTTTTTTGGTTTAGAGTTTAATATAATTAGGCCATAACTATTACATTACATCTCAAAAAATGTCAAAGTAGACACTTCTACTCAGTTTCCATTTTTTTCATAAAATAAAAACTCTTGAAAAAAAGAGTCATGTCCAGTTCTATGTTTTAGACAGCATGACTTTCCCTTGATCCCATCCTTGACCCTATTCACTTTATGTCCTGTGAAAAAGTATTTCAAAACTTGGGATGAGCATAAAAAGCTCAATAAAGGTTATAAAACAAAGAAGAAAACATTAGCTCATCAATACATACATAACATTATATCTTTAACATACCTCATGAAATCATAAGATTTATGAATAACATAGAGAAATCATAAATCATAAAGGAAACTTGGGGCATCCATATCATACTTACATTGTAGCTATCACAGCTACATAGGGAGTTACGTTAGAATACCCATCATAGTATATTCCCTAAATCACTTAGGAGAAACATTCAGGTTTACCTATATCACTTTACCCAATGCATTGAAGAGTTATCTCAGGCTCACACACCCTACATTTATCACGGAACCACCCATATACATAAACAATTCTCAAGAACCATAACATAGTCATAACATATAACACAAGCATAAAGGAAAGATAACATTTCCACATTTCAATCACAATATGTCATTTAAATATATTTACAGAACAAATACATTATCCAACCATTTTCAATACCAAAATACGTAAAAAGAGTATATGGTATTTATTTTTCTTTTGAAAACATTTCGACTTGTAAAGGAAGATATAGATCAAATAATACTTGTGGTTGCGGAAAAGGTCGTTGTCACCGCTTACGTTAAAAAACATTCCTTTTATCATTTAGTAAAACTCTTCCTAGAGAAAATATTTATTGTGAATAAAAGTAATATTCAAATTGGTTTTTACACCATATAAAAAATGTTGTGTATAAAACAAAATATTCTTCAATGAAAGGAGATTGAGATGAAGTCCCTTACCTCGTGTCCAACTTGACCCATTTGTTCTTTAATTTCATGAATAATAAACTAAAGATAATTTCTACTTGCTTCAGAACCTTTTTCATGTTTATTATTCCTATTATATCACTTATTACCATGTTATAAACATTATTTAATCATTTATGTTAATAACGCTCGTTTTGTCGATATTTGGTAACTTGAGTAAAACTCGAACACCTTATAATTATAGTTTCTTCAGATGGTAAAATATATATTATCATCAAAATGATATTAATGATTTATATATCATATATTCAATATATATCCAGTATATACAAGTATTTATAATAGTACATAACATTTAGAGGCAAGAAATGAAATGCACCGTTCATGGAGACGGTAAGCCGTACGTACGCATGAACGCTACTTCCATTTCTATTTCTTATTTTAAGGGAATTATAACATAATTATAAATATTTATATTATAATTATAGTATAATATCATATTAAATATCATTAACTCTATCCTTTATACGTCCCACAAAAGGCATTAATGAGTCATATCACTTTGAAGGGGCGGTAGTCCGCACTTCCTCAAATGAAATTATCACGTTTACCAATAATGGAAACCATATAGGTATACTATAAAATAAAAATAAAGGAGAATAAATGAAACATAACCATAATATATATTATATATAAATATAGTTCCATCATAATGGCCTCCATGAGAGGCAGTAAGAGATAATTGAACAATCATCGTTTCATGAGACGTTATTTTTCCATTCAGAGAAACATTATGTTCTTCACACATTAGATGGAGGTGTTTGTAAGTGTAGTTCTAATTCATATCATAAAAACATCCTAGTATATTTAGGATACTGGTGTTATTATACAATAATGTAATAAAAATATTTTAGAGGGTTGGAGAAGTAAAATAAAAGAAAACAATTTAAGATGAGTTGTTGCCTTTAATTTGGGTAACTCCCTTTGGTTTGAACCAAAAGGACTTCTTGATGTTTATTATACCTAATGTATGGAATATAGGTGGAATAGATGGATTTGGGGAGATTAATTGGACAGAGTTTGGATGAGACAAAAGGCTTGATAGGTGTGAGGAATTTGTTAGAAGGGGCCTCCTTTTATAAGGGAGAGGAGGGGCGCTTTAGGAAAGAGTGAAAACATTATTGTATTAGAAACTTATCTCCAGTTTCAAAAGTTACAAAACACATTAAAGTAAAATATAAGATGAATAATATTAGAAATAAAATCATACTATAGGAATTGGACAGGTTTTGGATATTATTTTAGTCTTTATATACTTATTTATTAAAATCATTTATTAATGAGGTAAACACTGCATCATTACTGTGTCATAAATAATTTTATTTATTTCATATATAAAAATTATAAAAAAATACTATGATGTAGGAAATAATTTTTACTTCCAATGAATATGTATAGTTGAAACGATAACTTATATAACCCTATATAAAAATTAATTTACTATAATATATTTTTTATGTCATTTTGCCTTTACATTAAGTTAATTAATCTAAAGTGTCATTATCCCTCATAAGTGGCTCCATGGGGTCCCAAAACCGACCCAAGGATGCACATGGTCGGCCAGGACTCATACAATAAGGATAGGACAGGTGTTAAGGTAATTGTTTATTATTATAATATTCTTTTTACCTTGAATTACCCTATTTACCTTTAACTACGGTAAATAAAAGTCAAATGTTACTATTCACCAAAAATTATTTTCATCTCATTGAAACACATTTGACTTACTAATAAAAAACATGTATTTTGAATTTTCAAAAATCAATTCGTAGAAGCAGTAATATTTTATTGAAATGAAAAAGTCAGTTTTTAACTACTACTTAGTAGTTTCACTATTAATCAAAAATTGAAGATTTTTAGAAAAATACTAAATGTTCAACCTAAGATAAATTTGTTATTCCAAATTCCAAAATGATGTCTATTTTACCAAATTCTAAAGATATAAGTGGCATTAATTAATTTTATAATTAATTAATGTTGTCAAAACAAATAGTGTGTTTTTAAGAATTAATAACTATCAAAAGATTGACACTTTTTTATGTCCAATTTCAAAGTAAAATTAATTTCAATGACCAACATTGGATAATATAGAAAAAATATATTCAAATTAAACCTTAAAGCCAATTAAAATGATAATATAACCATATAAATAAATTATATTAAAATGTAATTTTGAATTAAAATACAATATTTTTCACTATTCATTAAAAAATGAATTTTATCGGAAAAATTCCAAAAATTTAGACAATGAAAATTTTGATGTCCCCAATATAAATAAGGATTTAATTTGGTCTAATAAAACATATAAAAGTTATGAAAACTAGATTTAAATATGGTTCTCTATTAAAAGGTGGTAAATCGACCTTTTAAAGAATATTAGAGTATTTATGCTTCAAATTAGATTCATTCTCATTTTAAGCCTCTAAATTTTTTTGGATAAATGTAAAAACATTTAGAAAACATGTGTAATCATATTTTGGTTAGTTCTGTCTATTCCCTCCTATACAATGGCTAGTCATTAATTACCATTTAAATTAATAATATTATATTATTAGTATGCAACGTAAGATTTCAAAGAAACTCGTTGTTGCATATCGGGTACGCTATCGAACATAGCAACCCCTTTAAAGTAAAATTAATATTTAATTCAAAAATATTAATAAATATGAAAATTTTCATATTCTTCATTTACCTTGGATGTTACATTAAGCATCTTTAATAATATAAATGCTTCAGAGGGGTGTCCATAAATTGTCAAGAATAACAACTCAATGGAATATTTAAAGTTAATGGGATTGAAATCACATTAATGTCATGTTTTGATTAAAGATCTAATGGTTGTATCCACAAAATTCGTTTTTCCTAAAAATGTATATCAAAAATTATCCTATCATTGTTTCTTTTTCAATTCTATATGTTGTAAATTCATAGATCTAATTAAATTTCCAACTATGGAAAAGGCCTCTTACATTCTTTGATATGAAAATTCACTTTATGGTTAAAATGGTTAGATAAATTCATCTTCTGGGTCCTACACCTTATAGATGGATTTTCCCCATTGAATAGTATATGAATATTTTGAAAGGTTATGTAAAAAATAAAAGTAATCCTGATGGTTGTATTGTAAGGAAATATTTTGTTGAGGAATCCATTGAATTTTGTATTGTCTACCTCGTTGATGTAAAATGTGTTGGTTTATTAAATTCTCCTCACACCGGGTGACTCATGGGTGAAAGAATTTTCAAAATATATTTTGTGAAAATTACTATTACATAGTAGGATCTATCTCATGTTTACATTTTACATAAAAATTTAGAGGTTTCACCATATATTGAAACACATAAAGTAAATATTAGGCATTTGAATCCATAAAGGGATAAAATATGGATATAAAATACACATAATTTACATCTTGTGGTATGGTTTCTGGACTATATTTTTTATGTGTTAACTAGAAATCAAAATTTAATTTCATAATGGCATCTATGGCTTGCCAGAGGAGGATGTTTTCATATATTTTCTTTTAATGGTTATACAATTAATGGTTATACATTCTACACAAAGGAACATGATGAACACTGTAACATGAAAAATAGTATAGTTACACTTGTGGATGAAACAATACATGTATCTCATAAAATGTCTAGAAATTCAATTAATGAGAATATATCATACATTAGAATTGTCAAAATAATTATAGGAGATGTATTATATGCAACATCCTAGGTAAATAAAGGATATGATATTTCCTTATTTATTAATACTTTTGAATTAAATATTAATTTTAATTTAAAGGGGATGCTATGTTCGATGGCGTACCTGATACACAACAACGGGTTTCTTTGAAATCTTATGTTGCACACTAATAATATAATATTATTATTTTAAATGGTAGTTATCGCCTAGCCATTGTATTGGCAGTAATGTATAGAACTAACTAAAATATGATTATATATGTTTTTGAAATATTTTTACATTTATACAATAAATTTTAGAGGCTTAAAATGTGAATGAATCTGATTTTAAGCATAAATACAATAATATTCTTTAAAAGGTCAATTTACCACCTTTTAATGGTGAACCCTCTTTAAATCAAATTTTGGTCACTTTTATGAGTTCTATTTGAAAAAAATAAACTTCTTCTTTATAATTTGTAATAAAAATTTACTTTTGGTAAATTTTTGGTATTTTCTGATTAAAATTCATTTTTTAATGAATAGTGAAAAATACTGCATTTTAATTCAAAACCGCCTGTTAATATAATTTATTTTTATGGATATATTATCTTTTTAATTGGTTTAAAAGTGTAATTGCATTATTTTTTTACCATTTAATACAATTTTTGTCATTTTATGTAATTTCACTTTGACATTGGACATAAACAAGTGTCAATCTTTTGATAGTTATTATTTCTTAAAAACACGCTTTTTATTTTGACAGTGGGAATTAATTTTAAATTAATTTATTAAACTTTTGTGTTTTGAATTTGTAAAAAAGGATTCCATATTTTGAATCAGGAGGTAAAAATTGTTTTAATAGGTAAATTTTATTTTTAGACATTTTAAATATTTACATCAGTAAATATTTTATTTACCATGGTTAAAGGGAAAATATGGTAAATAAGGGTAAAAAAATAATATTATAATAAAATTAAATTATCCTAAAATGTGTCCTATTTCAATTGGTTGATACATGTCTGACCATGGGAATCCTTGGGTCGATTTTGGGACCCATGGAGCCACTTAAGAGTGATAATGACACTTTATATTAATTAATTTAAAGTAAAGACAAAAATTACTTAAACATATATCTTTTAGTAAATCAATTTTTACATGGGGTTATATAATTTATCTCTTCAACAGTAAATATTAATTTTAAATCTAAAAATATATCCTACATCATGGTATTTTTTTGATAATTTTTAGACATTAAATAAATAAAATTATTTGGGACACAATAATGATGCAGGGTTTACCTCATTATTGAATGATTTAAATAAATAAGATTATAAAAATTAAAACAATATCCCAAAACTATCCAATTATTATTGGATGATTTTATTTCGAACATTAATCCTCTTATATTCTACTTTAATGAGTGTTGGACCATTAGAAACCAAAAATAATTATATAATAAAATAATATTTTCAAACTTTCCAAAAGAGCCCCTCCTCCCCCTTATAAAAATACCTCACCTATAACTCATTGATCACACCTCTAAATCTCCTTTTCTAGTCCAAAACCCACCCAAATAATCTCTCAAGATCCCTCTATTCCTCATAGAATCCTTACCTTAGGCAGAAGGAAATTCAAGTAAACCTTTTGGTTCAAACCAAAGGGATATATCCAATTTAAAGGTAACGCCTTCTCTTAAGTTCTTTTATTTTATTTTACTTCTCCAACCCCATAAACACTTTTTATTCATTTATTTTATATAAATATCAGTATAATCAATATAATAGGTTGTTTTTATGATATTTATTTGAACTAAACTTACACACACCTCCGTCAAATTGGTAAATATCATATTATTTCTGTGGACGGTGAACTACTACCTCACAAAATGATGATTGTTCAAATATCTCCAACGCCTCTCATGGTGGACATTATGAGGGAACTGTATTCATATATGATATATGTTATGTTTATGATTGTATATGATTCTGTATTTTTTATTTATAGCATATATTTATGGTTTCCATAATGGGTAAACGCGATAATTTCATTTGAGGAAGTGCGGACTACCACCCCCTCAATGTGATATGACTCGTTCATGCCATACAAAGGATGTATAAAGGATAGAGTTAAATAAATTATATATTATATTATACTAGAATTATAATATACCTTTGTATTATTATGTTTTCATTACATTAAAATATGAAATTGAAATGAAATTAGTGTTCATTCGTACGTACGACTTACCATCTCAATGAACGGTGCATTTCATTTCTTATCTCCAAATGTTATATAATTTTATAAATACACATATATATATATTTATATATATATATTGGATATATATTTTATATATGATATCTAAATAATTAATATCATTATGGAGATAGTAGAATTTTTACCACATGAACAACATGTAATTATAAGAAGTTCATTTTTGACTCAAGTACCTAATATCGACAAAACGAAAATTATTAACAAAAATGATTAAATAATTTTTATAACATGGTAATAAGTGATATAAAAGGAGTAAAAAAATAAAAAATGGTTCTTAAGAAAGTATAATTTAACTTTAGTTTATTATTTAGGATATTAAATAACGAACGAGTCAAGTCGGACACAAGGTAAGGGACTTCGTCTCAATCTCCTCTCATTGAGGTATATTTTGTTTTATACACAAATTTCTCTTATACGGTGTATTAAATCTTTTGAATTTTCATTTCATTCAATGTAATATTTTTCTATGAGGCGTTTTACTAAATGGAAAAAAATATTGTTTCTTTTTTTTAACATAAGCGGTGAAAATGACCTTTTCTGCCGCCGCGAGTATTATTCGATCTTGGCTTCCTTAACAAGCCATAATGTTTTTAAAAGAAAAATAAATACCATATGCTATTTTTCATATTTTAGTATTGAAAATGGTTTTGTATATGGATTGATTATGTCAATATATTTAAATGATATATTGTGATATCAATGTGTAAATGTTATCTTTCCATTATACTTGTGTTTTGTGTTATGATTGTTTTATGGTTATTGTGAATTGTTTATGTATATGGGTGGTTCTGTGATAAACCTAGGGTGGGTGATCCCGAGATAGCTCTCCAATACATTGGGTAATGTGAGGAGGTAAACATGAATGTTTTTTTAAGAGATTTAGGGAATATACTGTGATGAGTATTCCAAATGTAACTCTCTATGTAGCTGTGAAAGATACAACCTATGTCTATCTTGGATGCCAAAAATTACCTTTACAATTTATGTTTTCTATGTGTTATTCATAAATCTTATGATTTCATGAGGTATGTTAAAAGGATTATGTTTTCATGTACTAATGTTTTCTTTCTTTATTTTATAATCATTTCTGAGGTTTTTGTGCTCATCCCATGTTTTGAAATATTTTTCACAGGACTTAAAGATTAATAGGGTCAAGGATGGGATCAAGGAAAAGTCATGCTATCTAAAACATGGAACTAGAAATAACTCTATTTTTCAATAGGTTTAATTTTATAAAAAATGGAAATTGAGTATAAGTGTCTTCTTTGTAATTTTTGAGATCAAATGTAATTGTTATTGCCTAATTATCTAAACCTCTAAACCTAAAAAGATCCTCAATGTGAATTATTCATTTAATTCATGATTATGTGAGGTTTTTAGGCTGGGGCCTTATAGTTGGTATCAAAGGTCAGTTTATAAAACTTTAGGAGTTAGAATATTGTTAGATTAATGTCCATAAATTAATTTATGGTAAGACTGAAGTGATATAGAATTTAAAGATTACCATATTTCTTCACCTAAGATATTTCTATGTTCAGAATGTTTTTCCATAGAGGAAACAGGGAAGCTATGATGGGAATACATTAGGATGAAGACAACCTTCCAAATAATCAACTAAGATGATCAGAATCAGAATTGAATATATTGTTGCAGTGAGGGAAAAGTTGACTCAGGCTATAAATGGTGGTGGTGTCAATGCACGAGAAAATCCAGATCAACCATAGAGGAACATGTCAGTAGTGGAGAATTTCATGAGGCATAATCCCCCATCATTCAGAGGATTCTTTGTCCATGTCCTAGAATAAGGGTGTATTGAAGCACTAGAAAGGATTCATGATGTCGTGGGGTGTTCATAACATCAAAAGGTTAGTCTTTCTATTTACCGTTTTGAAGGTGAAGCGGATCAGCGGTGGTCAATGGTGAAAAATATCATGGATAGTGAGGAGATTGATTCTCTTTATTGGGATGAATTCAAAGGTATGTTTTTGAGAAATATTTTCCTAAGGTGGTTCGTCTTAGGATGGAAAACAATTCTTGGAATTGAGGTAGGTGGATGACTCAGTGGCTACTTATGAAGAAAAATTCACTCAACTGGTAAGGTATGATCCAAATTTCATACGAGATCTTGATAGTAAAATCAAATATTATTACTCAGGATTAAAGCCAATGTATCTAAGGGATTTATATTCTCACGAGTTCAAAAGTTATGAAAAACTTATTCGATGTGTGGAGAAGGTGGAAATTGAGTTTTCTGATGATCAGGTGTTCTCTGAAAAACAACATAATAAGAGGTGAAGGTGGTAGAAAAAAGGTAAAAACTCTTCAAAAAAGTATGATGGTAAGAAACATAAGTTTAGAGATTGTGAAAATTGTGGTAAAAATAATGATAAGGAATGTATTTTGAATTCTAGTAAGTGTTACCAATATAGTAAAATGGGGCATATGTCTCATAATTTCACTGAAAAAGATCAGGGTAATGGTAATAAAAAAATCTGATTTACATTCAGTAAAATGTTATAAGTGCAATGAAATGGGTCATTATGAAAATGAATGTCCAATGAAGAACTCAACTAGGGGAAAGCAACCAGACTACAAGAAGAATGGGGTGGTGAAATCCTTTGAAACTAATTCAGTAGATTTTGGTCCATCAAATTATGTAGTGTCAGCTAAACTATTTGTTTTCTCAGATTATGCCAATGTGTCATTTGATTTAGGATCTACACATTCATTCATTTTTGAGAAGTTCTATAGTAAATTGTGAATTCCATTTCAAGATATGAATCTTAAACTTATAGTAAAACCCCATGGAAGAAATGTTGAGACAAAAAAAATTATAATAACATTCATGTCCTTGTGTGCAGAAATAATATAACTACAAACCTTATAGTTTTGCCTCTAGTAGAGTTTGATGTTATTTTGGGTATGGATTGGCTTTCTATTTATCATGCAAAAATTGACTATAGAGATAAATAGGTTTCTTTTCAAAATTATTTTCAATTTGTGTACATGAATGAACCCTTACTTTTGAAAACATCTCAGGAAGATGAGAAACTTGTAAAATATAGAAATTAATGTTACCTTTCATATATTTTTGAAAACAAAGGAACTATTCAGATTAATGATGTGCCAGTGGTAAATGAGTACCTTGATGTTTTTCATGATGAGTTGCCTGGAATTATACCTGATTGGGAAGTTGAATTTACTGTTAACTTAGTTCCTATTGCTAATCCAATTTCAAAACCTTCTTATCGAATGGCTCAAATTGAACCTTTAGAGTTAAAGAAACAATTGCAGGAGTTATTAGATAAAGGTTTCATTTGACTCAGTACATCACCATGGGGAGATCCTGTCTTGTTTGTTAAAAAGAAAGATGGTTCAATGAGACTTTTCATTGATTATATAGAATTGAATAACATCACTATTAAGAACAAGTATCATTTTCCTCGTATCGATGATTTATTTGATCATCTCTAGGGAGCTTAGTATTTTTCAAAGATTGATTTGAGGTCAGGGTACCATCAGTTGAATGTAAAGGAATTAGACATTCCGAAGACCGTGTTTTGTACTAGATATGGCCATTATGAATTTGTAGTTATGCCATTTGGGATAACCAATAATCCTTTTTTATTCATGGATCTTATGAATAGAATTTTCCATGAGTTTTTGGATAAGTTTTTTGTCGTGTTTATTGAAGATATTTAGGTTTATTCCAAAAGTAAAGAGGAGAATGAAAGTAATTTAAAGGTTGTCTTGAAACCCATAAATGAAAATAAATTGTTTGGGAAATATCGGAAGTGTGAGTTTTGGTTACATCAAATTTCATTCCATGGTCATAATTTTTTAAAAAATGGCATAACTGTTGATCATGCAAAAACAAAATTTGTTGAAGAATGGACAAGACCCAAAAATATAACTAAAATACATAGTTTTCTTGGTTTATTAAGTTATTAACAAAAGTTTTTTTAGAATTTTTCACGGTTATATAGTCCAATAAATATGTTAACTCGAAAAGGTGTTAAGTTCCTATGGACAAAATAATGTGATGATTGTATTCAAGAATTGAAAAGTAGATTGGCGAATGTTCTAGTTTTGGAACTTCCTTCCAGAAATGGTGAGTTTGTTATCTATAGTGATGCCTCGTTGAAAGGACTTGGTTTTGTTCTAATGCCGAATGATTAGGTAATTTCTTATGCTTCATGTCAGTTGAAACCTAATGAGTGAAATTACCTTGCACATAATTTAGAATTAGCTGCTGTAGTTTTTTATTTTAAAATTTGGAGGCATTATTCTTATAGAGTAAAATGTGAAATATATACTAACCACAAACTTTTAATGTATATATTCACTCAAAAAGAATTAAACATGAGACAAAGGATATGTCTGGAATTAATCAAGGATTATGATTTCATGATTCATTACCATCCAGGAAAGGAAAATAAATGGGTTTATGCTCCGAGTCAAAAAATTAATGCTACATTAACCTTGTTACGTTTGGAACAAGATCCTTTGATTAAAGATTTGATGAACTTTGGCTTAGATGTTGTTGGTGATGGAAATTCTTGTGTTTTGTTTTAGGTGTCTTTGAAATCATCTCTATCAGAAAGAATTAAGCAAGCGCATAAGGAAGACAATGAGTTTTAGAAAAAGGTATAGTTGGATTAAGATGGTAAGTTGCCTGATTTTAACATTGATAATGATTGTGTTTCAAGGTTTTGGAAGAGATTATGTGTGCCTTGTGATTCGCAGTTGAAGAAAGAGTTATTATGTGAAGCTCATAGTTCTCCATTTTCAGTTCATCCTGGAAGTACTAAGATGTACAGAGATATTCGTGAGTATTACTGGTGGGATGGAATGAAAAGAGATATTGCTGACTTTACTATGAAGTGTTTGACTTGTCAACAGGTTAAAGAAGAGCGAAAGTTTCCAAAAGGGATGCTACATCCCTTACTGGTTCCAGAGTGGAAATGGGAAAATATATCCATGGACTTCATTGTGGGATTACCAAAGATATCTCGAGGTAATAATGCCATCTGGGTTATTATTAATTCATTGACTAAATCTGCTCATTTCCTTCCTATTCTAGATAATTTGTCTCTAGATCAACTTTCTCGGTTTTATGTTAAAGAGATAGTCAGTTTACATGGATTTCTCCTCTCCATTGTATCTGATCGTGATCCCATGTTTAATTATACATTTTGGAAAGGGAATCACAAGTTTTTGAGTTCTGAATTAAATTTCAGTACAGCTTTTCATCATCAATCAGATGGGGAGTCAGAGAGAAAAATTCAGAACTTGGAGGACATGTTACTGTAACACCCGAGACTTTTATGAGAAATATTTTGTTTTTATGTTATATAAATCATCAAAGGAATCTTTCACTACACACAACACTATCTTGGCTTGCTTAACACGCAACCGCGGCCTTCCTCAATACCTTGCATCGTACGCAATACCAAGTTTCACTAAACAACGATATGTTATTAAAATATTATTAAAACTAACCATTATGAATAGTAATAACAACTCTTTGAAATTTTTTAAATTTTATTTTTCAAAATGGACTTCATTTTTGGATTCAGAATATCGAAATTAGCTTAGGGTGAAATTTTGGTACTTTTCGGATAACTTTCATATTCTGATGAATAGTGAAAATTACTAAATTTTAATTAAAAAAAATTTTTTTAATCGAAATAATTAATAGTGATAAATTATTAAATTGAGTGGTTTTAAATTATATTTAGAATATATTTTTACAATTTAATACAATGTTGTTCATTTGATGTAATTTCACATTTAAACCAGACATAAACAAGTGTAAATCTTTTGATAGTTATTATCTTTTAAAAACATGCTATTTTTTTGATGACGGGAATTAATTTTTTAAATTAGTTAATGTGACTGGTATGTTTTTAATTTGGTAAAATAAACATCATTTTTGAATTCATAATATCAAATATAGCTTAGGACTACTTTTTGGTATTTTTCTGGAAACTTTCATTTTTTGATGAATAGTGAAACCACTAAGTGGTAGTTAAAAAAACTGAATTTTTCATAAAACGTAATGTTACCGCTTCTGTGAGTAGAATTTTGAAAGTCCAAGAGACACGGTTAATATCATGGACTAAAATTTGGTTCAATGAGATGAAAATAATTTTTGGTGAATAGTAACTTTTTACTGTTTTTACCACGATTAAAAGTAAATAGGGTAATTAAGGGTAAAAGTGTTATTATTATTACCCTAACACATGTCCTAATTCTATTGGATAAGTTTAATTCGACCAAAAAAAACCTTAGGAATAAAATATGACCATTTAGGCCCACTTGGATTAGATTAGGACATTTATTATCAATTTATTTAAAGAAGGGTTAAAATAGTTAAAATCAATGTTTAATAACTAAATCATTTTTAATATAGAGTTATATATAAAATAATTTCGACTATAAACATTCATTAGAAAGATAAAAATATTTCCAACATAATGGTATTTTATTTATAATTTTTAATCATTGAATAATTTAATTAATTTATGACACAATGATGATGCAGTAATTATCTTATTAATGAAATATTGACATAACTGATGTTATAAATACCCAAATAATTGTATTTTGAGACTTTTTATGAATTACAATAATTTTATATGTTAATATGACATGTTATTATTGATTTAATTAAATATTTTCTAACTAATCATTCTGTTATGATTTTCACAAAAATCAATTACCAAATAGTGCCAAAATTGACATAAAATTGTTTTTAAAACAAATATTATATTATTAATTGTTATTTTATTCCTAAAAATCTACGGATCGGCCCAATTACTTAGATACGGTTATATATATTAATAATAAACAACTTGGGGTTCTTTTGGCTTGATATAGTAAGACTATTAACCTTATAGTGTAAGAAAACAAGAAGACACGGTAAAAGTTAAATTATCTAACTTAAAGTTAAATCTAAATGATAAGGTTACAATTGATACCTAAACTTGTCTAAATTCTATTGGATGAGATTATTTCGACCCATCCCCATCTTAGATTCGAAATATATCAATTTGGAGCTATTAAAAACCGAATTTGACTTTATAATAAAATAATATTTTTAGTTATTCCAAAGGTGCCCCTCTCCTCCCTTATAAAAGGGCACCTCCTCCCTCTCTTCCTCACACCACTTTGAACCTTCAAGCTCGGCCAACCCCTGCCAATATCTCCTCTCCACTTCCCTAGAAACATCTTAGAGGTCCTGGTCTTCTTCAAAATCCAATTTTAGTGCCCTAAGATGAGATCTCATAGAGGCGCTTCAAAGAAGAGGTAATGTCCGTTACCGATTCTCTCAACTTTATTTCTTCTTCCACTTCTTCTTATTTAGTTGTTTCATTATTAATTAATAACATCAGTATAACTAATATACTGATATGTTTTTATAAGTATGAAACAACCCTATTTCACCATCTATCCATCCTACGGAAAATGAAATCACCGCGCGTGCGTACGTACAGAATACCGTCTCCACACCGTTGTGTAATCTATTTTCCACCACCACCTTACTTGGATTGGTATAATGGTGTAAATAATGACTATATATGATTATTGTAAAGTTATATTGATTCTGAAATAGTATATATACACTCCAATACAATTCCACGATCATGGGAATGATATCATCACTCGTGCGTATGTACGGAATACCGTCTCCACGATGTGATGCGACTCGTTCTACATGATATTCATTGCATAATGATTATATAAATTAATTTAATGAATTAATATGATATATATTACACTAATACCATTCTGTAAATGATTTATCTATAACCTAAAAAGAAAAATTAGAATTTATTCGACAAAACACGCATAAGAACAAAAAGTAATAAACACCCGAAAAACAAGTAGTAATGAAATATTACTAATAAGAAGCTAATAATATGACCATATATGATATCATAAAAATAATTATGATTATGGAATAAGTCAATAACATTATTTAAATCATTATACAGGAGGTTCGGACACTTACGAAGCAAATCAGACCTAAGTTAAGGGAAAATATCACAATCTCAATTTTTATCCGAGATTGTTTATACTTCAGAATTTAATGGGTTGTATTTTATCATCCACATCCATGTTTCCTCATTATGTAATATTTTTTCAATCCACCTAAAATTTTTTAAATCCAATTTTACCGTTCGGTGAGTTTTTAGTAAAAGATATGAAAGGAATCTTTTGTCATTTTTCATACGAGGTACTTTTTGACTTTTCCGACAAAAGTACAAGAAGAATGTTTGTTTAACTTATACGACATGAATGGATTTTTAAAACATTATTTCCAAGAAGCTTACTTTAAAAGTTTTCAAGTTTATTTTTAATCAACTTCTTTTAGTTTAAAATTTTATGACATGTTAAGAAAGGAAAATGTTTTTTAAGTAGAAAGGATATTTTCCTCAAGAATGGAGTTCAAGTGTTTTATCAAAATTATTTTCCATCTAAGATAATATAGGGTTCTATTTCTGTCCCTATTATTACATTGATTTTATTATGTTGTGATGGAATTATTATTATGAATTCTTTTATCTTATATGAATTGTTTTATGATGTCATGTTGTTTAAGAATCCCATTTTTATTACATGAGTTATGCAATGATGTATGGTTTATGATTTTGTGGAACACATAAGAATGGTATCATTATGAGATGGGTGGGACCTATATCTCCCTCCAATGCATTGGGTAATGATTTTATATCTCATGAGATAGACATGGTTGGAACGGCAGGTTAAACTGGTTCAGTAAAACAGGACTGAAATGAGGAGTGAACTCGGTTTAGAAATGGTCCTTGTCCACTAAGATCGTCTTGGAAATGAGTCTTGACTAATAAGAAATGATTCCCTATGATTATGTGTACATGCCACAAAGTTTCATGTTTTATGTTATGATTATTGAGATTACATTTCACTACCATGATTTATCCCATGTTATGAAATTATGATCTCTTTTGCAGGGTAATATTTCCAAAATGTTATGTTTTTATTTTGATGTGATTGATATTTCTTTTGTTTACCCTTACTGAGCATTTGAGCTCACCCTTTTGTATGTTTTCTTTCCCCAGGTCAGGAAGAAGGGTATTAAGTTAGATATTCCAAAAAGGGACTATAGATATGATGAAATAAATGGGAGACAGTGTAGATGCTTTATGAACCAGTTGTTTATGTTTCCCAGTTTCTAAAGACACTATACCTATACAGTCCTTTCATGGTTTTGTTTTTTTTAATAATTATGCTTCAATTTTGAAGTATTAACCATGTATGTAAAGTATGGGTTGTTATAGTTGGTATCAGAGGAAAGGTATAATCAACCTTTGGAAACTAGGATCTGAAATCCTTAGTAAGAACCCTAAGGATAATTCTAAGCATAGAACACAATCTTAGTTTTTTAGAAATGACCATGAATAACCTAGGATAATACATTAAGTGTGAAATTTTAGTCTTGATTATGTGGTGTTCCTATTATAATTACTGTTGCTCACACTATTCTTCTTGGTTTTAGTCAATGGCTGGAACCCGAAGGAACCGGGTTAATGCGGAATGCGACGGGAAATGCAATGATTGTCCCCCTGAGCAACCAAACGTCATGGGAGCAGGAATGCAAAATCTTGTATCCATGATCACCCAACCTTCTCAAGCTATGAATCATGCAGGACTTCCAAACGAAAAAAGAAAGGAGCAACATTCTGTTGAATCCTTCATGATGCAGCGTCCACCTTCTTTCAGCGGGTCTACTGATCCATTAGTTGCTGAACAATGGATTAGTACTGCTAAAAAGATATTTTCAGTTCTTCAATGTTCTGAACATGATAAAGTCATCCTAGCAGTGTATCGTTTGGAAGGAGATGCTGATCAATGGTGGAATCGTATTAAGAATATGAGCCAAAGGGTTGAAATTGAGTCCATGGAATGGGATGAGTTCAAGAACTTATTTTTCAATAAGTACTTCCATCGTATTCTATGAAAAAAGATGGAGAAAGAGTTTCTTGAACTGAAGCAGAAGGATGATGAATCTGTTGGTACCTATGAAGCAAATTTTACAAGACTTGCAAGGTACGCTTCTGGTATTATTATCCAACCTGAGAGTAAGATCGATCGATTCTTTAGTGGCTTAAAACCAAGTCTTCTAAAGGCCTTAGTCATAAGGGACTTCAATAGCTATGAGGAAATCGTTCGATGTGCTCTCAAAGTTGAGATGGAGATTGGAGTAACCCATCAGTCATATAGGTTTGATAAGAAGAGGAAAATGGAATTGACAGGAAAATCTAAAGAGCACTTTGAAAAGAATATGAGCTTTCCCTTTTGCTCAAAGTGTGGAATGAAACATGGAGGTAGTTGTCTTAAAGGGACAAGTAAATGTTTAAAATGTGGAAAGGAAGCTCATCGAGCATTTGAATGCCGCAATGATGGGAAGAAGATGTCAAATGATGCAAACAAAGGAAGGGACACACAGAATGAACCTACTACACTTCAATGTTTCAAGTGCAAGGAGATGGGGCATTATTCCAATAAATGCCCTAATCCAAGGTTTGTTGATGATGATCGACATCAACAAAATTTTAAGGATAAAGACAAAAGAAAGTCACATGCAATTTCTATCAGCGATGTGGAGTACGATAACGATGTGGTGAAAGGTACACTTACCATCCACTCAAAAGTAGAAAATTTTTTATTTGATTCTGGATCCACCCACTCTATTATTTCTGAAGATTTTTCTAAGGGTGTCATTGTATTACCTCAACAATTAGATGTTGAGTTAGTTGTGACAACACCTAATGGCACAATAGTCGCATCAAAAGTTTATAATTCTTCCCCGATTGAAGTTTGTGGGAAAGTGCTTCCTTAAAATCTTGTGATCCTTCCTATAGTGTAATTTTATGTGATTCTTGGCATGGATTCGCTTTCTTTATATGGAGCTCATATCAATTGACAAAGAAGATAAGTCACATTTCATATTCCAGATCAATCTATGATCGTCTATCGATGCAAGGATGAACATAACCTTCCAGTGGAAATTTATTCCATCTTATGGGTCTTGATTCCAATAAATGAGGGTTATTTATCTCAAATGGTTGGTGAGAAACTCACGATTAATAATATGCCCATTGTACTGGAGTTTGATGATGTCTTTCCGAAGGAATTGTTGGGTCTTCCACCAAAATGTGAATTTGAGTTTTCAATAGAACTCGTACCGGGTTCTTTCCCTATTTCAAAGACACCTTATAGAATGGCCCCAATTGAGTTGTAGGAATTGAAGAAGCAACTCCAGGTGAATCTTGATAAGGGATTCATATTCCCTAGTGCGCCACCTTGGGGAGCACATGTTCTGTTTGTTAAGAAGAAAGATGGATCAATGAGACTCTGCATTGATTATCTAGAACTTAACAAGATCACTATCAAGAACAAATATCCTCTCCCGTGCATTGATGAATTATTTGACCAACTATGCGGAGCTCAATACTTTTTCAAGATTGATCTTCGTTCGAGGTATCATCAATTAAGGGTCAAAAGGGAGTATATACCAAAGACGGCTTTCCATACAAGGTATGGACACTATGAATTTATAGTGATGCCATTTGGTCTTACTAATGCCCCTGCTATCTTCATGGATCTGATGAATAGAGTCTTTAGAGACTATCTTGATCATTTTTTGGTTGCCTTTATAGACGATATTCTTTTTTATTCAAAGAGCAAGGAAGACCATGAAGATCACTTGAGAATTATATTGAAGACCCTGAGAAAGGAGAAGATTTATGACAAATTTACCAAGTCTGAATTTTGGCTTCAAAAAGTTGCATTTTTGGGTCACATAATCTCAAAAGAGGGGATATCTGTGGATCCAGAAAAAACAGAGGTTATCGAAAGATGGTCGAGACCAACAATAGTAACCGAGATCCGAAGTTTTCTTGGTTTGGCTGGATATTATCGACGTTTTGTGAAATATTTTTCAAGATTATCTAATCCACTCACCAGGTTGACTCGGAAAGGAGTTAAGTTTGTTTGGACGGATGAATGTGAAGAGAATTTCAAGGATTTGAAAAGAAGGTTATCCAGTGCACCTGTGCTCACACAACCTTGTAGTGGAGAAAGGTTTGTGATCTACAATGATGCATCCAAGAAGGGGTTGGGGTGTGCTCTTATGCAAAATGATATAGTGATAGCTTATGCCTCACGACAGTTGAAAATCCATGAGCAAAATAACCCAACACATGATTTGGAGTTAGTTGGGGTAATCATTGCATTAATGATTTGGAGGCATTATCTTTATGGAGAAAGGTGTGATATTTTTACTGATCATAAAAGTTTGAAGTATATTTTCACACAAAAGGAGCTGAATATGCGCCAAAGAAGATGGTTGGAACTGATTAAGTATTATGACTGCTCAATTCCTTACCACCCTGGAAAAGCAAACAAGGTGGCAGATGCATTAAGTCGACAAGACCATGCTAGCTTATCCATGATGAGGATCACAAAAGATCCAATATTTATGGATTTAAAAAGGATGGATCTTGGAATTTTAATGGATGGGGAGAAATCATATCTTTCTCAAATGAATGTTCAACCATCTATACATGTAAAGATTCAAGAGGCACAGAAAGAAGATGTCGAGTTACAAAGGAAGGTGAGAAATATTCCTGAATTCAACCTTGATTGTGATGGGATAATAATGTTCAGGAATCGGGTTTGTGTTCCTCCCATTCCAGAATTAAAGAAGGAGCTGCTGGATTAGGCTCATAGTTCTTCATTCTCTATTCATCCTAGAAGCATGAAGATGTATAGGGACCTGAAAGAGTACTTCTGGTGGGATGGTATGAAAAGAGATGTTGCTGAATATGTCTCTCGATGCTTTGTTTGTCAGCAAGTTAAAGATGAGAGACAGAAGTCCAAGGGGATGTTACAACCATTACCCATACCCGAATGGAAATGGGAAAACATCACTATGGACTTTTTCACTGGACTCCCTAAAACATCCAAAGGCAATAATGCTATCTGGGTCATAGTTGATCGTCTTAGAAAGTCTGCACACTTCATTGCTATTAGAGAGGATTTCTCTCTAGATCAGCTTTCCAGGATATATGTAAAGGAAGTGGTAAGATTTCATGGAGTACCACTTTCTATTATATCTGATCGGGATCCGAGATTTACCTCAAAGTTTTGGTGAAGTATTCAGCTTACTCTGGATACAGAGTTGAGTTTCAGCACTACTTATCATCCTCAAATAGATGGTCAGTCTGAGAGAACAATTCAAACTCTAGAAGATATGTTGAGAGCTTGCTCTATGGATTTCAAAGGTGGTTGGGATCAACACCTACCTTTGGTGGAATTTTCTTATAATAATAGCTTTCACTCCAGAATTCAAATGGCTTTTTATGAAGCTCTCTGTGGAAAGAAATGCAGGACTCCAACTTGCTGGGATGAAGTTGGGGAAAGAAAGCTATTAGGACCTGATCTTGTTGATGAGATGGCAGAAAAGGTCTGATCTATTCAACAACACATAAGAGCAGCTCAGAGTCGACAGAAAAGTTATGCCGACAATTGAAGAAAAGACCTAGAGTTTGAAGTGGGTGATAAAGTGTTCTTACAAATATCTCCCTGAAAGAGGGTCATGAGATTTGGAAAGAATGGGAAGTTGAGCCCTACATATATCGGTCCTTTCGAAATACAGGATCGTGTTGGAAAGGTATCTTACCGATTGGCGCTTCCACCAAATCTCTCTCAAGTTCACGATGTGTTCCATATATCTCTCCTGAGAAAGTACATACCTGATCCTTTATATGTACTCAGCTCAGAAGTTGTACCACTGGAGCAAGATCTTTCTTATGAAGAACAGTCGATAGAGATTCTGGATCATAGCGAAAAAGTCCTACGAAACAAGACCACTTGATTGGTGAAAGTTTTATGGAGGAACCACCAATTAGAAGAAGCTACATTGGATCTTGAGGATATGATGAGGGAAAGGTATCCTTATCTGTTTGTTACAAAGTGACGAATTTCGAGGGAGAAATTCATTTTAAGGGGGGTAGAATGTAACACCCGAGACTTTTATGAGAAATATTTTGTTTTTATGTTATATAAATCATCAATGGAATCTTTCACTATACACAACACTAGCTTGGCTTTCTTTACACGCAACAGCGGCCTTCCTCAATAGCTTGAGTCGTACGCAATACCGAGTTTCACTAAACAACGATATGCTACTAAAATATTATTAAAACTAGCCGTTATGAATAGTAATAACCACTTTTTCAAATATTGTAAATTTTATTTTTTAAAATGGACTTCATTTTTGGATTCGGAATATCGAAATTAGCTTAGGGTGAAATTTTGGTACTTTTCGGATAACTTTAATATTCTGATGAATAGTGAAAATTACTAAATTTTAATTAAAAACAACTTTTTTAATCTAAATAATTAATAGTGATAAATTATAAATTTTAGAGGTTTTAATGTATATTTAGAATATATTTTTACAATTTTATACAGTCTTGTTCATTGGATGTAATTTCTCATTTAAACCAGAAAAAAACAAGTGTCAATCTTTTGATAGTTATTATCTTTTAAAAACACGCTATTTGTTTTGACAACAGGAATTAATTTTTAAATTAGTTAATGTAACTGATATGTTTTGAATTTGGTAAAATAAACATCATTTTTGAATTCATAATATAAAATATAGCTTAGGCCTAATTTTTGGTATTTTTCTGGGAACTTTCATTTTTTTGAGGAATAGTGAAACCACTAAATGGTAGTTAAAAGAACAGAATTTTTCATAAAACTTAATTTTACCGCTTCTGTGAGTAGAATTTCGAAAATCTGAGAGACACGGTTAATATCAAGGACTAAAATGTGGTTCAATGAGATGAAAATAATTTTTGGGGAATGGTAACTTTTTACTTTTTTTACCACGGTTAAAAGTAAATATGGTAATTAAGGGTAAAATTGTTATTATTATTACCATAACACATGTCATAATTCGATTGGATAAGTTTAATTCGACCAAAAACAACCTTATGAATAAAATATGACCATTTAGGCCCACTTGGATTAGATTAGGACATTTATTATCAATTTATTTAATGAAGGGTTAAAATAGTTAAAATCAAATTTTAATAACTAAATAATTTTTAATATAGAGTTATACATAAGATAAATTCGACTATAAATATTAATTATAAATCTATAAAGATTTAAAACATAATGGTATTTTATTTATAATTTTTAGACATTAAATAATTTAATTTATTTATGACACAATGATGATGCAGTAATTATCTTATTAATGAAATATTGACATAATTGATGTTATAAATAGCCAAATAAATGTAATTTTAGACTTTTTATGGATTCCAACAATTTTATATGTTAATATGACATGTTAGTATTGATTTAATTAAAAAAATAGAACTAATCATTCTTTTATAATTTCCACAAAAATCAATTACCAAATAGTGTCAAAATTGACAGAAAATTGTTTTTAAAACAAATACTATATTATTAATTTTTATTTTATTACTAAAAATCTAAGGATCATCCAAATGACTTAGATAAGTTTATATATATTAATAATAAACAACTTTGGGTTCGTTTGGCTTGATATAGTAAGTCTATTAACCTTATAGTGTAAGAAAACAGGAAGACACGGTAAAAGGTAAATTATCTAACTTAAAGTTTAATCTAAATGATAAGGTTAAAATTGATACCTAAACATGTCTAAATTATATTGTATGAGAGGATTTCGACCCATACCCACCTTAGAATCTAAATATATCAATTTGGAGCTATTAAAAACCGAATTTGACTTTATAATAAAATAATATTTTTAGTTATTCCAAAGGTGCCCCTCTCCTCCCTTATAAAAGGGAACCTCCTCCCTTTCTTCCTCACACCACATTGAGCCTTCAAGCTCGGCCACCCCTGCCAATATATCCTCTCCAATTCCCTAGAAACATCATAGAGGTCCTGGTATTCTTCAAAGACCAATTTTAGTGCCCTAAGAGGATATCTCAAAGAGGCGCTTCAAAGAAGGGGTAATGTCCGTTACAGATTCTTTGAACTTTATTTCTTCTTCCACTTATTCTTCTTTAGTTTTTTCATTATGAATTAATAACATCAGTATCACTCATATACTGATATGTTATTATAAGTATGAAACCACCCTATTTCACCATCAATCCATCCTACAGAAAACGAAATCATCGCGCGTGCGTACGTACGGAATATCGTCTCCACGTCGTGGTGTAATCTATTTTCCTCCACCACCTTACTTGGATGGGTATAATGGTGTAAATAATGACTATATATGATTATTGTAAAGTTATATTTGTTCTTAAATAGTATATATACACTCCAATACAATTCTACGATCATGAGAATGATATCATCGCTCGTGAATACGTACGGAATACCGTCTCCACGATGTGATGCGACTCGTTCTACATGATCTTCATTGCATAATGATTATATAAATGAATTGAATGAATTAATATGATATATATTACACTAATAACATTATGGAAATGAGTTATCTATAACCTAAAAAGAAAAATAAGAATTTATTCGACAAAACACGCATAAGAACAAAAAGTAATAAACACCCGAATAACAAGTAGTAATGAAATATTACTAATAAGAAGCTATGAATATGACCATATATGATATCATAAAAATAATTATGATTCTGGAATAAGTAAATAACATTATTTAAATCATTATACAAGAGGCTCGGACACTTACGAAGCAAATCGGACCTAAGGTAAGGGAAAATCTCACAATCTCAATTTTTATCTGAGATTGGTTATACTTCAGAATTTACTAGGGTGTATTTTATCATCCACATCCATGTTTCCTCATTATGTAATATTGTTTCCATCCACCTAAAATTGTTTAAATCCAATTTTACCCTTCTGTGATTTTTTAGTAAAAGATATGAAAGGAATCATTTGTCCTTTTTTGTACGAGGTACTTTTTGACTTTTCCGACAAAAGTACGAGAAGAATGTTTTTTTAACTTATACGGCATGAATGGATTTTTAAAACATTATTTCCAAGAAGATTCCTTTACAAGTTTTCAATTTTATTTCTAATCAACTTTTTCTAGATTAAAATTGTATGATATGTTAAGAAAGGAAAATGTTTTTGAAGTATAAAGGATATTTTCCTCAAGAATGGAGTTCAAGTGTTTTATCAAAAAAAATTCCATATAAGATAATATAGGGTTCTGTTTCTATCCCTATTATTACATTGATTTTATTATTTTGTGATGGAATTATTTTTATTAATTCTTTTATCATATATGAATTGTTTTATGATTTCATGTTGTTTAAGAATCCCATTTTTATTACATGAGTTATGCAATGATGTATGATTTATGATTTTGTGGCACACATAAGAATGGTATCATTATGAGATGAGTGGGACCTATATCTCCCTCCAATGAATTGGGTAAATATTTTATATCTCATGAGATAGACATGGCTGGAACGGAAGGTTAAACCGGTTCAGTAAAACAGGACTGAAATGAGGAGTGAACCCGGTTTAGAAATGGACTTTGTCCACTAAGATAGTCTTGGCAATGAGTCTTGACTAATAAGAAATGATTACCTTTGATTATGTGTGCATGCCACAAAGCTTCATGTTTTATGTTATGATTATTGGGATTACATTTCACTACCATGATTTATCCCATTTTATGAAATTATGATCTCTTTTGCAGGGTAAGATTTCCAAAATGTTATGTTTTTATTTTGATGTGATTGATATTTCTTTTGTTTACCCTTACTGAGCATTTGAGCTCACCCTTTTTTATGTTTTCTTTCCCCAGGTCAGGAAGAAGTGTATTAAGTAAGATATGCCAAAAAGGGACTATTTATATGATGAAATAAATGGGAGACAGTGTAGTTGCTTTATGAACCAATTGTTTATGTTTCCCAGTTTCTAAAGACACTATACCTATACGGTCCTTTCATGGTTTTGTTATATGTTGTTGTAAGTATGATTCAATTTTGAAGTATTAACCATGTATGTAAAGTATGGGTTGTTATAGTTATGTTCTTACTCAATGGATTACCAGGGAAGTTGGGACCAACAACTTTATTTGGATTAATTTTCTTATAATAACAGTTTTCATTCCAGTATACAGATGGTTCAATTTGAGGCATTATAAGGGAAGTGATGTCGAACTACAGTTTTTTTGGGATGAAGTAGCCCAAAGGAAGTTTATGGGACTAGAATTAGTAGAATAGATGGAAAAAAAAGTTCAGTTGATTCATAAGCTCATGATAACAGCTCAGAGCATGTAGAAAAGTTATGTGGATAACTGGAGGAAGGATCATTCTTTTGAGGTTGGTGATCATGTCTTTCTCAATGTTTCTCCATGGAAAAATGTGATGCATTTTGGTAAGAAGGGAAAGCTGAGTATGAGGTTTATTGGACCCTATGAAATACTTGAGAAAGTTGGATCAGTTTCCTATAGAGTGGATTTACCTTCAAGTTTATTCTAGGTACACAATTTTTTTCATGTTTCATTGTTGAGGAAGTATATTCCAGATCCATCTCATGTTTTGAGACCATAAGTAGTTGAATTGGAAGAGAATCTCTCTTATGAGGAACAACCAGTCCATATTCTTGATAGAAGAGAGAAAGTGTTGTGGAATAAGATAATTCATCAGGTAACAGTTTTTTAGAAAAACCATATGGCTGAGGAGGCAATGTGGGAATCTGAAAATGCTATAATGGATAAATACCCTCATTTATTTGATAAGTGAATAAAATTGTGAGGTCGCAATTTCCAAAAGGGGGAAGGATGTAACAACCCAGGTAAATAAAGGATTTGATATTTTCATATTATTAATATTTTTGAATTAAATTTAAATTTTACTTTAAAGGGGATGTTATGTTTGATGGCATACCTGATACGTAGCAACGGGTTTCTTTGAAATCTTACGTTGCACACTAATAATATAATATTATTATTTTAAATGGTAGTTAATGCCTAGTAGTTGTATTGGAAGGAATGAATAGAACTAACTAAAAAATGATTATATATTTTTGTGAAATGTTTTTACATTTATCCAATAAATTTTAGAGGCTTAAAATGTGAATGAATCCAATTTTAATCATAAATACTCTAATATTCTTTAAAAGGTCGATTTACCGCCTTTTAGTAATGAACCCTCATTAAATATAGTTTTGATCACTTTTATATGTTCTATTTGACAAAATAAAATTATTCTTTATAATCGGGTCATAAAAATTTACATTGGGTAATTTTTTTTATTTTTTCGATAAAATTCATTTTTTAATGAATAGTGAAAAATACTGCATTTTATTTCAAAACTGCCTTTTAATATAATTTATTTATATGGTTAGATTATCTTTTTAATTGGTTTTAAATTTTAATTACATTATTGTTTTACTTTTTAATCCAATTTTGGTCATTGGAAGTAATTTCACTTTGAAAATGGACATAAACAAGTGTCAATCTCTTGATATTTATTATTTCTTGAAAACGTGCTTTTTTGTTTTGACAATGGTAATTAATTTTAAATTAATTTCTTCTACTTCTGTGATTTTAATTTGAAAAAATGGATTCCATAGTTTGAATTATGAGGTCTAAATTTTGTAAATAGGTAAATTTTATTTTTAGACATTTTAAATATTTACTTCAGTAAACATTTTATTTACCATGGTTAAAGGGTAAATATGATAAATAAGGATAATAAAATAAGATTATAATAATATTAAATTACACTAACATGTTTCCTATTCCTGTTGGTTGATACATGTCCGACCATGGGCTTCCTTGGGTCGATTTTGGGTCCCCATGGAGCCACTTAAGAGTGACAATGACACTTTATATTATTTAATTTAAAGTAAAGACAAAAATGACTTCAACATATATCTTTCAGTAAATCAATTTTTACAAGGGGTTATATAAGTTATATATTCAAATATAAATATTAATTTGAAATATAAAAATATTTCCTACATCGTGGTATTTTTTTAATTTTTTAGACATAAAATAAATAATATTATTTGTGACACAATAATGATGCAGTGTTTACCTCATTATTGAATGATTTAAATAAATAAGATTATAAAAATTAAAAACAAATATCCAAAAACTATAAAATTATTATTTTATTATTTTATTTCGAACATAAGTCATCTTATATTCCACTTTAATTAGTTTTTGACCTTTAGAAACCGAAAATCATTATATAATAAATTAATATTTTCAAACATTCCTAAAGAGCCCCTCCTCCCCCTTAGAAAAATCACTCAACTCTAACCCATTACTCAAACCCCTCAACCCCCTTGGATCGTCCAAACCATACCCAAATAATCTCTCAAGATACCTATCATCCACCTAGAAGACTTACCTTAGGCATAAGGCACTTAAAGGAAACCTTTTGGTTCAAACCAAAGGGAGATACTCAATTTAATGGTAATGTCTTCTCTTAAGTTCTTTTCTTTTATTTTACTTATCCAAACCCATAAACTCTTTTTATTAATATCTTTTATAGAAAAACTAGTATGATAAATATACTAGGTTGTTTTTATCATAAGTATTCTAACTACACTTACACACACGTCTTTCTAATTGGTAAATAACATATTGTTTCTCTGGACGGCGAACTACTGCCTCACAAAATGATGAATGTTCAAATATATCCAACTGCCTCTCATGGTGGATATTAAGATTGAACTATATTTATATATGATATATGTTAGGTCTATTTTATCTCTATTCTTCTGTCTTTTTTATTTATATCATATATTTATGGTTCCCATAATGGGTAAACACAATAATTTTATTTGAGGAAGTGCGGACTACCGCCCCCTCAAAGTGATATGACTCATTCATGCCATACGTGGGACGTATAAAGGATTGAGTTAATGAAATTGTATATTATATTATACTGTAATTATAATATACCTATGTATAATTATGTTTTCATTTCATTAAAATTTTAAATAGAAATGAAAATAGCGTTCACACGTACATACGGCTTACCATCTCTATGAACGGTGCATTTAATTTCTTATCTCCAAATGTTATGTACTATTATTAATAAATATATATACTGGATATATATGATATATATGATATCCAAATTATTGATATCATTCTCTATATTATGGACTTTTGACCACAAGAACAACTTGTAATTATAAGAAGTTCATTTTGGGCTCAAGTACCAAATATCGACAGAATGACCATCATTAACTTAAATGATTACATAATGTTTATAACATGGTAATAAGTGATATAAAATAAACAATAAACTTTACAAACATTCTTAAGAAAGTATAAATTACCTTTATTTTATTATTCGGGAGATTAAAGAACAAAAGAGTCAAGTCGGACACGAGGTAAGGGATTTCATCTCAATCTACTTTCATTGAGGCATATTTTGTTTTACACACAAATTTCTATTATACGGTGTATAAACACTATTGAATTTTCATTTCATTCAAGGGAATACTTTTCTACGAGGCGTTTTACTAAATGAACAAATAATAATTTTTCTTTTTTTAACATAAGCGGTGACAATGACCTTTTCCGCCGCCGCGAGTATTATTTGATCTTGGATTACTTAACAAGCTGTAATGGTTTTAAAAGAAAAATAAATACCATATACTCTATTGTGTATTTTGGAATTTACAATGATTTTTTAATGGATCAATTATGTTAATATATTGAAATTATATCTTGTGATTGCAATGTAGAAATGTTATCTTTCCTTTATACTTGTGTTATGTGTTATGATTATTTTATGGTTGTTGGGAATTGTATAAGTATACAGGTGGTTCCATAATAAACCTATGGTGGGTGATCCTGAGATAGATCTTTAATTCATTGTGAAATGTTAAGGAGGGAAACATGAATATTTCTCCTAAAAGATTTAGGGAATATACTATGATGGGTATTCCAAATGTAACTCCCTACGTAGTTGGGAAAGCTACAATGTAAGTATGTTATGGATGCCACAAGTTACCTTTATGATTTATGTTTTTTATGTGTTATTCATAAGTCATATGACTTCATGAGGTATTTTAAAAATCTTATCTTTCGAGATACTAATGTTTTCTTTCTTTATTTTATAATCCTTACTGATCTTTTTAGGCTCATCCCATGTTTTGAAATGTTTTTCACAGGATTTAAATATTAATGGGGCCAAGGATGGGATCAAGGAAAAGTCATGATGTCTAAAACATGGAACTAGACATGACTCTTTTTTAATGAGTTTTTATTTTATGAAAAAAATAGAAACTGGGTAGAAGTTTCTACTTCGTAATTTTTTAGGTGTAATTTGATAGATATGGCCTAATTATCTAAAACTCTAAACCTGAAAAGATCCTCAATGTGAATTATTAATTTAATTCAATATTATGTAAAAAATTTAGGCCAGGGCCTTATATTATAAAACATTCCATGTCTTTATTTTCCAATCAAAGTAGGTTGATATAAGGAGTGATGTTAACATAATTGAATTGGGACTTGTGAAAGTGTACATCAATAAATAAGGGTATAATAATGACCATTCATAATGGAATCATAGATAGTACAAATTTTTTATATCCCAGATCATGAAAACAAAAAGTGGTCAATTATTTTGTTATCTTCCAAAACCAATGAAGGATTATATGTCAATTTTATTAAGGATAAACCTTTCATTGAGACATCATAATAATTTCATAGTGGAACAAGTATAGATAGTGTCTTATATTTCACATGAGATCACAATAAGGGGATGTGGGTACTCATTTGAGTGGGAAAATCCCATTAACCATTAATGTAAAAACGAGAGTTCAATAATTAGGTTATATATTTTTTAATATACACTGTGTTACCTCATTTTAATATTCATTCAGTACTATATTCATATAATATAAATTAAATTTTAATCCACTTATACAATTAATTTATTTGGAAAATATTGATGCTCCCAATCCTGAGAAACAACTGGTTTCTCCACACACTGATGTTCTCAATGAACAGGAACAACATGTTTCTCCACATTGCAATGCTACAAATCTCATGTAACAACGTATTTATGATGTTGATGTTGAGGAAATTGTATTATGTGGGAAACCTATATCCTAGAAAATACAAGATCATCATGGAATGAAAATGATAAAAAATATTAAGTTAAGAAGCAAAGGCATCAAATTCATGGTTGGATAGAACGCACATGACCATCATATTAACCCCACCAAGTCTATTTTCCTTAGTTACAAATGGTACAAGACTCAATTTCTCCTTCTAATTGATGTAGATACGTGGAAAAATATTGTTACAACAGTTAAGGAACAAATTTAGTTATTTATTATGATAAAATTATTATATACTTCCTTTATTTCAGTAAAAATAAAATAAAGAAACATTGATTTACTCTACATTATACCTTAGAGATTTCATTTATAATAGAATGTTTTTGAATGAAATTTTTATTAATGGTCACCGAAAAAGATCATAGAGGATTTTAGAAAATTCGTATTAAGTATCATTATAGGAATTTTGAAGGGAAATTAAACCCACACCCAAAATAGATGTATGTACACATGATATAAAATTAAACGTGGAACTCAATTATTAGTCATCTTAAGGAGGCATACATTCAAGTATATTGATATTGAAAATACATTACATTAAAATACCTGTATTGATCACTATGATTTAGAATTACTAATTAATAAAACAATAATTGAGTACTGAAAAAATGTATCATGAATTAAAACCAACATTCCACTAGAGTAAATAATGTATGGGGTACACTTCATGTAAAAATGGTATTTATTTTAAATATGTAGTACTACATTTATGCATCATGAAGCGACAACATAATTATATTCCTTTGATTACATATATATTGATGAATTAAAATCCAATGAAACATGCATCTCGTGACATGTGCTAAGGAAGGATTCATGTGTATGAAATGATGAAATAATAATATATAAATACACACAAAAAGTATGGTAATAATGAGTAATGATGACATAATAAAAAATCTATTTTGAATCGGTATTCCATAACAATGATTGCTTATTTTCAATATTTTTTTATCACATTTAGTCATAAGAATCATCATCAACAAAACAAGATTAATTTATACATTTAGTGTCCTTGATGAGTAAGAATAATATGGATGAGTCAAAGGTGTCAGTTTTGGAGTGGTTCCCCAAAAATATTTTGTGAAAATAAATAGATGAGGTCATAAAGATAAGAAAATATAGGTGATTCAAACACCAAGAACTACTCTATAAAAAATTAATTTGTAGTCTGAGTTGTTAGATAATGTTATAGGAATGAATCAAAGAGAAGAAACAACACAACAAACACTATATGAAGACCCCCCATCTTTGAGGTGATTTATTACCCTCAATGGTCTTCCTTGGGGTAATTGTTTTTTAGATGACTATTTATATGAAATGTTAATCGGGAAGATGTTGATACCTTTCCTGTGATTATATTATAATGGGTGTAAATTATTTTTATTTATATCTATCATCACCCAACCATCCCCTTGTTGTCAGGGGTTTGGTGTAAAATATCCAAGTTGGTATTTTACATAGAAAAAAACATATAATAAATCATGAGATAGTGGGGATTCACATTTCTTATGACTCGAACACCATGACACATGTTCTCCTTGACGATCTGGATGTTTACACAATTGAACATGATATTGGATATCTTGTAGTATGGTTGTTTGATCTTATAAAAGTAAATGTACACAATGAGGTATTCCTTTTATTTTTTAAAAACATTAAAATATTAATGAGAAATTTCCAAAACCGAGGTATATTATTACCGATGGAGAAAAGGAAGGATAAGTTGAAGTTATAATCATAAAATATAAAGGATTGACTGATCAGTCAAAAATACCTTCAAAAGGTACCTTTACCTACCGATTCAAATTCTAAATTTACAAATATTTCACATTTTTATGGATAAAATATTCAAATACGGTGATACGTACATCATTGATTATTAAGAAAATATATACAAATATGCCATAATGAATTTCTTACTCTTGAGAATGTAGATGGAATCATCAACCATGGGTGGATAGGAGTCTCAATTGTAAATGTATACATGAGGTGTGATTTCATATTTTCTTTTTCTAATAGATAATATAGTATATTAATTATAGTTAAATAATATTTATATTTTTTATAGGAATATATATCAGTGTTATTTAAAGGGATCACCCTATAACCAAAAAGTTCGGCACATTACTCCTCACATCAATTGTACACAAAAAGGTCACAGAAAGAAGATGTATATTATTTAATAGCCTACTAACTATCATCAATGTTTGAAAATAGAAATTACAAATGAAACACTCTTATTAATACCTTTGATGTTGGGAAAAACTAAATATTTTACTCATATCAAATATATTATCAAAACTTTAATTAATTTTTCCTTTTTTTAGGTAGCATCGGTTTCCCATGGAAAAACAATTTGAAACTAGAAAAAAATATTTTTTGGACTCAATGCATGGATACCCAAAAAATCAACCACGCATGATGACTTTTAAAAACAATTAATAAAATAAAAGAAACAATTTACAAAAAAATATTTTTTAAAAAATTTTATATTAATTTTTAATAATTTTTTTATGATATGGTGGTGTATAAATATCATAAAAATATTTTCATGAGGACAATACATGAGAATAATAAGCCTATCAAATTCTACAAGTGTATAAGTGTCAGGATATATACAATACGATTTCACTATAAAAAAATATCTAAAAAATTACTTATTTTGTGTGGTTTTTTAGTGATGTCCAAAATAAAATAATGGAAAGGATTGTGGTTATTTAATTTATTAATTAATAAAAGATATTGTATTCCATCAATAAACTAGAATCCCCAAAGTGGTATTCTTGGTTATAATTATAATTTCATTTAAAATATTTATTAATAATTTTTTATTTATCTTTTTCTATTACATTCAGGATTGTAGAGGTTCCACATATTAAAAAGTGGAAGTTGATTTGTTTAAAAATGAATGAGCAGAATACATGCTGTCAGAATGTACACTTACATTTTAAAAATGTGACTTCATACTACTTATATAGTTAATTTTCTCAAAATTTAATCCACTTTTTTAGTTAATTTCCATAAAATTATTATCTAATACTAATTCTGTTATTTATCATATAGATCATGGAGAAAATATTTCTTCAGAAATTTTTTTTCTTTGATAATTTTGTTCTCTATTAAAATCACAAGTTGATTAGAGAAAAAAATTCTCATGAAGTTCTTTAATAAGTATGATGTGGTTTAGAATTATTTTTTCTCTTTATAGAGCTATTTTTTATTTAATTGGTTTTTGTATATTCATTACTATGTTGTTTCAATGTATAGATGACTCGATGTGTGTGTTTTTGGTATAAATTGACCTTGTAGTTAAGAATTTCTATCACTAACTAAAAACCAAGAAAATTCACTCAGATTGTCTCGATACATTAGTAAAATGGTCCATAATTCATTTATGATATGTAGGAATTAGATTTACATCTATCTGACACATGGTGAGGTCATTATGACTCAAAATGATTGTTTTTATTTAAAATTTATATTTTAGTTCAGAACATATGGTACATACTCAAAATCAATAAAATGAACTCTGATTATATTGAATCTTTATGAAAATTATCTATTAGTAATTGTTGGTGTGTATGATTCAACCACATGTATAAGAATCAACTTCCCAACATCTCTTATGCTCAATAATCTCACTTATTGTATTTTTTGGAAACCATGGAATATAAATCAATATAGAACTAATAAAACAAATAAATGAACCATCATTCAGCTAATATAATAAAAATTGAGAGATCATGGTGTATAAAATAATAACACTAAACCATTATATCATGATTTCTATAAAACAGTGATATCCAATCAACTATTTACAATCCTAGTTGTCTTGATACCACTTTATAATTATAAATCTTTCTTAGCCTTTGATATCACATGATGTGTTGGATAAATCAAAATAGATTCATCACTTATTCAACTAAAAATAAAATATATCCTTTCCCAAAAACACTATTTGAAACCTATATAAAAACATATTACAACATTTTCTTGCACAAATTCTCTTCATAATTATTAAAATAGTTCACAGGGAATCACACACCACATGTTTTCCCAAAACAAATCCCCCTTTTAATGAATCCATATGAATATATACTCCCTCTAAATAAGATATTTTTACCCATTTGGAAAAAAATTATCAATTGATTATCTCAAAATTATTTCACTCCCCTTTGAAAAAAAATTGAATACATAAATGAATAAGAGAAATAGATTTATATGGTCATTTTGATGAAATTCCCTCAGAAAATGGTAATACAGATGACAATATGAGATAGGCGAATGAATCAAAATACCTTACCCTTTAGAAGAATGAATTTTAACTCCCAACATCGACCTAAAACTATAAAAAACATGCTTTAGTAATGGTTTGTTAAAAATATTATCCACTTTCCCCTTTATAAGAACTAATTGAAAATTTAACATATTATTTTCCAATATCTCTTTTATGTAGTGAAATTTAATATAAATGTTCCTTAGAATTGATTTTGGTATAAGATTTATTGAAATTTTGATGAAACTTTGATTGTCTCCAATAATAAGCTATGGTAACTTCAATTCTACCTTGACATCTTCCAGTCAAGTTTTTATCCACTTCGATTGGGTTTTCCATTGAGTTACAATAACATACTCAACTACAATAGTTCTCAAGATAAAATAATTTGATTCTTTTTCTTCCAACAAGTACAATTATCTTTTATAGGGAAAAATTACCCATATGTAGACATTCTATCATCAATATTTCCTTCCCATCCTATATTTTTATAACAAAAGAGATCAAGTTATCCTTCACTCAAATATTTTAGTCCAAAATATATTTTCCCTTTAATGTACCTATGAATCCACATTCCAATGATGAAGTGAGATTCTTTTTGTGTACTTTGGTACCTTTAAAATGTGTAATAATATAAATAATATTTTTTCAATAATGATTTTTTGTATAACAAACATATAATAAGAATCAATAATTACCTTAGATCTACTTATTTTCCCTCATATCAATAGACAACATATTTCCAATAGAAATTAGAGTGGAAACTAGATTTTAATCCTCTACTCAAAACCCATTTAGTATTATCTAAGCATAGTTCTATAGGTAAATAAAGATATGATCTACCCCTTGATAAATTTGAAGGAAAAATCTTTTTTATTTTCAATAAAGACTCTCTATGGTTGAGTGGTAACCAAAACACCATTGGGTTCTAAAAAACAATAAGATTCCATGTTTCAAATTTAAAATTTCAAAAAACATAACAAATCAAAGACACATAACCCGAGGGGATCTCAAGTTGTGATCACACACGTCATGAAAAGTCCCATCAACATCTGCATCATATGATATTACCGCCAATTTCACCTTCATTTCCCTAACACCACCAGAGCTGATAACCAGAGAATGTTTTCCAAGTAGAAAACCACGACAAATCTTCGACCCATCATCATGAAATAAACCTTCACCCACATCACCATCAAAACACTGATGATGTCTCCAAGATCCGACACCATATGAGATCACCACCATGCAAGAAAACACAATTTCACAAATCTAAAAAAATCTGAAACAAACCAAGGTCGTTGTCAAGTTTTTCTTTCCTCGACACCACATATTCATCACACACATCATCTGACATCACTACACACCACCAAAAAATGTTTTTTCCATCTAGAACTTTGTTATCCCCTTGAAAAACACAACCTAAAGCTTCCTTGATAGAAACCACAATAGAAATACCAGGGGAGGAGATATGGACTATGAATCTTGGGTAAAGTTGATGTATATTAAAGCATCAACAAATATTCAAGACATTCGCAAGAATGATCCCAACCAAATGTTTTCCAAATACAAACAAAACAAACTAGAAAGTATCAATTCAATTCACACTGATATGTGCCTACAAGAACGATAGACTCACCATGAAAGAAAACCAGGGGACATGTTAGAATTGAACCCTTCCTCGAAACCACCACCATGAGAGTAATATCCTACATCACCGATGAAAAATACAACACAAACTATAATAGGAACCAAAAGGGTAAAAATCTAAACTTAAGGGAGGAAAATTAAAAGAAAATAAGGTGAAACAGAACAACAAGGTTGAACGCCCCTCACAAATAGCTTTGACTGTCAGCCAAAGAAATGTTTGGAAGTCGCCACCCCCATCAATGCAATAGTTGGGGGATACAAAGGTCCTATCTGACAAACCTCGTCCCAAACATATCCAAGAAATCATGGAAACACCACTCTGGTATGGGAGAAATTCCAATATAACCTAGGAGAACCACTATAGATGGAACTTGGGTGGAACAAAGATGATATTTATAACGACCCATAATTTAAATTCATGGTTATTACATCAAAATTGAAGCATACTTATTACAACATATAACAAAATGAAGAAAGGACCGTATAGGTATAGTGTCTTTAGAAACTGGGAAACATAAACAACTGGTTCATAAATAATCTACATTGTCTCCCATTTATTTCATCATATCAAGAGTCCCTTTTTGGCATATCCTAGTTAATATCCTTCTTCCTGACCTGGGGAAAAGAAAACATACAAAAGTGTGAGCTCAAATTCTCAGTAAGGGTAAACAAAAAAATATCAAACATATCATATTTATAAGAACATAACATTTTGAAAATCTTATCCTGTAAAAGAGATCATAACATGGGATAAATCATAGATGTGAAATGTAATCCAAATAATCATAAATTAAAACATGAATCTTTGTGGCATACACACATAATCATAGAAAATCATTTCTTAGTAGTCAAGACTCATTTCCAAGACTATCTTAGTGGAAAAAGTCCATTTCTTAACCAAGTTCACTCCTCATTTCAGTCATGTTTCACTGAACCGGTTTAACCTGCCGTTCCAGCCATGTCTATCTCATGAGATATAAAATCATTAACCAATGCATTGGAGGGATATATAGGTCCCACCTATCTCATAATGATACCATTCTTATGTGTGCCACTAAATCATAAACCGTACATCATAGCATACCCCATGTAATAAAAATGGGAATCTTAAACATCATGACATCATAAAATTATTTCCATCACAACATAATCAAATCAATGTAATAATAGGGATAGAAACATAACCCTATATTATCTTATATGGAAAATAATTTTGATAAAACTCTTGAACTCCATTCTTGAGCAAAATATCTTTCCTACTTCAAAAACAATTTTCCTTTCTTAACATGTCATAAAATCTTAATCTAAAAGAAGTTGAATAAAAATAAACATGAAAACTTGTAAAGGATTCTTCTTGGAAATAATTTTTAAAAAATCCATTCATGCCGTATAAGTTAAAAAACATTCTTCTCGTACTTTTGTCGGATAAGTCAAAAAGTACCTCGTATGAAAAACGACAAAAGATTCATTTCATATCTTTTACTAAAAACTCACCGAAGGGTAAAATTGGATTTAAAAATTTGTAGGAGGATGTGAATAATATTACATATTGAGGAAACATGGATGTGGATGATAAATATTCCCCAGTAAATTCTGAAGTATAAACAATCTCAGATAAAAATTGAGATTGTGAGATTGTCCCTTACCTTAGGTCTGATTTGCTTCGTAAGTGTATGAACCTCCTGTATAATGATTTAAATAATGTTATTGAATTATTCCAGAGTCATACATAATGTTATGATATCATATATGGTCATATTCTTAGCTTCTTATTAGTAATATTTCATTACTACTTGTTATTCGGGTGTTTGTTACTTTTTGTTCTTATGCGTGTTTTGTCGAATAAATTCTTATTCTTCTCTTTAGGTTATAGATACCTCATTTCCAGAATGGTATTAGTGTACTATATATCATATTTATTCATTAAATTTATTTATATAATCATTATTTAATGAAGATCGTGTAGAATGAATCGCATCACATCGTGGAGACGGTATTTCGTACGTACGCACGAGCAATGATATCGTTCCCAAGATCGTGGAATTGTATTGGAGTGTTTGTATACTATTTAAGAATCAATACCACTTTACAATAATCATATATGGTTATTTATTTGCACCATTATACCCATCCAAGTAAGGTGGTGATGGAAAATAGATTACACCATGGCGTGGAGACAGTATTCCGTACGTACGCACGCGCGGTGATTTCGTTTTCCGTAGGATGGATAGATGGTGAAATAGAGTTGTTTCATAATTATAATAAAATATCAGTATATGATTGATACTGATTTTATTAATTCATAATAAAACAACTAAATAATAAGAAGTGTAAGAAGAAATAAAGTTGAAAGAATCGGTAACGGACATTACCTCTTCTTTGAAGCGCCTCTTTGAGACCTCCTCTTAGGGCACTACAATTGGTATTTGAAGAAGACCAGGACCTCTAGGATGTTTCTAGGGAAGTGGGGAAGTGAACTGGGCAGGGATTTTCCAAGCTTGAAGGCTCAAATTGGTGTGATGAGGAGAGGGAGGAGGTGCCCTTTTATAAGGGAGGAGAGGGGCACCTTTGGAAATATAAGAAATATTAGTTTATATTAAATCCCAAACCCACTTAAAAACTTCCAAAATGACTCATATCTGAATATTAGATGAGATAGGGTTGTAATATAATCAACCAATAAAATTTAGACATGTTAGGAATTTATTTTAAACATTATCAACTTGATTTATCCTTATTTGTCAATTTAATTTTATTTATGGTAAAAATATTCTAAATTTTAAATTATTATAAATAGTTACACATGGGTTGTGAATTTTCCATAATTTGACACTTTGTGATAGTGTCGACCATATAAATTTTAATTTATAGTTTTTAAATATTTTTGTGATTTTTAAACAATTTTATAATATGTTATTTTTATAAACTACAATAGTGTCAATTTTGACAATATTCATTTATTTGAATCTAAATAAAATATATACAGAAGATATGTTCGAACTAAAATTTTTAATAGATTTATAAAATTTCATATGTATCTATAAAATTTGTGTATCACATTAAATAGTTCATATAATAATTATTTTATTATTTTTAAAACCATTTATTTGATATTTTAATTAATAAAATAATTTCAACATCGCTATTGTGGCATAATTAATGATAATTATTTAATCCCTAAATATTCTAAATAAATTCCTATGATGTAGATAATTGTACTAGATTTCTGTAGACTTTTAATTTTCGAAGATTCATTAAGTTTATCACTAAATTAAAATTATTATACTTATAAGATTTAAGAAAGTGACATGTTGTCACATTCATTGGTTTTAATTATAATTAAATTATTTTCATCGACAAAAGTCCATTAAATGAATCTAATCCGACCCTTAGGTGATATGGGTCTACTTTAAGTCATCCAATAGCATTTTGGCAGGTGTTAGGGTAACTTTATAATCTTATATTTACCCTTAATTACCCGATTTACCTTTAACTATGGTAAATAAAATTTACCGTAGTTACTATTCATAATGCCCAAAAATAAAAAGTAGCCTATTTAAATAATTTGGACCCACTTATTCCAAATATGGAATCCATTTTTTCAAAATTCAAAAGATATAAGTTGCAGTAATTAATTTAAAATAAATCTCGTTGTTAAGAAAACGGGTTTTAGAAGTTAAAACATTGCCAAAGATCGAAATGTTTTTACCTATGAATTCAATGTGAAATTAGTTCTAATGACATAAATTATATTTAATGGTAAAAATATATTCTATTTATACTTTAAAACCATTCAATATTATAATTTAACCATATAAATTATCTCAATGAAAAAAGTTGTTTTTAATTAAAAATTAGCGTATTTTTACTATTCATCAAAATATGAAAGTTATCAGAAAAATATCAAAAATTTATCAAAAGTAAATTTTATACCCTGATTAAAAAAAAGAATTTTATTTTGTCAAATTGAACTTATAAACATGTCAAAAACTTGATTTGATGTGGGTATGCCATCAAAAGGCGGCAAAACCGTATTTTTTGAAAAATACTTATTTTACCTGAAAAATTTAATTTGTTCTCTTACCATATTCTATAAAATGTGTAAGATGAATAATAATGTTAAAAAATTCAAAATTTAGTTAATAATATTCATAACGTCTAGTCCATAATAATATATCGTTGTTTAGTGAAACCCGGTATTGCGTACTATACACACTATCGAGGAAGGTTGTGATTGCGTGTAATACAAGCCAAGTTCGTATTGGGTGCTGTGAAAGATTCTTTTGGTGTTGCGTATAACATAAGACATAAAAAAACTATTTCTCATAAACTCTCAGGGTGTTACATTCTTCCCCCCTTAAAATGAATTTCTCCCTCGAAATTCGTTACTTCATTACAAACAGATGAGGATACCACTCCCACATCATATCCTCAAGTTCCCATGTAGCTTCTTCTAATTGGTGGTTCCTCTATAAAACATTCACCAAGCGAGTGGTCTTGTTCCATTGGACATTTTCGCTACGATCCAGAATCTTTATTGGTTGTTCTTCATAAGAAAGATCTTTCTCCAGCGGTACAACTTCTGAGCTGAGTACATGTAAAAGATCATGAATGTACTTTCTCAGGAGAGATACATGGAACACATCGTGAACTAGAGAGAGATTTGGTGGAAGCGCCAATCGGTAAGCTACCTTCCCAACACGATCCAGAATTTCAAAAGGACTGATATATCTAGGGCTCAACTTTCCCTTCTTTCCAAATCTCATGACCCTCTTCCAGGGAGATATTCGTAAGAACACTTTATCACCCACTTCAAACTCTAGGTCTTTTCTTTCGTTGTCAGCATAACTTTTTTGACGACTCGGATCTGCTCTTGTGTGTTGTTGAATAGATCTGACCTTTTCTGCCATTTCATCAACAATATCAGGTCCTAATAGCTTTCTTTCCCCAACATCATCCCAGCAAGTTAGAGTCCTGCATTTCTTTCCCTAGAGAGATTCATAAGGAGCCATCTAAATACCAGAGTGAAAGCTATTATTATAAGAATATTCCACCAAAGGTAGGTGTTGATCCCAACCACCTTTAAAATCTATAGAGCAAGCTCTCAACATATCTTCTAGAGTTTGAATTGTCCTCTCAGACTGACTGTCTGTCTGATGATGATAAGCAGTGCTGAAAGTCAACTATATATCCAGAGTATGCTGAAGACTTCGCCAGAACTTTGAGGTAAACCTCGGATCCCGATCAGATATAATAGAATGTGGTACTCCATGCAATCTTACCACTTTCTTTACATACATCCTGGAAAGCTAATCTAGAGAGAAATCCTCTCTAATAGAAATGAAGTGTGATGACTTTTTAAGACAATCATCTATAACCCAGATATCATTTTTGCCTTTGGATGTTTTAGGATGTCCAGTGACAAAGTCCATAGTGATGTTTTCCCATTTCCATTCTGGTATGGGTAATGGTTGTAACATCCCCTTAGACTTTTGTCTATCAGCTTTAACATGCTGACAAACCGAGCATCGAGAGACATATTCAGCAACATCTATTTTCATTCCATCCCACCAGAAGTACTCTTTCAGGTCCCTATACATCTTCATGATTCCAGGATGAATAGAGAATGAAGAACTATGTGCCTCGTCCAGTAGCTCCTTCTTTAATTCTGGGATGGGAGGAACACAAACCCGATTCCTGAACCTTATTATCCCATCACAATCAAGGATGAATTCAGGAACATTTCTCACCTTCTTTTGAAACTCAACATCTTCTTTCTGTTCCTCTTGAATCTTCGCATGTATATATTGTTGAACATTCATTTGAGAAAGATAAGATTTCTCCCCTTCCATTAAAATTCCATGATCCATCCTTTGTAAATACATAAATATTGGATCTTTTGTGATCCTCATTATGGATAAGCTATCATGGTCTTGTCGACATAATGCATCTTCCACCTTGTTTGCTTTCCCAGGGTGGTAATGAATTGAGTAGTTGTAATCCTTAATCAGCTCCAACCATCTTCTTTGGCGCATATTCAGCTCCTTTTGTGTGAAAATATACTATAAACTTTTATGATCAGTATAAATGTCACACCTTTCTCCATAAAGATAATGCCTCCAAATCTTTAGTGTAATGATTACCGCAGCTAACTCCAAATCATGAGTTGGATAATTTTGCTCATGGATTTTCAACTATCGTGAGGCATAAGCTATCACCATATCATTTTGCATAAGAACACACCCCAATCCCTTCTTGGATGCATCACTGTAGATCACAAACCACTCTCCACTACAGGGTAGTGTGAGCATAGGTGCACTGGATAACCTTCTTTTCAACTCCCTAAAATTATCTTCACATTCCTCCGTCCAAACAAACTTAACTCCTTTCTGAGTCAACTTGGTGAGTGGATTAGATAATCGTGAAAAATCTTTCACAAAAAGTCGATAATATCCATCCAAACCAAGAAAACATCAGATCTCGGTTACTATTGTTGGTCTCGACCATCTTTCGATAACCTCTATTTTTAATGGATCCACAGATATCCCCTCTTTTGAGATTATGTGACCCAAAAATGCAACTTTTTGAAGCCAAAATTCACACATGGTAAATTTGGAATAAAGATTCTCCTTACATAGGGTCTTTAATATAATTCTCAATTGATCTTCATGTTATTCCTTACTCTTTGAATAGACAAGAATATCATCTATAAAGACTACCACAAACTGATCAAGATAGTCTCTAAAGACTCTATTCATCAGATCCATGAAGATAGTAGGGGCATTAGTAAGACCAAATGGCATCACTTTAAATTCATAGTGTCCATACCTTGTACAGAAAGTCGTTTTTGGTATATCCTCCATTTTGACCCTTAATTGATGATACCCTGAACAAAGATCAACCTTGGAAAAGTATTGAGCTTCGCGTAGTTGGTCAAATAAGTCATCAATGCATGGGAGAGGATATTTGTTCTTGATAGTGATCTTGTTAAGTTCTCTATAATCAATGCAGAGTCTCATTGATCCATCTTTCTTCTTAACAAACAGAATAGGTGATCCCCAAGGTGACGCACTAGGTCATATGAATCCTTTATCAAGATTCTCTTGGAGTTGCTTCTTCAATTCCTGCAACTCAATTGGTTCCATTCTATACAGTGTCTTTGAAATAGGAAAAGAACCCGGTACGAGTTCTATTGAAAACTCAGCTTCACGATTTGGTGGAAGACCTGGGAATTCCTCCGGAAAGACATCTTCAAATTCCCATACAATGGGAATATTCTTAATCGTGTGTTTCTATCCAACCATTTGAGATAAATAACACTCATTTAGTGGAATCAAGACCCATAAGATGGACAAAATTTCCACTTGAATGTAATGTTCATCCTTGCATCGATAGACGATCATAGACTGATCTGGAATATGAAATGTGACTTCCCTTCTTTGGCAATTGATATGAGCTCCATATAGAGAAAGCCAATCCATGCCAGGAATCCCATAAAATTCCACTATAGGAAGGATCACAAGATTTTCAGGAAGCACATTCCCACAAACTTCAATCGGAGAAGAATTTTAAACTTTTGATGCGATGGTTGTGCCATTAGGAGTTGTCACAGCCAACTCAACATATAATTTTTGCTGTAATATGGTGACACCCTTAGAAAATTCTTCAGAAATAAAAGAGTGGGTGGATCCAGAATCAAATAAAACATTTTCTACTTTAGAGTTGATGGTAAGTGTACCTCTCACCACTTCGTTGTTGTACTCCACATCACCGATAGTAATAGCATGTGACTTTCCTTTGTCTTTGGCCTTAAGAGTTTGTTGACGTCGATCATCATCATCAACCCTTGGATTTGGGCATTGATTGGAATAATGTCCCATCTCCTTGAACTTGAAACATTTAAGTGTATTAGGTTCATTATTTGTATCCATTCCTTTCTTTTCATCATTAGATATCTTCTTCCCATTATTTCGACATTCAATTTCCCGATGGCCTTCTTTTCCACACTTATAACATTTTCTTATACCCTTAAGACAATTTCCTCCATGTTTCTTTCCACACTTTGAGCATAATGGAAAATCCATCTTCTTTTCAGTGTGGTCTTTAGATTTTCCTTTGAATTCCATTTTCCTCTTCTTATCAAACCCATGTGACTGATGGGTTTCACCAATCTCCATCTCAACCTTGAGACCACTTCGAAAAATTTCCTCACAGCTATTGAAGTCCCTTATGGCTAACGCCCTTCGAAGACATGGTTTTAAGCCACTAAATAATCGATTGATCTTACTCTCAGGTTGAATAAAAATTCTGGAAGCGTACCTTGCAAGTCTTGTAAAATTTGCTTCGTAGGTACCAACGAATTAATCATCCTTTTACTTCAGTTAAAGAAACTCCTTCGCCATATTTGATCGAAGAATACGAGGGAAATACTTATTGAAAAATAATTTCATGAACTCGTCTCATTCCATGGACTCAATTTAATCCCTTTTCCTCATATTCTTAATAAGATTCCACCATTGATCGGCATCACCTACCAAACGATACACTGCTAAGATGACTTTATCATGTTCAGAACATTGAAGAACTGAAAATATCTTTTCAGTGGTACTGATCTATTGTTCAGCCACTAATGGATCAGAAGACCCTCTGAATGAAGGTGGATGCTGCCTCATGAAGGATTAAACAGAATTTTTCTCCTTACTTTGCTCATTTGGAAGTCCTGTATGATTCATAGCTTGAGAAAGTTTTGTGAGCATGGCTACAAGATTTTGCATTCCATCTCCCATAACGTTTGGTTGCTCAGGGGGAAAATCATTGCATTGCTCGTCGCATTCCGCATTAACACGGTTCCTTCAGGTTCCAACCATTGACTAAAACCAAGAAGAATTGTGTGAGAAATACTAATTATTATAGGAAAACCACATAATCAAGAATAAAATTTCACACTTAAGGTCTTATCATAGGATGTTCATGGCCATTTCTAAAACACTAAGATTTTTTTCTATGCTTAGACATATCATTAGGTTTCTTACTAAGGCTTTCACATCCTAGTTTCCAAAGTTTGACTATACCTTTCCTCTGATACCAACTATAATAACCCATAATTTACATAAATGGTTATTACTTCAATATTGAAGCATACTTATTACAACATATAACAAAACCATGAAAGGACCGTATAGGTATAGTGTCTTTAGAAACTGGGAAACATAAACAACTGGGTCATAAATCATCTATGTTGTCTCCCATTTATTTCATCATATCTAGAGTCCCTTTTTGGCATATCCTACTTAATATCCTTCTTCTTGAACTAGGGAAAAGAAAAAATACAAAATGATGAGCTCAAATGCTCAGTAAGGTTAAACAAAATAAATATCAAACATATCATATTTATAAGAACATAACATTTTGAAAATCTTATCCAGTAAAAGAGATCATAACATGGGATAAATCATAGAAGTGAAATTTAATCTCAATAATCATAACATAAAACATGAAGCTTTGTGGAATACACACATAATCATAGAAAATCATTTCTTAGTAGTCAAGACTCATTTCCAAGACTATCTTAGTGGACAGCATCCATTTCTGAACCGAGTTCACTCCTCGTTTCAGTCCTGTTTCACTGAACTAGTTTCACCTTCCATTCTAGCCATGTCTATCTCATGAGATATAAAATCATTACCCAATGAATTGGAGGGAGATATAGGTCCCACCCATCTCATAATGATACCATTCTTATGTGTTTGACTAAATCATAAACCGTACATCATAGCATAACCCACGTAATAAAAAGGGGGATCTTAATCATCAGGACATCATAAAAATATTTCCATCGCAACATAATCAAATCAATGAAATAATAGGGACAGAAACAGAACCCTATATTATAATAGATGGAAAATAATTTTGATAAAACTCTTGAACTCCATTCTTGAGGAAAATATCCTTTCTACTTCAAAAACATTTTTCCTTTATTAACATGTCATACAATATTAAACTAAAAGAAGTTGATTAAAAATAAACTTGAAAACTTTTAAAGGAAGCTTCTTGTAAATAATGTTTTAAAAATCCATTCATGTTGTATAAGTTAAAAATACATTCTTCTCGTACTTTTGTCGGATAAGTGAAAAAGTACCTCGTATGAAAAACGAAAAAAGATTCCTTTCATATCTTTTACTAAAAACTCACCGAAGGGTAAAATTAGATTTAAAAAATTTTAGGAGGATGTGAATAATATTAAATATTGAGGAAACATGGATGTGGATGATAAATATTCCCCAGTAAATTTGGAAGTATAAACAATCTCGGATAAAAATTGAGATTATGAGATTGTCCCTTACCTTAGGTCCGATTTGCTTCGTAAGTGTACGAACCTCCTGTATAATGATTTAAATGATGTTATTTACTTATTCCAAAATAATAAGTATTGTTATTATGTCATATATATTCATATTCTTAGCTTCTTATTAGTAATATTTCATTACTACTTGTTATTCGGGTGTTTATTACTTTTTGTTCTTATGCGTGTTTTGTCGAATAAATTTTTATTCTTCTCTTTAGGTTATAGATACCTCATTTAAATAATGGTATTAGTGTACTATATATCATATTTATTCATTAAATTCATTTATATAATCATTATGCAATGAAGATCATGTAGAATGAATCGCATCACATCGTGGAGACGGTATTCCGTACGTACGCACGAGCAATGATATCGTTCCTGTGATCGTGGAATTGTATTTGAGTGTATGTATTCTATTTCAAATTCAATACCACTTTACAATAATAATATATAGTTTTTTATTTGCACCATTATTCCCATCAAAGTAAGGTGGTGATGGAAAATAGATTACATCACAACGTGGAGACGGTATTCCATACGTATGCACGCGCGGTGATTTTGTATTCCGTAGGATGGATTGATGGTGAAATAGGGTTGTTTCATACTTATAATAACATATCAGTATATTATTGATACTGATGTTATTAATTCATAATGAAACAACTAAAGAAGAATAAGTGGAAGAAGAAATAAAGTTGAAAGAATTGGTAAGGGACATTACCTCTTCTTTGAAGCGCCTCTTTGAGACCTCCTCTTAGGGCACTACAATTGGTCTTTGAAGAACACCAGGACCTCTAGGATGTTTCTAGGGAAGTGGGGAAGTGAAATGGGCAGGGATTGGCCGATCATGAAGGCTCAAATTGGTTTGAGGAGGAGCGGGAGGAGGTTCCCTTTTATAATGGAGGAGAGGGGCACCTTTAGAAATATAAGAAATATTAGTTTATATTAAATCCCAACCCCACTTAAAAACTTAAAAAATGACTCATATCCAAAGATTAGATGATATAGGGTTGTAATAGCATCAAACAATAAAATTTATACATGTTAGGAATTTATTTTAAACATTATCAACTTGATTTATCCTTATTTATAAATTTAATTTTATTTGTGGAAAAAATATTCAATATTTTAAATTATTATAAATAATTACATATTTGTTGTGAATTTTCCATAATTTGACACATTATGACATTTTAGACCATATAAATTTTAATTTATAATTTTTAAATATTTTTGTGATTTTTAAACAATTTTATAATATGTTATATTTATAAACTACAATAGTGTCAATTTTGACACTATTCATTTATTTGAATTTAAATAAAATATATACAAAATATATGTTAGAAATAAAAGCATTAATAGATTCATAAAATGTCATATGTATCTAGAAAATTAGTGTAGCACATTAAATAGTTCATATAATATTTATTTTAATATTTTTAAAACCATTTATTTGATATTTTAATTAATAAAATAATTTCAACATCGCTATTGTGGAATAATTAATGATAATTATTTAATCTCTAAAAATTATTAATAAATTCCTATGATTTAGATAATTGTATTATCTTTCTGTATACTATTCATATTCGAATTTTCATTAAGTTTATCACTAAACTAAAATTATTATACTTATAAGATTTAAGAAAGTGACATGTTGTCACATTCTTTGGTTTTATTAATAATTATATTATTTTTGTGGAAAAAAGTCCATTAAATAAATCTAATCATACCCTTAGGTGATATGGGTCGACTTTTAGTCATCCAATAGGATTTTGGAAGGTGTTAGGGTAACTTTATAATCTTATATTTACCCTTAATTACCCGATTTACCTTTAACTATGGTAAAACAAATTTAACGTAGTTACTATTCATAATGCCCAAAAATAAAAAGTAGCCTATTAACATAATTTGGACCCACTGATTCCAAATATGTAATCCATTTTTTCAAAATTCAAAACATATAAGTTGCAGTAATTAATTTAAAATAAATCCCGTTGTTAAGAAAACGGGTTTTAGAAGTTAAAACATTGCCAAAGACTGAAATGTTTTTACCTATTAATTCAATGTAAAATTAATGATAATGACATACATTATATTAAATGGTAAAACAATATTCTATTTATAATTCAGAAAGAATTTAATATTATAATTTAACCATATAAATTATCTCAATGAAAAAAGTATTTTTTAATTAAAAATTAGCGTATTTTTACTATTCATCAAAATATGAAAGTTATCAGAAAAATATCAAAAATTTAATCAAAGTAAATTTTTATACCTTGATTGAAAAGAAGTATTTTATTTTTTCAAATTGAACTTATAAACATGTCAAAAACTAGATTTAATGTGGGTGCGCCATCAAAAGGCGGCAAAACTGCATTTTTTGAAAAATACTTATTTTACCTGAAAAATTTATTTTGCTCTCTTACAATATTCAAGAAAATGTGTAAGATGAATAATAATGTTATAAAATTCAAAATTTAATTAATATTATTCATAACATCTAGTCCATAATAATATATCGTTGTTTAGTAAAACATGGTATTGCGTACTACACACGCTATCGAGGGAGGTCGCGATTGCGTGTAACGCAAGCCATGTCCGTATTGTGTGCTCTGAAAGATTCTGTTGGTGTTGTGTATAACATATGTCATAAAAAACTATTTCTCATAAAATCTCAGGGTGTTACAATATTCTACTCTAGAGGTTTGGATCAACACCCATTCAAATGTCACGACCCATCCTCAGGGCCCGTGCCGTGACTACCCAAAGTTCGCCTTCCATAGGCCAGGGGCTGGCGACTAGCTCCAAAGGCGTAAATCCCGGTAACTGGGAAGGCATTTCCTTTATAAAACATAAACACATACAACCATACTACAAGAGTAATTAAAACACTAAGTGAAAAAGAATGTACTGAAAAGAAAATGGGCTACAATACAAACCCAACTAAAAAGTACAACTACAAGTGAACGAACATACAACAGAAAAGAAAAACAACTAGAAAATAGAAGCAGCTCCTGGGGCGTCCACCTCGGATCCTACCTGAAGGGTAGGTACAGATAGCCTCCTCAACTCTCTCACCCGTCAACCTCTTATGAGTACTGTTTCGTCATGATTTCCACCTCTGGATACTGACTCATCATGAGGTGCACCTCCGGGTACCATCCAGTCCTCGAACACTTGGCCTCCGTCAGCACTGTCTGTCGTCTGCATCCAACACAACGAGGTGCAGGCATAACCTGTGCAGGGGTGAGTATAACGATACTCAGTAGGGACCCTGATACCCTCAAGGTCTCACTAAATCCAATAATTATAACCACAAAGAAGGATCTTAACAGATAACCCTTACTTAGGTATAATCCCACACTTATACCTAAGTAATCAAGTAGCCCATCTCAATCATGAGGTATCACATAGATATGAAATCAACATATAACCACTACTTAGTTATATGCCCATACATATACCTAAGTTATCAAGTAACCCATCTCAATCATGAGGAAAACACAAAGGTCATTGACTCAGCTCAAACTAGGATTTTATTCTTGATGTCGAAACCACGGCTGTTGGAGAACTCCTCCTCTATCGAGCACAGTAGTCATGTCACGACTCCGAGGTGCTACTCACTAACCTTAGACTACTGAGGTACTCCTCCTGTCGAGTACCGTGGGTCTTCCACACAAACACAGTAGTGCTCCCCATCAGGGGTCTGCCGCCCAAACACAGTAGTGGTTCCCCTACTAGCCTACAGAGGTACTCCTCTTATCAAGTACCACGGATCTGCCACCCAAACACAGTAGTGCTACCCACCATGGGTCTGCCAGCCAAACACAGTAGTGCTCCCCACTGGTCTAGTCGACTCACTCCAAGTCGAATCAGACAAGCAGTCGTCAGGTCTACTGCTACAAGGTCTCCGCACTCTATATGCTCGTCTCCGAGAGGGTCCGCTCCACGAGCTACTGGTCGATACTCCAAGTATCACAAAGCTCTATGAAGAGGTATCCCAAAAGTCTGCCACATCATAGGGATCTCAACACAATAGATGGTGCGTTAGTCAGACGCCCGGTCTGTGTGTTATTAGCCTTTTCATCTTGGGGGCTCAGTTGGTTTCGTGTAGGAACCAACCCAACCATATCATAATTGTACCCCAAACTCTCATGGGGTATACTCAAAGGAACCATTTCTCAACGAGATTACCAACACCCCTGACAGTTTGTCAAATGGACATCTAGTCTGAATGTTATCAGTTTTTCCATTCCAGGAGCCTGATTGGTTTTTAAGCTAAAACCAACCCGACCGTACTCCAACTGCGTCCAAACCTCAAGTGGAGTGTACTAAAATATCAGTCTCATCAAACAGAATCCAACATAGTCTACGGCACATCATCTGGACATCCAGTCATTATGTTATAAGCGTTTTATTACCGAGGGCCCAGTTGGATTCATGTTTGATCCAACCCGATCGTACTTCAAAAGACACCAGTTAACCAAACCGGTCACACCATTGCGATCTATTCTGAAAAAAACATGAGATGGACTACCCATTGGTCCAAAATGGACAGCCAGTGGAAAAGTTTCATTTCACCACAACACGCGCGAACCGGGCCTCATGGGGCCCGCACCTTGGCCTTGACATAAATATCCAGAATTGGTCTTGAAACATCTGTCTTAATTCCAGGTTTGTAACATTGTGGACGGTTCATCATTCTGACACCGTATGACAGTGATTTGTCCGATACAAGATCCCGTAATAATAATAATATTATTATCATTGGATGTTTCATTAACCTAAGCCAAGAACTATAGTTTAGTATCGAACTTTAGACTTGAATCATCCGTCTTAAAGACAGGGTCATGTCACCGCTGACGGCAAGCCAATCGGACGTCCCACGCATGAGTTATTGCATGTCGAAGATTTAATAATATTATTAAATCTATTATTTTCTGAGCGCTTCGGGTAACCGATCCAAAAACCCAAAAAAGACATCCAATATTAGACTCATAAATTCTTCCTCGGAGTCAGGGTCACACTGCCGCTGATGGTTCGTGAAACTGCGGTCGCATGAGGAAGATACAGTCAAAATATAGTTTTCCCAATGAAAATAATAACAACATTAATATATTATTATTATTTTTAATTTTACGTAATCTTTAAATCTCACACCCCCAAATCCATGCACCACCCAAAATTAGCGCCTCCATTTACTCCATGCCTTCACACCCCATCACTTCCTATTGAATTCTTATTTCTTCTTTTAATTTATTTCTCATCTTCCTCAACTCTCTCCAACCCCCTTTAACACCCCTTCAATTTAATGTGACATCCCCTTTAATAAAGAGACCATCTCTATCCCGCTTTCGACATCGATTATCAAGTAGGGGTTAAGTTCAATTTTATTGAATTAGATTTGTGCTTTGTTTTGTAGTTGGGTATCTCGTAAACCTTTTCCGCTTGTTATCATCATAACGGGTGGAGATCGGACCGCACAAACACGAACGATCCTCCTCCCCTTTTATTGTGGATCATCGATGGTGTTTGTGGAGAAGGTGGAGTGGTGCCGTTGCACCGTGCAGGAAAGAAGATGACCGCTGACATAGTGGGCCGCGGTGATGGAGCGCGGCGCCGTCACGCCGCGCCGGTGAGGTCAAAGGAGGCCGCGACCTAGAGCGGGCCGCGGCTAGGAGCGGGCCGCGGCGGAGGGGCGCGGCGCCGTCGCGCCGCAGCGGTCTTCAAAGGGGCGGTCGGTAGAGCAGGCCGCTGGCACCACCTGGAGGCAAGACCCAATGGGGTTCCACGGTTACACCAAGGTTGACCATTACGGCTGGCCATTTCGAAAACAAGGGGGCGGCTCCCCCATTTGCGCCCCGCTCGGCCAGCGCTGAGCCGCGGCCGACCTCCGAGCCGGGCCGCAGGCCACGCATGCCAGGCCGGCTGCACCCCGCCAAGTCGGTCCGTGCCCAATTGGGCCGGAACCGGACCCATGTCTGGTCGAACCAGTTCGGCCCGACCCAGGGGGTATTGGGCCGGGTCGGACAGGGCCCAAACCCCCTATTTTTCGAACGAGGTTTGTTCAAACGCCCATATCTTGGGATACAGACCTCTGATCAACACACCGTCAGTTGCGTATGGATCCTTGGATAGAGACGGTCATTTTGGTATATTACACTCGAGGTTTCAGTGATGTTTGTATATGGCGAAGTTGGTTCGAACCCAAAACCAACCGCGCCCTTGGAGCGGAAACGTTTATAACTTAACGACCGGATGTCCGAATGACGTGCCGTCAATTACGTTTAATTCCTCTTAGTGAGACGGTTCTTTTGTCTTAATCTACTTGAGGTTTGGATGTAGCTGGAGTACAGCTGGATTGGTCTTAGCTTAAAAACCAACCGGGCCCCTAGAACGGAAAAGCCATTATCTCTCAGACCGGGCGTCCGATTGACGCGCCGTCTGTCGCGTTGAGTTCCTATTGTCTGGAATCGAGCGTGCTGTGTTCAAGAACACTAGATCTGGCTGCGACTTTGATGACGATGGAGACTATCCATGGATCCTACGTGGGTTCGGCAGTATGGATGACTGTACTTGGATCCTACGTGGGTTTGGCAGCGATGACGACTGTACTTGGATCCTACGTGGGTTCAGTAGTGATGGTTACTGTACTTAGATCCTACGTGGGTTCAGCAGCGATGAATTCTGTGCATTGATCCTACATGGGTTCGGTAGCGACGACTTCTGTACATTGATCCTACGTGATTTCGGCAGAGGAGGTGATCCAGAGGCTACATCTAATCATCTCCACCCCTCTTCGTGAGTAGTGTACCTGTGTGAGCTGAGTCTTGACTTTCAATCATTATCATCGATGTGATTGAATTGCTTTCCTATGTGGAATGGGTTATGCATTACTGTGTGGACTGGGTTGTACTTGGGCTCGTGAGTTCGAGCCGAACCGGAATTGATGACTTAGGTATATGTATGGGCATATACCTAAGTAGAGTTGGTTGATACTTAGTTTTATTTATCTTTACATTATGGTACATCCTTTTTGGATTCTGGGAGACATTCAGGAGTCTCGGGGTCCCTACTGAGTATCGTATACACACCCCTGCATGGGCTATGCCTGCACTACGTTGTGTTGGATACAGACGACGGACATCGCTGATCGTGGTTGAGTCTTGTGGAGCGGAACGGTACATGGAGGTGGACCACTTTATGGGACGTACACAGAGAGGAAGGTTGGACCCGAGGAGCAGAGGAGACCATATGTACCCACCCTTCAGGTGGGATAGCTGGAGGACGACTCGGTGGTTGGTTATTTACTTTACCACTGCTGTACTTTCTTTTCTGTTGTACTGTACTTTCATTTGGGTTTGTATTCTATCCCATTTACTTTTCATCACTTACTTTTGTACTCAGTTTATATAGTGTTTACTTCAGCTTACATACTCTGTTGTGTTTGTCTACTTATATAAAGGTAATTTCTTCCCTTTTTATCTGGATTTATGCCTTTGGTGCTAGTCGCCAGCCCCTGGCCTATGGAAGGCGAGCTTGGGTTAATCACGACACGGGCCCCGAGGGCGGGTCGTGACAGCAAACACCAAAAGGTCCATCACAGGGAGTAAGAAGATAAAAAAACCACCATGAAAAGAGTTGAATAAGGAAAAAATAAACACCATAACGGCTTTTAACTAGAGAATAAAAAATGGGGGGATACAAGAATATAGGGAAGACAAGAGGGATGTGTCACCACTGTCAATCCCCTAGAGAAGAGGAGGGCACTCAAGAGAGAAAATTGAGGGAGAACAGAGCCATCCCTTCTCTATCCCCTTTAAAAATATATAAACTAAAAAATTTCTCATCTCACAAATCATGTAATTTTGAAATAACATCCTCATATCTAAATAAAATTATTCACTACCTATCTAATAATTTCCATCAAATATAATCATCTATATAAACAATTATAATGATAGATACATATTGTTCACCTTTGAGGTAGATATTGGTGTCCAATATCCCCTTTTAAACATAAAATTATTCAAGAAGGTATATATCATGGAATACCAAACACTTGGATCTTGTTTCAACCCATATAAATCCTTTTTTAAATTATATATACTATTATCTTCTTCACGAAGAAATAATCAAAATTTATTTTTAATATAAACCACTTGTTCTATTTTTTTATTAAGGAAGGTTTACTTGATATCTATTTGAAACAACTTGTGTTTCATTTTTACTATAATAGAAATAAATAATATATTTTTTATAGTCTTTCTACTGGTTAAAATATTTCCTAAAAATATATTCCTTTTATTTTAGAGTTATCTGTATTCATAAGTCTTTGTTTTTTATCAAAACTTATTCATTTTCATTCAACTTGTTTCTAAATTACTATTTACTTCCCATAAATTTTTTTTCCCATATTGGTAACCAATTACAAAGTTTCATTCATATTTATCTGGTCTAATTCTTCATTCTTAGAATCAACTCACTCTTTATTCTCTAAGTGTTATTCAAAATTTCATGGTAGAACCTATAAAAATAGTGAGTTATGTGATTTTATCCTCAATGTTCTCCTCGTTTAAACATATTTTTCTTGATAAAAAATGATATTTTTGACCTCCACTTGTATTATATGTGTTGTATGGTATTTTTAAGGTTCATTCTCTTTACTATAATTGACTAGATCATTATCTTTAACATAAAGTCCTTTATATTTTTTTTATCATTTTCTAAAACATAATCATGTTGTTTAATAAAAAAGGCTTCATTTTTATCACATATAGAACATTATTCTTTATATGTGCCTTTCTTCATTGAATATTCCAACACATTCAAATAATAAAAATCAACAATATTGAAAATCACTTTTCAGTAATAATGATATCTTCTTGAATTTGGAGGATAACGAAAGATGGTTCCAAAAACACCTTTTTTATTAAACATGGTACGATGTTCAATATTAACATTGATAGTGAAGAGGTACCAAATACTCTAAGATAATTCATGAATAGTGATTTTTTGTAATTCATCTCATATGGGGACATATTTGAATTTGTAATTTATAAGCAACTATTTTGAATATGAATATGTTCCCTAATGACTTTTCAATAAAAATACTATTAAATATCATGCTCTGTTAACATAATATGATCCATCTCTAATAAAATTATTTTATTTTATTTAGTAATGCCATTTTTTCATGTATATAGTGCACTCAGTACATGTAGAATAAATTTTTTCTTAAGATGAGAATCAAATCTTTGACTTATATATTTAGAACCATTATTTATTGGGATATTATTTAAATAGAGTCCACACTTATTTTCTTCACTTATTAAAGTCTTTAATATTTTGAAATAATCTAATTTTTATTTCATCAACAAAATACAAGTAATTCAAGTTATGTAATCAGGGATGGGAATAAATTACTTACCTCTATTTTAATGATTCTTACCTCATAGGCCCATAAATTTCTAAATGGATAAGATCTAATGGAGAATTTGATTTAATCAAAACATAATTTTATAAAGAATTAGAAATATTTCCCTTTTGTATTATTGATCACATCCAATTCCTCTATCTGTTTAGTATAGCCCCATAATTAATTTTGTCTCCTTGAGAAAGATTTATAATTATATTTTTACATATACAACCATGTATTTTATGCCACATTTAATTTTCTTCGTTAATTATTAAGTAACATTAATTTCAAACCTCAAAAACATAAAACAAATTTCCCCATTTTCCCTAATCTCATATAAAAACTCACCCATATTTAAAGTTCTTCACCCAGAATCCAGCATTTCAAAGGATCACTTTATTTCCTTCACCACAGAACTGACACACACCAACACCTATCATTTTGAGTAAAACATCATTCCAAAAGTACACTAATCGTTAATTTAAATTTAAAAAATTATTTATAGGATTTAAATCTCCCATCATGTTAGAGGAACATCGTTTTTTCAGAATCTACATATTATCCCCTTTTGATTATTTAAGTGTAAATTCCATATCAAAAGATTTATTCTTACCTTTACTCTTCATCTTTATTGGTTATGAGTACTATAATTCATAAACTATTGGGAAGGTTTAAGGATGAGTAATTCATTTTCATAGTTACTGTATAGATCAAATATTTCAAAAACTTCTTCCAGCACTTTAATTTTACTCTCTAATATCTATTCCAAATTCCCAATCTGTTTTTAAACATTCCTTATTTGATAGTGACGACTCCCCCTAAAACATTTTCTCCAAAACCTCCTTGACTTGTAAAAATGTTGATATTTACACCAACACATTATCTCCAAATTCCTAAATCCTACATATTTCTAATAGTGACCATAGAAAGCATACTTTTCCTTGAATATAACATATTTTCTATAAGTTCAAACCTCAATTTATCCCTTCCTTAAGTCATAACTATTGAATCTTTTTAGTGAACCAAAGTTACTATAGACTATCAAAAAATTATTCATAAAAATATGATTCTTCTCATCCCTTTTGTATTCACTATTTTATTTAGTTTTTAACATCATGTTATAGTTCCTATAAATAATTGATTTTGGATATTTGCATAATTTTTCCATAAACATTGTTGTTTTCACTTTTTGTTTCTTATTTGGGTCTCTATCAGGTTTATTAAGACACTTTACACCTTATTTATATGATCTCTTTTGATCCTAATGTTTCTCATCATTCTTTGAAACTTTCTGAACAACCTTTTTAGAAAAATGTTTTTATACTGGTGTTTGGATTTGGTTGGGAATTTGTATTTTTTTAGTGTATAGGCTGAATTTTGAACCAGTATTCAGAATGGAAATTTTGAGAGTTGGAATATCTTAAATTTATGTATTTATTAATGTAATGTTGCTTGAAATTTATCTTAGGTAATCAGGGGAGTCTCTAAGTTTTTGGGTAATGTTTTGAGAGTTTGTGAGAACTCTGACTAGGGTGCAAGGTTTCGGTAAACATTTTAGAGGAAAGTGTGAGGGTACCCTTAAATGGGTGTATTTTTTGATCAATTTTTATTGATCATGTATTTTATTCATGTGTGGTGAACTATTAATGGAAAACTATGTGAAACTACAAAGGAAACTAGGTGGGAGATGTAGAGAGGTTACGGAGCCACCCACATGATTACAACATGGTTTGGTAAATTGAGTGACCAAGACATTTGAGGTGGATGGATTTAGATGGTTCTATATTCATTATTGGAACATGGATTGATAAAATGAGTGGAAAATTAATGAGAGGTATATGGTTGTAGATATAACCAATGACACGGTTTTCTCATGGTATGGAAAGTTGTGATGCCAAACTATGTGGCCTGTGAAAATGGTTCAAAAAGATAATCCCCCCCCATAACGTTTAAGTGGTGTCTAAAACTGTCTCACCTTAATTTATTAATCATGTTTCTAGTGGATTTATCCCCCTTACCCTCCTCTACAATCACATCAAGGGGTTGTTCCAAAGTGGATTTGTCATTGATTGAAGGTATTATTTCATCTTTCTCGACCTCAGTTGTTCTATTAATTTAATTTGAATTACCACTTTCTACTCCCATGGTTTTCATTGGTAATTACACTATATCATGGTTGAATCAATAAATTAACTTGGAGATTTTGTGAAATCTAGGAAGTGGATGTCCAAAGACATTGTCTATGTCTTTTTTTAAAGGATAGGGTCGAAGCCTCAATATATTATTTAAAGAAAAGACCTCTTTAGATAGGGAATAGGGAGACCCATTAAATATCCCAAAGGCTCACAGACAAGTGGCCTTAATATAAGGCTTGAAAGAACAATATTTGGCCTAATGGACCCCTCGGTGAACAATACTGCTACAGTACCCACACTGTTATAGTACCTTCACCGCTAAAGTACCTGTTATAGTCCCTCTGCCACTATAGTGTTTCCACTTCTACATTAATGCTACAGTGCCCTATTATAGTACTGCTATAGTAACTTGGAAATTCACCCCGTCCTGGATTTGATCATGTGTCTTTTGGATTCCAAGCATGAGCCTGTACCACTAGGGCAGACTCTCATTGGCAGAGACATTGTCTATTTGTAGTTTCCCTAATATTCAAAAAGGAATGTGGTATTTATAGTTTACATTGTTTTTTCTGAGAATCCAATTCAGTTGGATATGGTTTTGGGTTGAAGGTTTGATCTTGGTATTAGTTGGGGCTTAATGGTGTGTTCGGCATGGTTTCCATCTAGTGGCTGGAGGTTCCGATTGATGACTAAGAACTGGTAAGTTTTCATCATTTATCCCATTTGGTATTATATTGAAAACATTGAATGTGTTTTATTAATTAGTTATAATATTTATATAAATAATTATGGATTTTTTTTACTAGTTTTAGGTCCTTGAGTGAGTAGGTGGTAAAAAATTGATCATGGGTAGGACTTGTTAGAGCTACCAGTCCTTAATGAGTTTCATTGAAAAGATTCTAAAAATGATAGGTGGTGACTTTAATTTAACCCAGATCCTTGTTATGTTTTCCAATTTTGTTCATGGTGTGGTCAAGATGGTTTCTCCATGATTGACCCAATATAAATTATGTTCTTGATGTTGGTAAATGTTTAGTCACACACTATTTTGCTAAATTGGGGTAATTATTTAAATTAGTTATTTTATAATTAAACTTCATCGACATTGGTAATTTGAAATACAATTTATATTTTTAATTTAATTAGACCCAATGTAATATTAATGTATAAGTATAAAGTGTGGGATTTAGTAACAGTCTTGGTGGCATGCGACTTTCGAAATCATGAGTAATTTTGTGTGTCCAGGTCAAAAGGAAATGTAAACCTATTTTTTTGGTTAATATGGAGGTGAAGAAAACATGATAGGTGCACAATAACCATTGGTATGTGAATTTGGTGGCATGGAAGGGTGATTTAATTAAGTTTAAAAGATAAAAATTTTGTGATTGTATGTTTTTCTCAAGCCTACAAAGTTCTGATTGGCAAACAGTCATGAGTGAAATGAGGACTGGGGAGTATTTATGCAAACATGCAAGCATAATGGATTGAGGATTTTGAGGGGTTCCATGTGTGTGGTGATGGAACCTATTGAGTTAGCGCTTGAGGTGTGGTATAAGGGTTTATTTATTTTGGGTATTCCATAATAGGTAGTTTGAGGACGTGTTCCTCATTTTGGAATTAATTTCCAGGAAGTTCGTGGATGACATTCCTTTGGTTCTGGGAAAGGTGGTTAGTTAAATTTTGGTTTCATGCTCAGGGATGCATGAGTTTGACGCTATCTAGTATTCATGTGTGAGTATTTAAGGATCATGGGTGGTGATGATTAATGTTTGACCTAGTGCTATAATTAAAAGGATGGTATTATGGTGGGGAGTGGGAATTTGTAGCAGGTGTGTGACCATTGGGAGAGAAGGACCTTAGAAGTGGGATTGGTCATTGGACAATCGTTTCACTTTATATTTTCAGAGAATGAAGGGACTCAAGTACTACTTGGATATCTCTAGAAAGTTTCAGGTACTTTAAGTGAGTTTTTAGAAGGTTTTTGGGAATTTACATCGATGTCATGTTAATTTGTTAGGATCAGAGGGTGTTGGATTGAGAATGCATTCATCCTCATGGAAAGCATGACGTGGGTTTAGATGGTTGATGATCAAATTTTGGAAGTATCACTAGGTCTTGGGTATGGACATTAGTTATTGATTATAATAGATGAAGGGATACCTCATTGACCATGGGAACTGGGAACAATTATTCTAAATACACATTGATTATTGGAGTTTGAGAGTTAGTGTTGGTCTCAGGATGACTTGAGATGACCTGAATGTGATCGGATGAGGGAATGTTGGTTATTTTTGTGGAGCATGATGACAAGTGTATATAATTGGGAATTTACCCATGGAGGTATATCATTTGTTAGGAATGGACCTAAATTATCATGTTTTAATGGTCTCATGGTTCCTTGGATAGTTAAGCACCATGGTCGGGTGAATTTGGGAATGCATTGGTGGGTACCACAAAGTGTATTCACAAAAGGCTGGCAATAGGTGGTTTGCCTTATATTTTCATGTGTAATTGGATGTGGTAGGTTAGAAACCTCATTGTTCACATCATTTTGTGTGTGATGGGTGTGTCTTTTTAATTGAGTGGACTTTCAAATGAAAGTCAACATGTTATTATAGTGCCTAAACGATTGGGCTTTATCTGTTATGACTTGGAATTTGGAAGGAGAATGAGTATTTTTGTTCAGTTAGTGTTCTCACTTATGATTGGGAATTGAATTATGGAATTCATGTTAGTATTTTCTTCAAAATGTGGGTATAAATCTTTTATTTACAATTAAAAAGGGGAAATCACCAAGGATTAGGAATTGGTAGTTTTTAGTTAAAATATATAGTTGGGAGAACCCTAGGTTGGGTGATCAACTAAGAAATGAAGTTATCATATAATGGTATGGATAGACCTGGGAAATCTCTGCCCTAGTATTTTGGAATTGAATATTATTTTTGGAATTTTTTTTCTTGTTTTGAAGCACCATGGATTTGTGTTTGTGCTCCAAGGGCATGATTAGTTTTTAAGGGTGTAGTTCAGTCACTTTGATGGGAATTAATGAAAGACAAAGGTTAGAAAAAGTGTATTTGGGAGACCAAAAAGAATTATCAATGATAATAAGTATTAGGGTTGGGAGTTTTAAGACATGATTTTTGTATGGGTGTTCAATGTTTGAGAGAAGTTTTCATTTTTAATTTTGTGGGTGTGCTAAATTTTGAGATGGGATTTAGAATATATATTTTTAGAGTTTGAACATCATAATGTGATATTTTTACATGTTGAATGAGGATTATATGGTAGATCAGGGGATCAGGTGAGTCTTAGAGGCTTTATTATAGGCTTAATGATATTTTATAAACTATGAGTTGTTTTCATTATTTGGGTCACACGGTTTAGGGAAAATTATACAAGAACCCTTACATAGGTGTAGCTTTAGTCAAATTTTTATTGAGAATGTATTTCACCAACAGTTAGAGAATAGTTAACGGGATACCATGTGAAACTGTATAGGAAACTATGATGAGGTATCAGATGGGTTATAGAGCCACCTGCATGATTGGGGCATGGTTTGGTAAACCATGTGACCAAGATGTGCTACATGGAGGGATTGATATAGTTCCATTCACATGATCGGTGCATAGTTTAGTAAAACTTGTTACAAATATATAGTAACCCATTATTTTTATAGATAGATATCATATCTTAACATATTAATATTTATTACATAACAAAACTATCCACAATAGAATCATATAGTTCTAGTGACTTTGGAAACACGAAAACATCAACAACATGTTCATAAAGGGTCTATATCATCTCCCACTAAATTATTCATATCTATATCCCTTTTTAGAAATATCAAACTTAGTACCTTTCTCTATAACCTAGGGAAATAAAACATAAGAAAGGGTGTGTTCATAAGCTCAATAAGGGTAAATAAGGGAGATATGAATGATCACTTGACCATAACATGAACATAAATGTATAATAAAGTGAGAATAATATTTGAATATCACACCTTTCATATTATAGATCATAATTTTGAGTCATGGAATAAATCATGGTAGTTCATAATACAAAAATCATAATGGAATCAAGGAACATTATCCATGAGAGAATAACATTTTCATAAGTCATAAGTTTGTGGCATACACATAATAATATAAAATCATTTCAATATTAGTCAAAGATCATTTCCAAAAATACCATAGTGGAGTGGGTTAACTCCCCTATACAACAAAGTATTCATGGTTCACTCCAAAGACTATGATAGTGGAAAAATTAATTTATGTGAACTAGGTTCACTCCCAATTCCATTCTTTATTATCTCACGTGATTTCAATCTTTTCCCAATTCATTTGGGGTAGATACAGGTACCACATATCCTTTAATATAATCTTATCATCATCTTTAGGTATAGCTTAATAACTATCCTTGGTTAAAACATAACCACATTCCTTGGTTATAATGTAACCATCTTCCTTGGTTATGACATAACCACCAACCTTATTTACAACGTAACCACGATCTATGGTTTGAATATAACCACTATAATTGGTTATAACACAACCGTGGTCACATAATGAAAAAATAAATATGTGTACCACTATATCATAAATCATTAATCATATCAACACATCCTGGCCCACTAAAAGAAAATATATTTCATAAAAATTTCATCAATTCACTATAACATAACCCACAGAAAATAAATGGGATTCATAAACAAATCATCAAAAAAAAATATTAACAATATAGAGAATGGAAATTAACGGTATATTTTGATCATATAACCATTAAATCATATTTAAAATCAATGATTCCATCCTATATGGAAAATTATTCTGAAAGATCATTTTGACCCTTTCTTGAGGAAAATACCCTTTTCACTCTAAAATAACTTTTTTACAACATAGTGATTTCCCAATTACTAAGGAAACATTTTATCTAAAATTAATATTTTAAAATTATATTTAAATCTTAAAAACATTGATCAATCATTCCAGTGTAAATTCTGTTCATGTCGTATACATTGAAATAAAACATTCCTTTCACAATTTTGTAGACTGAAATCAAATAGTAAATCTTTAATAAAATGAAAATATGATTTCTTTTAATCCATTTTTAAAAAATTAAAAATTGGTAAAAATGAATTTAAACAATCATAAATGAATATTAAAAACTTTCTTTAAAACATTATATAAAATAATGATATGAATGAAAATGGGTTTTTGTCCGAAGAGAGGAATACAGTCAGTTTTCCTTAAAACTCATATTTAATATATTTTATAATGTTAGATGAGGAAAATGAAAGTAAAAAATAATTTATCAATAAATAATTGATAAAAAACTATTTTTTGAATATTTATTGATAATAAATTATATAATTTCCTCACATTATGCTAAATATGTTCAATTATGGAAAATTTTGGATTAGATCATTCCTTTTCAAATTTGATGAAAAATCTAGTTTTACCCTTTTAAAATGCACTGTAGTATTTTGGGAATAAATATTTTTATGTAAATTATTTTGACTTAAAATTTGGTAATTGTGTTCCTGACATAATGGGATACAAATTCAATTCAGTACATAGAAGTTGGATCGTGAATTTGAGTAGAGTAAATGGGGCATAAAGAAAAATCTCGATTGAACTATCCAGATTGGACATCACTTCACGATTTAGGACGTATCTTTTTTATCCTAGCTAGGATTGGGCCCAAATTTTGAGGGAATCTCAGGGACACGATTAGTCATAAATAATAATTTTATTAGGCCAGTTAATTCAAGTTTTATGTGGTCTAATATGTGGTGAAATTGGGATTAAAATATTTGGCCAAATTTCCATTTCACATTTAATAATGTTTTGTAACCCCAGTCATCTGACACTCTATTTAAAGGGTTTTTTAACTCTTTGGGAGGTCCGGTTGAGGATTTGGGAAGGTGTGTCTGAAATGGTGTCTCTTGGGATCCCCTAAAAACTCTTGAATGATGTAAGGCTTTGTGCAAACATATCTTCCAAAAAGGATCTCTTCTCTCACCTCCTCTTTGTATTTCTTTGATTTCATGCTTGTATCTTGAATTTTTCATCAATTAATCTTCTGTGTTTTTTCCTTTTCTTCTTCTATTAATATTTCGAATTGGGTTGGAATCAATAGTGTATATTATATTGGGTTCTACCCTTTCAATCATATTCTCATACAAAACTTCTCCACGATGACCACACCGCCCATGGAAGAGTAGTTTTCTTTGTGATTGATCTATATTCTACCATCTTCATTTAATTATTTTGAATAATTGAGCTACTTAAATTAACTTAATATGATCCATAAATTGAGTTTTTAAATTATAAGAAACCATGCAAGAAATTAAACAATTAACACAAAAACACACGAGGTCTATATTTTGTGTAAATTGTGAGAGCGCGGTCTTAATCAGTAATACAAGACCACACGGGATAATTTTTTAGAGTTCAAATATAATACCTAAACACAATTCATCATAATTTATATAATGGATATGTGCTTTAATTAACCACTGACCATAAGATAATCTTAGAACAACAATCAAATTAGGGTGATGTGATTGCGTGTTCTGAAGCCAGCCTAGGGTTTAAGTAATTTCATCTTTGGGGTTAAGTTAACTCTCATAGGGTTCGAGGGTTAACAAATTACCGGATCATAATTAAGTGTATATTAATTTACATTATAGTGATTAATAAGTAAATTAAGAGGTGGATTTATATCTATTACACTTTCTAAAAATAGTTTTCTAAAAAAAATCTTCTCGTTGTGCTTTGTTAATCTACTTTAATTTCCAAATTAAAAAAATGAAATATTCTTCCAGAAAACTTCTTCTTGTTTTATAAATGATAAAAAACCTGCCATCATTTCATGTAGTGTTTATATTATATTTTATTTTATTTTTAAAATAGCTTTAAGAAGTTTTTTTAATTCACTTCCTCCTTTGAGAGACGACCTTGGTCAGCCACTCTGTTGCACCTAAGTAACCCGAAACTGAACATCATTCGAAAGTTCCCATGACAATGCCTTTAAAATTGGAGTCGTTTCGGGGGAGGCAAGTAATTATTTCAACAAATTAGAGGTATTTATTTTATTTTACATTTTATTCTCTTCTTCTCTTCTTTCTTCCTTCATTACCCAATCTGAATTTTTTTTATTCTTTTATTTTCTTTTTCTTCTTTTTGGACCTTGAAGTCACACTTCTCAATTTTTTTTAATATGGTCCAATTTTCTTCTTTTCATTTTTATTTTATTTATGACACAAACTAATCCCGAAGACCTCTTAGTTCTTGACCCTGAGATTGAACGTAGCCTTCATGCTCGAATCAGACATTCTCAGTCTACGGGAAGTTTCAACATTTAACCAGTTAGAGAATTCCTCCACTCCAAGAACATTAAAATTGGAAACACTTATAATTCCAACTTAAAACAAAAACCAATTTATGAAAATAATGGAAAAGAACTTAATTGAACCATTCAAGAATTGGATGCACCTGATATTAACTATCAACCAAATTGTATTGCATACCCAAATCTCGAATCAGAAATTGAACTGAAATCTGGATTAATTCACCTTCTACCAATATTTAATGGATTATCTTGTGATGATCCAAACAAACACCTTAAATAATATAATGTGGTTTTCTCAACCCTTAAACCAAGAAATGTCTCTGAAGATCAAATCAAGCTAAGGGAATTCCCGTCTTCACGTGATGGAGGTGCAAAAGATTGGATGTATTATTTACAAATTGAAGATGTATCTTTTCGGAACGATTTGAAATGCCTTTTCTTGAAGAGATTTTTTCTAGCATCAAGTACCACATCCATTAGAAAAGAGATCTCGGGGATAACGAAATCCCAAGGGGAGTCAATGTATGAGTACTGGGAGCGATTTAAGAAGTTTTGTGCAAGCTTCCCACATCACCAAATCAGTGGGAAACCCCTCATCCAGTACTTCTACGAAGGAATCACACCTATGGAGAGAATCATGGTGGATGTCATGGATGGAGGAGAATTGGTGGATAAGACACCAGTAGCTGCACATGCATTGATTGAAAATATGGAACAAAACTCTCAACAATTTGGTGATCGAGGTACACCTCATGTTAGATGAGTACATCAGGTAAGTCCGTCTTCTCTTGAAAGTCATTCGATTGATATTAAGTTAGAATAATTGACCACTATGTTGAGGAAGCTTTATTTATCATAGTAGACATCACAACCCCCTCCTTCAAGGGCTTGTGGCATTTGCACTGATAAAATCCACCCAACAGACTATTTCCCCCAACTAAAGAAACAGAAGATTGTGCATCAGTGTTTCCTGGGAGACCATATCAGCAGCAGCAACAGCCACATCCCCCAAAAAATGTTTGTTTCCTTTTCACCAACATAAAAAAAGGTGTAAGGATCAATCATACATGAGGTATGGCTCTGGACAACAACTAAGTCACCCCTTTAAAAAAAAACTTCTAGTAGCCTCTGCCTTACCAGCAGGGTTTCCAATAACCCCAAATGAGATTTGAATCCCAAACATCAACAAGCCAACAACAAGGGAATCCCCCATCAAAGGTAGATTCTAATACTGATGATATTTTCAAGAAAATTGTTCTTAATCAACAGAATGAGCTGACAAGTCAAGGTTCGAAGTTGAGGGAGTTGAAGACTCAAAATAGCCAGATATCCACCACCATCCATGAACTGGTAAGTAAGAACTCCGAAAAGCTACCTTCCCAACCTAATCCAAATCACAAGGGGAATGTCAGTGCCATCACATTTAGAAGTGGGAAGAAAAAAATTGATACATCAGTGCCTACCATTCCACTAGGATTCACCTTAACTCTATAAAGCCCCATTCCATACCAATTGATGAGAAATCCAAGGAGAAAGATAAATTTAAGAAAAATATTGATGATGTTCTTCCTAAACCCCTTCAATTTTCAAATAGATTTGTACAAACCAAAAAGATGGTTGAAGAGGCAATTCAAAAAGATGTTTTGGACACATTTAATCATGTAGAGATCAACATACCTTTACTTGAAGCCATCATGAAAATGCCATGGTATGCCAAATTCTTAAAAGAACATTGACCAATTGAAGAGGGTTCAAAAGAAATGAGAGGATAAATCTTGGAAGAAATGTGTCAGCAATCATTACACTAACTCTAGCAATGCCAACAAAGTGCAAGGATCCAGGGACATTCACCATCCCATGCACTATATGGGAGATACACTTTTCTTATGCACTTTGTGATTTAGGAGCTTCTATAAATGTGATGCCTCACTTTGTATTCTCTTCTTTGAAGGTTGGTTATTTGAAGCTGATAAGAGTCATGTTGCAGTTAGAAAATAGAGGTACAACATATCCAGCGGGTGTCCTTGAGGATGTACTTGTTCGGGTAAGATACATGATCTTTCTAGAAGATTTTTATGTGCTTAAGATAAAGGATGATCAGCTAAGTTCTCATGCTCCCATTGTCTTCGATAGACCCATCCTCAAAACTGCAAAAAACTATCATAAATGTTAATGAGGGTACACTTTACATGGAGTTTGGGGATGAAGTTGTGATATTTAATGTTATGTACTCCATGATGTACTCCTTAGAGGACAATTTTGTATTTTTTATTTCCCATTTTGAACCACTAAATAAAAACCCTGTGGAATTTGATTGTCCTATGCTTAGGGAGATTATGAGTATTGGTTCTAGTTTAATGTCTAAGAGTACATTCAAACATGTTTCTAATGTACAATACTCTCTTATATTTGATTTTTAAATGGATTAATATTCTAATTATGATCATTTTAACTCTGATTATGAAATGGATGTTGATTATAATGATGGATTTGATGAACTATTCTCTGATTTTGATGATGTCTATTCTGAAACTAATGTTCTTTGTGCACATATTTTAGTTCCTCAAATTTCTCCATCCATGCATCACCCCCTACATTGGAACTCTAACCATTGTAACCAAATATTAAATACTCATACTTGTTGAGTGGTGAGAATTTACCTGTTATCATTACTAACAATATCCCTTTTGAACATGAAGAAAAACTTTTGAATCTTTTGAGGGAGAACATTAAGGAAATCGGGTGGAGCTGGGCTGGCATATCTGGTATTAGCCCCTCCATTTTCATGCATTTTATTCATTTAGAGGATGGGGATAAAACGGTTAGGTAGACACAAAGGAGAATCAATCCAATACTTTTGGAGGTTGTTAAAAAGGAGGTTGAAAATTTACTCGACGTGGGTATAATCTATCCCATTTCAGATTCTCAGTGGGTGAGTCCTATTTAGGTTGTGATTAAAAAATGTAGTGTTACAATTGTTAAAAATTAGAAAGATGAGTTAGTTACAATGAGGGTACAAAACAACTGGCATGTGTGTATTGATTATAGGAAACTAAATCAGTCCACCTGCAAGGAACATTTTCCCCTCCCATTTATTGATCAAATGCTTGAGAGACTAGCTAGGAAGACACATTATTGTTTCTTAGATGTAATTTTTGGATATTTTCAGGTTCCTATTGCTTCATAGGATTAGGATAAGACAACATTAACTTGTATGTTCGATACATTTACCTACCGGAAGTTCCCATTTGTACTTTGCAATACCTCAGGTACCTTACAAGGATGCATGGTGAGTATTTTTTCTGATTTTATTAAGACATTCATGGAGGTATTTATGGATGATTTCACATTGTATGGATCCTCATTTGATGAATTTATAAGTAGTTTCGGAAAGGTTTTGAATCTTTGTATTGAGATGAATGTGGTCTGGATATTTGCAAAGTGTCATTTCATCGTACAACATGGAATTGTCTTAGGGCCTGTAGTGTCAAAATATGGGATAGAGGTTGGTAGATCTAAGATAGAAATTATTTGATCCTTACCATATCCTTCATGTGTGCATGATGTTCGATCTTTCCTAGGGAATGGATGATTTTATCGGTGCTTCATCAAAGATTTTAGTAAGATTTATCGTCGTATGTAACGATTACTTCAAAAGGATTATGATTTTGTGTTTGATGATTCATTTAGGGTAGCATTTGATGAGCTGAAGAAGTGTCTGACCACTCCACCAATCATACAGCCCCCACAATGGGACATTCATTTTGAGATTATGTGTGACGCATCGAACTTTGTGGTTGGATCTATCTTATCACAAAGGGTGGATGAACGTTCACATGTGATTGCCTATGCTTCGAGGACATTGGATTCATCCGAATAAAACTACACAACAATGGAAAGGAGATTCTTTTTGTCATATTTGCTTTTGATAAATTCCATTCATATTTATTGGGCTCTAATGTAGTTGTTTTTTCTGACCATGGAGCTCAAAGGTACCTCTTAAAGAAGCCATACGCAATGCCCAAGCTTATCCAATGTATTCTCCTTCTTCAGAAATATGATATTGACATAACGGACAAGAAGGGGTCATAAAATCTATTGGTGGACCACATGAGTAGGCTTACTCACACACTAGAGGATAAAATCTTGGTCCATGTACCACTTTGGGACACTTTCCCGGATTAGCATCTTTATTCCATCCCAGGTATGCATCCTTGGTATGATAATTTAGTGATTTACCTTGTTTCAACTGAATTCCCTACAAATTTAGAGAAACATCAAGTCCAAATATTTAAAAGTGATTCTCGGTATTATGTGTGTGATGATCCATACCTCTAGTGCATGTGTAGTGATAAATTTATTATGAGGTTTGTTCCTGATCATAAGTTTGAGTCTATTTTTCAATTCAATAATACACTTGCTTGTGGTGGACACTTTGGACCCTAATGGACAGCTAGGAAAATTTTAGACTCTAGATTATATTTTCCTATCTTATTCCATGATGCCCATGTGTTTTTTAAGTCAAAATCTTGTTTCCAACACACTGGGAACATTTCTAGGAGACACGAGATGGCCCAACATCCCATACTATTCTATGATATTTTTGATGTGTGGGGCATTGATTTTATGGGTACTTTTCCAAGTTCATTTGGATTTTTCTATTTTTTTTCTGTTGATTATGTGATTAAATGGGTGGAGGCTAAGACCACAAAGACTAATGATTCTCATGTTGTTGTGGAAATTGTCAAAGCACAACATTTTTGTAGGTTTGGAGTACCGAAGGCCATCATTAGTGACCATGGGACACACTTCTACAATTGGAATCTTGCTTCCCTTCTTCATAAGTATGGGGTGACACAAAAAATATCAACACCCTACCACCCCCAAACAATTGGACAGGATGAGGTTTCAAATCATAAGTTGAAATAAATTTTGCAGAAAACTATGCAGCCGAATTGGAAAGATTGGAGCAAGTTCTTGGATGATGCATTGTGGACTTATAGGACAACATAAAAGACACTCATTGGTATGTCCCCATTTCGGATTGTTTTTGGGAAAGCATGTCATCTCCCCATTGAAGTTGAGCATCAGGATTATTGGGCTATAAAGAAATGCAACATGGATTTGACCCAAGCTGGAATCCAAAGGAAGATGCAAATTCACGAGTTTGAGGAGATTCGATTGTCTTCTTATGAGAACTCAAGGCTCTATAAGGAACAATCAAAAGCATTTCATGACAAGATTATCCAGAAAAGAGAATTTCTAGTTGGAGAGAAAGTCTTTCTCTATAGTTCAAAACTAAAGATGATTCCTAGTAAGATTCGTTCCAGGTGGTTAGGTACTTATATTGTATCTAATGTATTTCTTTATGGTTCAGTGGAGATCACACAAGAGGACACATGATGGAGATTTTCAGTCAATGGGAAACATTTAAAGAGATACATTTAGGGACTTCCTACTGATGCAGTAGATTTTATCACACTGTATGACCCCATCATCACTTGATCATGTCAGGCTGTTCCTAACCCTTTCACTTCTTTATTATTTGTCCTATTTAAAATTGTACATTTCATGTGCATATATCATCTCATGGGTTCACATTGAGGATAATGAAATATTTTAACTATGGGGGATGGAAACTTTTAGTTTAGTAATTTCAATTGTTTTCCTATTTTTCAATTATTTTCAAAAATAAAAATAAAAATTGTGTGTTTTTTAAATTTTGTGTGTTTATTTTTCAATTTTTTGTGTGTTTTTGAAAATTTTGAGCTAGAATGATTCTCATCATGATTTTCAAATTCCTATCAATAAGTGAAACAATTTTTCCAATGAAACCGAGCTTAAATAAATTTTGAAAATAACATTGTTTCATGTTCAAATCTTTATTAATTTCATGAAAAGTACTCTAAATTTTGAATCTCATGCCACATCTCACTATCTTTATATTTGAAATGACTTTCTTGTGAGGCTTCTGAACCATTCTTTTCGTGTTCTTATATTTACCTCATTTCTTGAGAGAACCAAACCATTCTTCATTTAAACAGAATTTGATTTATTCCTGTCAAAACTTGAGGGTTTGAGTACTTATGTTGAAATTACTAAGGCATTTGTTTGGTATTGAAGCCTCTATTTCAAAGAATAATTTTATATAATGGAACACCTTGAACATTTAATCCTTGTTTCCCTTAGAATACATGAACAACAAATTAGGTTATCAACACTACAAGCCAATTTTTCCTTTCCAACTAACTATTGAAGTGAAATTGCATATTCTTATTGAACTTAAGTGTGGGGGAAGATGTATTGTGTTGTGCTACCAAATTCTATGATACTTTGGGTGGAAAATTAAATTCCAAAGAGATGTGTTTGCTACTGAATAAAATCATTATATTAAAAATTGTGCCTTTTCTAGAGCATTCATGATAAGTGAAGTTGTATTTTTCTGGAGCTTTTAATATAGAGATAAAGTTGTGCCTATCTGGAGCTTTTAAGAAAATCATGTTTGAAAAGCTTGACATTTTTACAGCTGAAATGTTGAATGGTGTGAAAATTCCATTATTTTTCATGATGATTATCATGAATCTATGCTATGGGGATTGAGGAGGTGACCATATTTAATTGAAAACTAGATTAATGCAATTTTGCTTCAAAAAGAGTCAAGCTCACCATATTCTGTCTCAAAAAAATTTTACATCTAAATCCTACCAACTGAAACAAATAGAACAACCCAAAAAAGTCATCATGATAAACATATGTCCTTTACTCACATCAGGTGGTGTTGTAAGAATTTATCAAGCCTATGGTGACCCATGTATGAGTTTGGATGAGAAATACATTACTAAAAAATTTACATTTGTGTGATAAAAGAAAATTCAAGTGAGGTAAGTGTTGTGTACATGGGAGTATAAATGATGTTGAAATATATTGAATGATATAAATGGAGAACTTGAAATAAGGTTTTTTATGAGTCATGATATCTCTTGTTTCTTGGTGTGGAATTATTGCATCTCAAGGATATGTTTTTTAAATTTTGTTTTGATTTGATATTGATGTTTACTGGATATGAGGTTTTTCCCAGGAATGAAAAAGGGTAAGTGTGGGGGGAGTTGATAAAACACTATTTTGTTTAATATTTTATTGATAATAAATTATTTAATTTCCTCACATTATGAAAAATATGTTCAATTATGGAATATTTGGAATTAGATCATCCATTTGCAAATTTGATGAAAATTCCAGTTTTACACTTTTAAAATTCACTGTAGTATTTTGGGAATAAATATTTGTATGTAAATTATTTTGAATTAAAATTTTGTAACTGTGTTTCTTACTTAATGGGATACCAATTATATTTGTGACATGGAAGCTGGATCTTGCATTAGAGTGGAGTAAATGGTCCATGAAGACAAAGATAGATTAAACTATCTAGATTGGACTTCAATTCACCATTTGGGACATATCATCTTCATATGGGATTGTATTGGGACCAAATTTTGAGGGAATCTTGGGGAAATGATTAATCACAAATCATCCTTCTATAAGGATAGTTAATTCTCACAATTATAAGGTCAAATATGCGGTGAAATTTGGATTAAAATATTTGGCCTAATTTCCCTTTCACATTTAATAATGTTTTTAACCCTATCCATCCATAACTCTATTTGAAGGATGTTTTAACTCTTTGGAAGGGATGGTATAGGAGTTTTCAAGGATTTTCTGAAAGGGTGTCTCTTGGGATCCCATAACAACTATTGGAAGAAGTAAGGCTCTGTGAGAACTTCTCTTTCAAAAAGGCTCTCCTCTCCCACATCCTCTTTGTATTTCTTTTCTCTTATGCTTGTATCTTGAATTTTTCATCAATTAATCTTTTGTGTTTTTCTCTTTTCTTGTTCTCTAAATCTTCCTAATTGGGTTGGAATCAACAGTGTATATTGGATTGGGTTCTACCATTTCAATCCTTTTCTCATGCAAAACGTCTCCACAATGACCACACCGCCCATGGAAGAGTAGTTTTCTTTGTGATCGATCTATCGTATACCCTCTTCATTTAATTATTTTGAGTTATTGAGATAATTTAATTCAATTAAAATGATCCATGAATTCATTTTTTAAATTATATTAAACTAAGCAATCAATTGAACTATTAACACAAAAACACATTAGGTCGACATTTTGTGTAAATTGTGAGAGCACGATCATAATTAGTAATACAAGACCACATATTATTTATTTGTAGAGTTAAAATATAATTCCTAAAAACAATTCATCCTCATTTAAATAATTTATATCTTCTATAATTGACCATATACCATAATATAATCTTAAAAAAACAATCAAAGTAGGGTGATACGATTGCGTGTTCTGAAGCTAGCCTAGGGTTTAAGTAATTTCATTTTGTGGTTAAGTTAACTCTCATAGGGTTCGAGGGTTAACAAATTAGGGGATCATAATTAAGTGGATATTAATTTAAATTAAAATTATTAATGATTAAATTATGAGGTGTAGTTATATCTATTACACTTTCTAAAAATAGTTTTCTAAAAAACATCTTCTCGTTGTGCTTTGTAAATCAACTTTCATTTCAAAATTAAAAACAAAAAAATGAAATATTCTTCCAAAAAACATCTTCTAGTTTTATAAATGATAAACAAGCCCCCCCCCATCCTTTAAAGTAGTGTTTTTATTCTATTTTATTTTATTTTTTGAATAACATCAAGAAGTTGTTTTAATTCACTTCCTCCTTTGAGAGATGACATTGATCAGCCACTCTACTACACCTATGTAACCCGAAACCGAACATCATTTGAAAGCACCTATGACAGAACCTTTAAATAATCATATAAGAATAAAATTAATGAGTCTATTGGGATATATATCATAATATTTCATCATTTTAAACGAAATCATAAACAAAATCATTAAATAATGAGATTGTAATATAAAACATTTACCACTTTTGTATCATTTGAATCATAAGTTCCATGAAAGATAAAACATATTATGGATATATCTATATATATCACATAATTTTCATGATAAAAAATATAAAATACATTCATGTGAAGTATATACACAACACAAAACAAATATTTGGTGAATATGTTATGTGTTCCACAGAAATAAAAGTGAAACAGAGATCCCTTACCTTATGTCTTAATTTATTCATACACATTGGAACCTCCTATTTAATAAATATAGATTATTTATAAATCAATTATAGAACAATACTAATATATATCATACCATATGGCCTTTTATTAACAATTTCTTAACACTTCTTTGTTAAAATCACTGTTCTGGGTGATATTTTCTATTTTTCATGTCTGTTCGGGTTCGGTAGTTTTGGTCCTTGTATTTTGATCATGGTTCCATCGTCTCCAAAATTTTAATCATGATATTATTATCACATATATTCTTTATATTCATATTTAGAGTCAACCATAAAAGATAAATATAGAATAATTAGTTTCGCTGTTCATGGAGACTGTAGGGAATGCATACAAATGAACGTTGTTTTCATTTTTCTCATGGATGGAATGAAATAAAGGTAAATAGTAACTCACTTTTACCAAATAATTACTATATAATATATATTATATATATTCATTTGATCTATAATTTTTACCATATTTGTAAAATATAAATGAAAAATGATTCACATCACTTCATGGATGTGGTAGTCCACGCACACACTTGATCAATGTTATTGTTTTTCAATAGTTTAGAAGGTAAGTTAGATGTGATATTATAACTATAGAAGATTAATTATGTAATAATTTTATATAAAACTAGAAAAACCATCGTAATTACCATCTATAATAGTTGGTGATGAGAAATTAATTCTATCTCTATTTGGAGACGGTAATTCGTACGTATGCACGAGTGATACTTTCACTTCCAATTTGATGGAAATAGAGTGAATAAAGGTGGTCTCATAAAAATAAAATTTAATTATATTGATTAAACTGAAGTTATTATTTTATGAACAATATAACAGATTTATTGGAGGTAAATGAATAATTAAAAAAGGATGTGATCTAAGGGCTCTAGGGTTAGTATTTTGGGAATACCAACACCTTAAGAATTTTTCTAGGGGAGTGGAGAATAGAACATAGTAGATTTTATTTGATTTAGAAGGATCATTGTTTTATAAAGTATAGAAAGAAGAGGTTCACTTTTATAATTGAGCGAAGGGAACCCATAGAATTTTTTAAAGATTAAAATATAGTAAGTTCATTGTCATGAAAAAGGTTCAAAATGGGCTATTAATGGGGAAGGGAAGATATTATAGGACATATATTATAACCATTTCAATATTTCAATATTTTTATGTTTTTTAACATATTTAATGATTTTTTTTAAAATATAATTATTTAAAATTTAGTAACTATTCATTTAATTTGACATAAAATGCATAATGAAAAATTTGAATCTAAATCTCATTATTTAACACAAAATTTATATGTCATATTAATTGATAAAATTTGTGGCACACATTACCACCCTAAAATTATCTTTATTTTTATATTTTTTAAATCATTTATCATATTTTTTTTAATAGGGGAAATACTTAATTGGTGTTTCATAAACATGTAGGGTAATTTTATAATTAATAAAAATTATAAATAAATTTCAATAATGTGAATAATTTCATTAATATAAATATAGAGACACATTTTCATTCAATACTTTATTTTCTCCCTATGTGGACATATAAGTGATATTTAAAACTAAGAGAGTAACATTTTTAACTTTCTTCACATAAAAATTATATATATAATTTCATGGAAAAGGGTACATTAAATATATATTTTTTGTCTAAGGTAATTATGGTCATGTTTCTTTCATCAAATAAGAATTATAGTGAAACATTATGGCCTTGTTACTTAATTTTAACCTAGAGTAACCTGATTGTCCATTTACCGAGGTGATAAATTTTACCACAACTACTATTCATATTAACAAAAAATAAAATGGCTTTTTTTTCAAATTTTATCCTCTTAGTTACAAATAAGGATTAAATTTAATCAATTTCAATAACTATAATTGGAATAATTAAATTTTAAACATGAGAACACAACACATGATGAAAACTGTGTTTTTAGAAAAATACATTCTTAAGTAGTAAGCAAGATTTTATTTTTATTCAATGACTACAAATAATATTACATGAATATTTAAAAGAAAATATAAAATTTATAATGTAAAAATTTCATTAAAATCATTTACTGAAAGTGATTTATTTAGTTTATTAATATAAAATTCATTTGGGCGCATAAAAACAGTTTTTCAATAAAACTATCACTTTTACTTTAAGAGGATTTTATTGGTATTTCTATTAAATTTTGAGCCAATGAATTTATTCTATACATGTATAAAAAATAATTTTGTTTATTTATTAGGTACTATTATTACCCTCAAATCTAACAACTAGGTAGTAAATTTCACATAATAATATTTTTATAGTGTTTCATAGTTTTTTAAAACTCAGTTTTTCATTTATCGCAATCTATCAAAGAAACTAAATTTATTTGAAAAATATATTTAATAAAATATGAGGGTGTTACATTATACCCCTCATTAAATTATTATATCCCTTTAAATTCGTGACTTTGATAAAAAAAATGTGGACATCTTTGTTTTATTGCATCATTGAGTTCACAAATAGCTTATTCGAATTTGTAATTTCTCTAAAGAACACTCACTGGGTGATTAGTATTATTATATATCACTTTATCTATATGATAAAATATTTATACTTGTTTTAACTCAAATAAAGGTCATTTTATAGTGGTTTGACTCCTGAGTTCAATGCATGTGATGGATCAGTTACGTACTTCCTTAGTAGAGATACATGGAACACATCAGGAGCTTGAGAGTGGTTCTATGGAAGCGTAAATTGATAAGCTATTATCCATATTCAATAAATAATTTCAAAAGGGAAAATATACCTAGGGATCATATTTCCCTTCTTTCTAGATTTCATAACATTCTTCAATGGATAAATTCTTAGAGAAACCTTCCCACCAACTTCAAATTCCTGACTATGTCGATGATTCTCTATATAACTCTTCTATATACTATGAGATTCCTTGATGTGATGTTGAATGAATCTAACATTATATACTATATACTTATCTAGTTTATGGGATGAAGAATTGAGAGCCTTATCAAACATCTCATTCTTCAATTCTGGTATGTATTAAAAACATAGATAATTCTTAAACCTTATCATTTCATCATAATCAATTTTAAATTCAAGAAAATTTCTCCCCTTCTTAAATTTCTCAATATCTTCCTTTTTTTCCTCTTTAATATTCACATGGATAGATAGTTTAACACTTATTTGAGAAAGATAGGATCTTTCCCCTTCCTTAAAAATTTACAAGTCTATCCACTGAAATCTAGAAATGTCAAATAATTCATGATCCTCATCAAGGATAATCTAGCATTATCATTTTGACTCGGTGTATCTACCACCTTGGTTACTTTATTATAGGGTGGTAATATACTGATAATTTATAATCATTAATAATCTCTGACCATCTTCTCTGGAGAATTTTTAACTCTTTATATAGAAAAATATACTGTAATATTTAATGATCAATATATATATATATATCACACCTTTATTTGTAATGATAATTAATCTATATAATTAATACATAAATTTCCACTAGAAAATCTAAATCCTCAGTTGGGTAATTTTCTCACAAACCCTCAATTCTTGTGAGTCATAATCTTTCACCATATTGTTTTTCAACAGAATGCATCCCAGTACTTTTTTGGATACATGAAAATATATTAAGAACCCTTCTCCACTATAGGGTAGTCTGAGAACAGGTTCACTAACCTAACTTCTCTTCAACTCCTTGATATTATATTAACATTCATCATTCCAAAAGAACATTTCTCCTTTTTGAGTTAACATGGTTCTTGGATTAGAATGTTGTGATAAATTCTACACAAATAACCAATAATATATAGCCAAATGAAGATATATATAGATCTAATTCCCAATGAATTTTCTTTTCAAATGTTAAATAACTTATTTCTATGAATGATCTACTGATATACTCTCACTTTAGATTATATGATCGAAGATTGAAATTTTCTAATGCCAAAATTCACACTTGGAAAAAAAATTATAAAGATTACACTTCTGGAGGGTCTAAAAAATGATTCTAAAATGATCTTAATGCTCTTCCTTGATCTTTGAATATATTTTAATACCATCTATAATGAATAACACAAACTGTTCAAGGTAATCTCTAAAGACTCTATTATTTAAATCAATGAATATAGAGAGGGAATTAGTAAGACCAAATGAAATAAATTTAAATTTATAGTGTGCATACCATTTATGGAATGATGTCCTGGGTATATCGTCCATACAAACCCTTAATTGTTAAAATACATAATTAAGATTAATCATCAAAAATTATTGAGCTCTGTGCAGTTGATCATACAAGTAATCAATACGGGGTATAGGATACTTTTTCTTAATAGTGATCTTGTTAAATTTTCGATAATCATTGTATAGTCACATTGATCCATCATTTTGTTTTTGAAAAATATAATTGATTCACCATAGAGTGATCCACATGGCTGAATTAATCTCTTTTCATGATTCTTGAAATTTCGTATTCAGGTCCTATAACTCAATCATGGGAATTCTATATGAATCCTTTGAAATCGGTGTAGAAGTAGGTATGAGTTCTATCAATAACTCAACCTCGTGATTCTATGGATTACTAGGAAATTATTTATTAAATACATCATCAAACTGCCGCATAATAAACATATTTTTTATTTTGAGATTCTCCCCAACCATATTTATAAACATCCTTTTTGAATTCGAATTATGACCCAAAGGATGGATGTAATTTCCATTAGAAGTTCATATTTACCATCACACTAATTGAAAATCATAGATTGATTTTGAATATCAAATGTGACATCCCTTCCTTATAAATTGATCTTAGATTTATGTAAATAAATACAATAAATGCATAAAATAAAATCATAATCCACCACAGGTAGAATAAAAAGATTTTCAGGAATCACATTCATATATACTTCAATCAAGGAATAATAATATATTTGGGGTGGGAACATCATACCATTAGGGGGTTTCAATACTAATTCAACATATAATATTTAAGATGGTATTGTGATACACTTACCAAATTATTATGATATAAAATAGTGGGTTGGTCGAGAATCAAACAAGACATTAACAGTTCTAGTTTTGATGGTATGTGTACCTTTTACAGCATCATTATCATACCCCTAATAAAAAATAGTCATCTCATGATATTTACTTATATATATGGGATTAAGAGGTTTTTAATTTAAATCATCATAATTAACCTACATATTTGGACACAGGTTGTAATTATTTCCATTCTACTCGCATTTGAAACACTAGAGTTGGGGAGGTGCATTCTATGGATCATTTTATCTATTAGTATCATTATTTATCTTCTTCACATAATATCATAATTCCATTGGCCAATGACCTTCCCTTCTACATTTGAAACATTTACCAATTCCCTTAAGATAGCTTCCTCTGTGTTTCTTTCGACATATTGAGCATAATGTAAGGCACATCTTCCTCTCTTCATGGTTTTTAGATTTTCCTATGATTTCTATTTTCATTTTTTTTGTGAAAACCATGAGAATTATGGGTTACTAAAATCTACATATCCAACATGATGGAACATACAATGATTTATTCATAGCTATTTAATTCAATTATGGATAACACTATTCGTTCACTTAGTTTTAATCCACTAAATTATTGATCAAACTTTTTTTTGTTGGATGATAATCCCAGAAGCGTGCCTATAAATTATTGTAAAGTTACCTTCATATGTACCAATTTATTCCTCATCCATTTTACATAGAACAATTAACTCCTTCCCCGTTTTCATGTAATGAATTAAGAGAATGTACTAAATATAGAATAAGCTCTTAAACTCATCTCGCACCATAGATTTAATTTCTTCATGTTTCCTCCTATTATAAAAAATGAGTCTACCATTGATCTATATCACCTTAAAAGTTATAAAAAACTAGAATAACATTATCATGTTTTGAAAAATGGATAATGGAAAATAAATTTTAAATGGTATTGATCCATTTCTAATCAAGTAGGGGATCTATGGGCCCACTAAAAGAATGTGGGTGTTGCCTCATTAAATACTTAACAAAACAATTTCACCTCTTTTACTCATTTGGAAGTTATATGTCATTCATTTCTTGAAAAAGTTATTTTTTCATATAAATTTTCATGACCCGTCCCAGTGGGGCCCATGCCGTGACTCCCCAAGCCTGCCTTCAATAGGCCAGGGGATAGTGACTAGCACCGAGTATGCATATCACTAACATGGGAGGAATTTCCCAAGTACTTTTACACACGCACACATCTCCAAGACCATAAATGTTGAAATGTAATAAAACTCTAAGGAACAAAATACTTGCATACAACTAAACCCAACCAATAGAGTATGATGGAAAGTAAAGTACTGAAAGTAAACTAGGACAGAATAGAAGCCCACCAAAACAAGAGTCTGAAAATAGTAAAGTCCAACCTATAAGCACAAAGTGGTATTGGGACTGCTTCTCATAGCCATAGGAACACATCGTCCTGTAGGGAACTCAGAAAGCTCAGTCATATCCTGGTCTTCCCTAAACTCCATCAAAAGGATACTCGTCTTCACAAGACACGACACGTGCGGGCAAATCCCGTGTAGGGGTGAGTATAACAATACTCAGAATAAGACCCTAAAAACCACAAATCAATACGCAAAGGGAATGAAAAATCACCTCTACACGATATATTTCTACTGAAAATATAGTAAGAGTAACACAGTCCAGATATACTCAAGACTCGGGCCCGCAGTCTAGTGACAAGTCGCACAACCACATAACCATGCTAGGGATTCAGTTAGAAGATTCCATGAAGCACTCATCTGAGAGAACTCACTCCATGATTCTAATAGCTCTGATAATGTTCATTCAATAAGTATCGTTCAACAAGAAAAGTCATGAGATATTGATACACTCATTCTGGGAGAACGCACTCCTGAGTGGGGAAAGATCACGATACATAGATGAGGATTACTGGTAGGGTCTTGGAGGATACCGTGACTCATCCGGATTCATCTACCAGGTAGAGGATTAGTGCCCTATGTAAATATTCATGTTGATACATGACTCTACCTAGGGTCAAGAATGGATAGAGGATCTCGCTCTGGGCCTCTCGGAGGGATACCTAACTCTATCTCAGAAAGTCCTCCTAAAGGGATCATACTCTTGTAGAAGGAAATGATACATAACCTTCATGGGAACAATAAAAAGGGGCACTAACCCAAATGAAACATGTCCAAGATATTATGGACAAGAATATCAAGCCATGTACTGAAATGTCCAAGGCATGTAGAAGGGTCACACACCATGTCCTCTGACCCTGGGTACTGCTCGTGTACAACGGCCCGTGTCACTAGGCTTATCATGTAGAAGAAGTTATACATGGCGTGTAAGGGAGTGACACGTCGTGTTCTTCTATCCGGGGAGGACTCTGTGTACGCTGGCCATGTGCCCATAAACGGCTTCAACCCATGTGTTACAACCCATGTAACTGGTACACGGCTTAACCCATGAAGACGACCTTGTCTGGTCGTGTGGTAGGGTACACAGTCGTGTACTCCACCTTGTGTCCGTGTATCCCATGGATAGACCAAAAGTCTTGTGTAAGGCCCCACACACCGTGTTCCTTGAATAACACGATGTTTCATTGCCTCATGCAGCGCGATACCCTAGCTGCCACTTAGCCAGACCCACATTCCGTGCTCTTAGGGATACATGGCGTGTGTTCTAGAAATTTCTAGAATCGCGAACCTGCTCCATCTCACCTTGGTACTCCTATATTCATCGATCCTGCTGTCTTTTTTCTACGAAACTTGAATATTAAGGTCGCCCCAATGTCACTATGTCATCTCCGTTGTTTTCGGGCCTCCGGTTGGCCATGATAATGCGTATCAATCCACCCACGTGAATAATGCTCAAAGAACGGTCTCTCTCGATCCGAGCCGATTCATCATCCGCTATTTTCGTCACACCTCCTCTAGGTATTCATGATGTCGGATCCCAAATTTAGGATCGTTGAATTTTGAAACAGATGCATAAAGATCCATTGTTCATAACCCCATGAAGAATGTGAATAATGCAGGGTCAAAGGGGAGGAAAAAATCACAAAAACGAATCTGAGGAACAAACCTCTGTCAGCATTCATCAAATTTTTTATCTTCTCCTATTAGAAGGATTAAATAGGGAGAAACGAAACGATAAACAAAAAACTATCTTAACAATCTACAGAATGAAATCCCAAAGAAATGGAAAAAAATAACCCTCCCGCAAGAATGCACGATCTGTGGATCACCCTATTTGTGGTTTGATCTATGTTCATCGTTTAATCCATGAACGAGGAAAAGAAGAATCGAAAACAACCCCTACCTAAATCCAGTTGAATAACGGTCGTCGTGTCGAGTTCGTTGGTGAGGTTCGTCGAATCCAAGATCTGTCAATCGATTGTGTCGTCGTCTTCCACCAACGGGTTCTCCTCCAAAGCTCCAATGGAAAAACTCTAAATTCATAGATTTATGCGGCTAACCCTACAAACATTCCATAAGCAGGTATTAATAGGGTAGTATTAGGTTGTTTTTCATAGAAGGAACCATCTTAAATAAAAGAAATTATTAATTAATTTTATTTACATTAAAACATTCAAAGACTAACTGTTGTAGCTATCTCACGCCGATGGATGTTAGGCCCCGCCTAAGATATAGTTACTTCTTTGAATGCAACGGTGCCCTTAGATTTCTGATCTGGGAACCCCTTTAAATTTATTTCCACTTTTTTAGGAAAACCTATCTCACGCATTGTTTAAAGTTTAATTTATTTCACAAATTCATTCCGGGTACTTCGGGCCTCGGAATCGCACACCGCCGAAATGTCTGGTCTCAAAATAATTCCTTATAATATTTAAAAATAATACACAAAAAATATAATGCATTAGATTCTGCCCATCTTTGGGCTTTACATCCCAGAAATCCAAAACAAAAGGCTACTCAAAAATATGTGGGTACTAGGTACTAATCTAAGCCTCCCTCTCCCACATGCTCTCCTAAATATTCTTATGCTGCCACTGGATGTGCACCATGGGAATCAATCTCCCACAAAGGATCCTCTCCTTCCGATCCTCAATCTCCACCACGTACTCAGCAAATGTCGCTCCATCCTCAATGTCCAGCTTTCCCTAGTCGATGACGTGCGATGGATCATGCACATACCTCCTTAGTTGTGACACATGGAATACATCATGAAATCATTGAAAATGTGGTGGTAGAGCTAGGTGGTACGCCACCTCGCCAACTCTGTGCAGTATCTGAAAAGGGATGATGAACCTTGGAGACAATATTCCACCCCATCCAAATCTCTGAAACCCTCGTCGAGGTGAGACCCTAAGGAAGACATGGTCCACCTACTCAAACTCCATAGGTCTCCTTTGTCAGTCAGCATAAGACTTATGTCGGCTCTTTGTAGTCATCATCCGCTGCCGGATGATCTTCACCTTCTCGATGGTAGCTCGCACCAAATCTGGACCCATAAGTGCTGACTCTCCAGGGTCGGTCCAACAAAGCGGTAACTGATAGGGTCTCCCATATAAATCCTCGAACAGTTCCATACCAATGGTGTAGTGGTAACTGTTTTTGTACGCAAACTCCACCAATGGTAGGTGGTTATCCCAACTGCGACCGAAATCCAAGATACAGGCCTGCAACATATCCTCTAGAACCAAAATAGTCCTCTCTATTGGACCATCAGTCTAAGGATGGAACGTCGTGCTCAAGTGTAGTTGAGTCCCAAACACCTCCTGCATCCCCTTCCACAAATGGTATGTGAAGCGGGAATCTATATCTGATACTATTGTCAAAGGGATGCCATGAAGTCTAACTATCTCTTGCACGTAGAGGTGCCCCAAGCTCTCTACAGAACTCTTCTCCCTGATAGCTAGGAATTGGGCTGACTTGGTGATCCGGTCAATGATCACCTAGATGGAATCATGCCCCTTGGATGTGTGTGGTAATACCATCACAAGGTATATAGATATTCCATTCCACTTCCACTATAAAACCTCCATGGGTGAGCGAATCACACTAGAACCTTGTGCTCATCCTTTACCTACTGGCACGTATGACATCAAGAAATGAACTATGTTATCACCTTCTTCATGCCTGACCACTAGATCATTCATTGTAGATCTTGGAACATCTTCACCACTCTAGGATATACTTCTAAGGGGGATGTATGAAACTCCCTCATGAACTCCTACTGCAACGCCAATGGTACAACAGTGCATTCTTTGAAAAGAATCATATGCTTCCCACCTTGTAAATATCCATTAGGAGCATGTCCCATGGATAAATGAGAACATAAATCCTCACAGTCGACATCCCCATGTTTTGCATCCCTAACTCATTGTATGAGTGGAGGGGTTACAAACAGTGATTGAAGGTAAGATACATCCTCTCTGTCCACGAAGGATAACTATAATGAGGCCAAATCATTCGTCACCTCACTCAATAGTTGTGAGCTCGATCTCCTGCTAAGAGCATCTTCCACCTTGTTCCCCATTCCAAGAGTATAGATGATCTGGAAATCCCAGTATTGGAGGAACTCTATCCAATGCCTCTGTCTCAGATTTAGATCCTTCTACGATAAGATCTACTTGAGGCTCTTATGGTTAGAGTAGATGATAAACTGCTCACCCATAAGGCAGTGTCATCACATTTTCAACGCGAAAACTACTGCTGCCAACTTGAGATCATGGGTCGCATAGTTCTGATCATACGGCCTAAGCTGGCACAAACCATAATAAATCACCACCTATCTCTGCATGAGGAAAAAACCAAAACCAGTCCCTGATGCTTCACTAAAAACTACGTACTCAACACCCTCCTCCAGTAATCTCAAAATTGGGGTGCTCGTCAAACTTTGTCTCAACTTCTCGAAAGCCTAATGGAACATCTCTGTCTACATAAAGGGTTTCCCATTTCTGGTTAAGTTCGTCATCAGTGATGATATCTGGGAAATGTTAGGAATGAATCTATGGTAATATCCGACCAACCCAGGGAAGCTCCGCACCTCTGTCACGCTCTGTGGTGTCTCCCATGATAACACTGCCTCCACCTTAGCTGGGTCCACAACTACTCCATCTGCTGAGATGTCATGTCCTAGAAAGTGGACCTCCTGAATCAAGAATTGGAACTTTTAGATATTCCCATAATGCCGGTGATCCCAGAGTTGTCCAGAACCATCCGCAGGTATCTCGCATGATCCTCCTCTGACGCCGAGTACACAAGGATTTCATTGATAAAGACCACTACAAACCAATCTAAGTACGGCTGGAAGATCCCGTTCATCAGTCCCATGAACACTACGGGGGAGTTTGTCATTCCGAAAGGCATCACCAAGTACTCATAGTGACCGTAGTGGCATCAGAATTCCATATCCAGTATATTTTTTTCCCTTACTCATAACCGGTGGTAACCTGAACAAAGGTCAACCTTCAAGAACCATTGTTCCCCTCTCAGCTGATCAAAGAGTTCATCAATTCTCGGAAATGGATAATTATTCTTCAACACTACCTGATTCGGGCTTTGGTAATCCATGCACAACCTCAAACTCCCATCTACCATCTTGGTAAACTAAACTGGGGGTCACCCAGGTTGAAACGCTGGGTCTTATGAAACCCTTGCTCTGCAAATCCTCTAACTGTACCCTCATCTCACGAAGCACTGTAGGATCCATCTGATATGCTGGTGAGAAAATAGGTTTTGTCCGAGGGTGTAAGTCGATACATAAGTTGGTTTCCCAATGGGGTGGAAGTCGTAGAACATATTTATGAAATACTTCCTCGTACTCCGCCACTACTACTGGGAACTGGAATCTCGCAACATCTATTGCTCAAAGGGTAAGTCTATCTAACTCACGAGTGATCAGTTGCAGGCTTCTATGCATGATCCCATTTTGTGCTTCCTGGGTCTCCCTTTCACCGACAAAGGAAAATCTCATCCCATCATTGTGGACACACCACACTCTTCTCCTAAAGCAGTGAATCTGGGCATGGACCGAAGATTGCCAATCCATACCGAGAATGATGTCGTAAGGCCTCTAAGATTCCACCAAGAGGTTCCAACCAAAACTCTTGCCTCTAAGACTAAGATCCCACTATATGCAAAGGTGTGTGATCATCGAGTCTCCTCCCGTAGGAGTCTCCAAGTGTAAGGGTCGAGTCAACGGCTCTACTGGAATCTCAAGGTTTTGCACAAGACATGTGGCGATGAAGGAATGACCAGAACCTATCACTATAATTAAGGAAGCTAAGGTAGAGAAGACACATATCATAACATGGATCATCCCTAGTGTCCCTGGGTCATACGCCTCGACCGCATGCAGTTGTCCCCACACCTATCCCCCAGCTCCCTGAGCTTGGTGCAGGCCTCCTCGGGGTGGTGGTGGAAGTAGATCGAAGCGCCTACCACCACCTGAAACTCTCTCTACTCCTCTGCCACATCCACCAAATGACTAGTCTCTCTAATACAACCTCTACCTCTACCTTGGTGGTCCATCCACCACTTCCCTATCGGCAGCTTGACGGGTCGGACAATCCCTAGCAAGATGTCCCCTACCATCGCATGGGTAACACCACCTCTCCCTAGGATGACTGGATCCATCTTGGGATCCCTAGAAAATTGATCCCCTATCATAGGTCCTCCTATGACATATCTCACATCCAGATCCATGTTCCTGACATTGATTCCCTCCTACCGAGGTCTCCGCACTTGTCCTCCTACAGCTGACGGTCACCGGATGTCTTTGCTCTGCCAAAAAGCACTCGATCACCAAGGCCCGCTCGAGCACTCCAACATATGTAAAATTCATAGAGGCACAAAACTAGCTCGAATTTCCCTTCGTATACCTTGATCAAAGGTTTGATCTCTAGTGTATTGATCCCTAACCATATCCGTCCTGTACCTGGAGAGGTTGGTGAACCTCGATGAATAGTCAGCCACCGTCAAACTTCCCTGTTGGAGTTGAAGAAGATCCTAGATATGCATTGCTCTCAACATAACTGGAGATAACTCCTCCCTAAAGAGTCACTCAAACTCTGTCTAAGAAAGATTATCCTTGTCATGATTCTATGTGGTCCAACTCCACCATCGTCCCGCCGAACCCTGAATAAGGCTCCCTTCTAGGATCACCATTTGGTCTGCTTGTGTCTTCACTGGACGGAAAGCTCTATTCATGAAATCAATCCAGTCCTCAACTGCCTGAGGGTCGGGCTCACCTCAAATCCTGAGGGGTCTCTATCTCTGTAACTCATGGAGCGCGCTCAGCCTGCACCCCTCGTCAGTCGGTATTGCAAGTACCACGGGCTGCTCCACTAGTGGTGGTATAGCAGGTACACCAATTAGAGGTAACGCCTAGGGAACTGGTCCCTATATCGAAGCCTCATCACTGAGGGGATCAAGCTCGTGATCACGCTGCTGAATCCATGTGGGTACACATCGTAGAGGCATCCTGTAAGAAAACAAGATGTACCATGGTTAACAAGTATGTCTGTATAGCTAACACAAAGGACATGGAAACACAACCCATTCTTATATGATGCATATACCATTATCTAATTTCCCCCAAAACTACTGTTTTCATGTACCGAGTCGAAAATCAGGTTATTAGTGTCCTGGTGTATGGATACGTCGACCACCTGCACCAACACTGGAGTCTCTATCCTGAAACCCAAGCTCGAAACACTTAAAACTATTACCCCAAACCAATCTCATAGACTCCTGATCCTAAGGTAGAACCGAAAACATTTCATACCAATCTTTCATGACTCGTCCCAGTGGGGCTCGTTCCGTGACTCCCCATGCATGCCTCCAATAGGCCAGGGGGTGGTGACTAGAACTGATTAAGCATATCAATAACATGGAAGGAATTTCCTAAGTACATGGACACACGCACACATCTCCAAGCCCAAAAATGATGAAATGTAGAGAAAACACTAAGGAAAAAAATGCATACATACAACTAAACCCAACCAATAGAGTACGACGGAATGTAATGTACTGAAGGTAAACTGGGCCAGAATACAAGCCCACAAAAAAAAGAGTCTGAAAACTACAAAGTCCAACCTGTAAGCACAAATAGGTTAGGGTATTGTTGATCGTAGCCGTAGTAACACCTCAGCCTGTAGGGAACTCAAAAATCTCAGTCTTTTCTTGGTCCACCCTGAACATCATCAAAAGGATGCTCGTCTGCACAAGACATGACATGTGTGGGAAAATCTCATGAAGGGGTGAGTATAATAATACTCAGTAGAGGACCCCAAAAACCCTAAAGCAATATAGAAAGTAAAGGTACAGTCATCTCTACATGATATATCTCTACTGAACATATGTAAAGAGTAACAAAATATAGATATACAAAAGACCCAGTTCCGCGGTCTAGAGACAAGTCGCACAGCCGCATACCCACGCTAGGGATTCAGTTTGAAGATTCCACGAAGCACTCATCTGGGAGAACTCACTCCACAAGTCTGATAGCTCTGATAATGTCCATCCATTAATTACCGTTCATCAGGAAAATTCATGATAGATAGATACACTCATTCTAGGTGAACACACTATCGAGTGGGGAACGATCATGATACATATAGGAGGATCACTTCCAGGGCCTTGGAGGATACCACAACTCATCCAGATTCACCTATTAGGAAGAGGATCGGAACCCTGTGGAAATAGTCACGTCAATACCAAACTCTACATAGGGTCAGGAATGGATATAGGATCTCACTCTGGGCCTCTCGGAGAGATACCTGACTCTATCTTGGAAATTCTTGCTAAAGGGATCATACTCCTGTAGAAGGAAATGATACCTAACCATTGCGGGAACAAGAAAAGGGGGAACTAATCCAAATGAAACACATCCAAGATATAGTGAACAAAAAGATCAAGCCATGTACTAAAAATTACATAGTGTGTATAAGGGTCCCACGCCATTTCCTCTGACCCTGCGTACTGCCCATGTACAATGGCCCGTGTTGGAAGTCATATTGTGTAGAATATGGTATACACAGTGTGTAAGGGAGTGACATGTCATATTCCTCTATCCAGGGAGGACTATGTGTACACTGACCATGTGCTCGTACACGGATTCAACCCGTGTGTTACAACCCATTTAACTGGAATACGGGGTAACCCATGCAGCCGTCCTGGTTTGGTTGTGTGGTAGGGTCCACAGCCATGTACTCCACCTCGTGTCTGTGTATCCTTTGGATACACGCCGAGTCCCGTGTAAGGACCCACACACCATGTTCTTTGAATAGAACGTCGTGTCGTCGCCTCACACACCACGGAACCCAAGCCACCACTTAGCCAGACCCACACGATGTGTTCATTAGGATATATTCCATGTGTTTTGGAAATTTCCCGAATCACGAACCTGCTCCACCATGCCTCAGTACTCCTCCAGTCTTCGATCTAGGCATCTATTTTCAAAGAAACTTGATGATTCAGGTTTACCCAACATTCTGAAGTCATCTCCGTTGTTTTCGGGCCTCCGATCAACCTCGAAAATGTGTATTGATACACCCATACGATGAACGCTCCAAGAACAGTCTCTCCCGATCTGAGTTGATTTTTCGTCCTCCATTTTCGCCACACCTCTTCTAGGTCACCATGATGTCGAATCTCTAATTTGTGATCATTGCATTTCAAAACAGATGTGCAATGATCCATTTTTCATAACCCCAAGAAGAACGTGAAGAACGCGGGGTCGAAGAGGAGGAAGAAATCACATAATCCAATCTGAAGAACGAACCTCCATCGTCATTCATCACGGCGTTGATCCAATCCCATTAGAAGCATTAAAAATTGTGAAATCAAATGATAAACAAACAACTATCTTAACAATATCTTGAATCAAACCCCAAAAAATGGACAAAAATAACCCTCCCGCAAGAATGCAAGACCCACGTATTACCCTATTTTTGGAATGATCCAAATTCATCATTTAATCCAAGAATGGGGACAGGAGAAATCAAAAACAACCCATACCTTGATCCAGTTGAAGAATGATCGCCGTGTTGTGTTCCTTGGAGAGGTTCTTCGAATCCGAGATGCAACGATCGATTGTGTCGTCGTCATCCGCCAACGGGTTCTCCTCCAATGCTCCAATGGAAAAATTCATAATTCGCCGGGTTATGCGGCTAACACTATGAACTTTCAATAATCATTTATTAATAGGGGAGGATTAGTTCACTACACAAAAAAGGAAAATTTTTAAATGAAATAAATTATTTATTTATTTTATTTCCATTAAAACATTCAAAAACTAACTCTTGTAGCAGAACCACGCCAGTTGATGTTAGCCCCTACCTATGTTAAATTCGCTACTCAAAATGAAACGGTTTTATCAGATTTATGATCCAGGTAACCATTTAATAGTTATTCCACTTTTTCTAGAAAACCACTCGCGCGTATTGTTTAATTTTTAATTTATTTCAAACATTTATTTAGGGAATTCCGGGCCTCAGAATCACACGCCATTGAAAGGTCTGGTCTCAAAATAATTTTATATAACATTTAAAAACAGTACATGAAAAATCCAAGGCATTACATAAATGATATTTTCCATTACCTATCCCATGAAATTTGTTTTTTAAATAGGGTCTCCATTTAATTTTCAGTCACATTCATCATTAACATGATTCCTTTAGGATCCATCCATTGACTAAAACAAAAAATCAGTGCGGTCAACATTAATCATAGTGGGAAACCAAGTAAGCATGAAATAACGTTTATATGATGTTCAAATCATGAAATATTATTCTATGAAACCTTATATTTAACCTTTATCATTCAATTTCACTATAAAAACATTAGGATTTTATCCTATACTTTGACTTGTCCCTTGGGTCCTCACAAAAGTTCTCTCATCCAGGTTTCCAATGGTTAATTAAACCCTCATATAATACCAACTATATTGACCCATAATTTTCAGATATAGAGACAACATTTTAATATATTTATATTTATATCATAATATAAAGATCCACATCATAATCATATAGGCATGGTTCCTTTGGAATCTTGGACACAAAAAAACTGGTTCATTAAAAATCTATGTCGTCTCCCACTAAGTTCTTTATAAATAGTACCTTTCATAGATATATCATACTTATTACCTTTATTCATAATATGGGGAAATGAAAAATAATAATGGGTGATCTCAAGTGCTCGATAAGGGTAAATAAGGGAGATATCAATGATTACTTGAGAATAACTTGAACATAAGGGTATGTGAACATTACAATAAAATTTAAAAATAATATCATGCATGTCATAGATCATAATCTTGAGTCCTGAAAAAAATATCATTAGTTCATAAGACATGAATCATAAAAGGAATAAAAAACATGATCCGTAAGATAAAAAAATTTTCTTAAGACATATGTTTTTGGAATACACATAAGAATATAAAATCATTTCCTTAGTATTCAAGTATCATTTACAATACTATTATAGTTGAATGGGATTACTCCCCAAACCATCTTTGTAGTCATGGTTCACTCCCAAGAATATCTTTATGAAAAAATTCCCTTCGTGAATTGAGTTCAATCCCCATTCTAGTAATTTTTATCTCATAATATATCAATCTTTACCCAATGTGTTGGAGGGAGATATAGGTCATAAACATCCTTGTTTATAATGTGACTATCGACCTTGGTTATAACGTTACCACTGTCCTTGGTTATAACATAACTACCATACTTGTTTATAAGATAACCAATGTCCTTACTTATAACATAACCGCCATCCCATAATGAAAACCATACATATGTCTTGTACAATATCATAAAATATTCATCATATCATAACATCATAACCCATTAAAATAAAAAATGTTTTGTAAATATTTCATTAATTCAATATAACATAACACATGGAAAATATATGTGTTTCATAAAAATCTCATCAACATAAAAAATAACCCTAAATAGAAATACTATAAATGGTATCATTCGACCATATCACTAGAAAATTATAATGAACATCAATACCATAATCTTAGATGGAAATTAATCATGAAAGATCACATGGAACATTTCCTGAGGAAAATATCCTATTCAATTTGAAGTATGATTTTTTAAAACATAATGATTTCCTAATTATTATGAAAACATATTCCTTTAAAAAAATATTTTAAAATTATAATTTAAGCATAAAAACATTGATCGGTCATGATAGTGGGAAGTGATGTTCATATTGTGTATGTTAAAATAAAACATTCCTTTCACAATTTGGTAGAAAAAATCAAAAAGTGACTCATTTGAAAAAAGGAAAATAAGATTCATTACAAAACATTTTATAATAATTAAATCATGGGAAAAATTCATTTTAAAAATAATATAAGAATACTAAAAACCTTCATTAAAATATTTTTAGAAAACGTGGATATGAAAGATATATATTTTTCTACTAATGAGGAAAATAAATTTGATTTTCCTCAAAATAAAATTTTCAGAATATTGAGTACTTAAGTTGAATAAAATGAAAGGAAAACATTTATTCTAGATAAATAACTAGATTATAAGATATTTTATGAGTTCCTTTTGTATAATATAATAATATTTCATCATCATAAATTTAATCATAAAAAACCTGATAAATAATGATACTGTTACATAAAACCCTTACTACTTTGGTATCATTTTATTCATAATACCAATGAAATAAAAACCTTTATAAGAATATTTATATCCCATAGTTTTTATGAGAAGAATCATAAAAATATTCATTGGTAGTATTTACACCACATAAAATAAACAAGTCGTAAATATGGAATGTGTCCCCTGGAAATCAATGTGAGAAAAAATCCCTTACCTTAGGTTTGATTTCATTCACACACATTAGAACCACCTATATAATAAATTTATTTTTTTTATACATATATTATAGAAAAAATATCATATATATCATACAATATAACCTTTTATCACCCATTTGTTAAAAAAATTTTATGATAATCATTTTTCCAGGTGATATCTGATTCATTTTTCATGAATGTTTTGGCTCTATAGTTTTTGTCCCTGTTTTTTATCCTGGTTACATCATATAAATAATTTTTTATTATGATAAAAATATAATATATATTAAATATATATATATATATTCATTCATAAAATATATTGATATGTAAATTAATTACATTGTTCATGGGGAGGGTATGTAGTATGTACGTATTAACGTTGTTTTTATTTTTCTGACAGACGGAATGAAAGAAAGGTAAATAATTAATCATATTTAAATATAAATTATTATATCATATATATCATATAAATTTATTAAATACATCATTATTACTATCCAATTAATACATAAAAAATGAATCATATAGCTTTGTGAAGGTGGTACTCTGCAGGTACACATGATCGACGTTATCATTTTTCAATAGTGTGGAAGGATAGAAGGTAGATATGATATTATCAGTAAAAAAGTATAATTATGTAACCATTTTCATATATTAAAATTAAACCCATCATAATACCCATCAATAAAATATGGTGATGATAAGTGAATTGTTTCTCTACATGGAGATGGTGAGTCGTACTTATACACAAGAAGTACTTTCACTTTCCATTTGGTGGAAAGTGGGTGAATAAATGTGGTTTCAAAATAATAATATTTCAGTATATATAAGATAATTAATTTAATATTTTATAAAAAAAATATAATATATTTATAGTATTTATGAAAATAATTAAAAATAATGAGATCGGTTAAGGAGATTACATCATTTTGTAAATAACTCTTTTATATCTTCTCTTAATGGCTCTGGGGTCGGTCATTTGAGAATACCATCACATTTTTAATGTGTCCAATGGAGTGTATAAAATATATTTGTAGTGTTTGGTTAATATATAAGGCTCAATGTGTTGTGAAGAAGAAAAAAAGGGTGACCATTTATAAGTGAGAAGAGGGGCACCCTTGAAATTTCTTAAAATAATAAAATATTTTAAGATCATTCTAAAGCCACATGGATTAAAATGGAATATTAATGGTAATCAAATGAAACTATCGACCATATATTATTTTCATTGTCCTCTTTAAATGTTGTTTTGATTTTTATGTAATTTAACAACATATTCTTTTCAATAAACATCATTGTTTCCAATTTAGGCACTATTCTTTTAATTTGACTTAAAAAATAAATAAAAATTTGTAATTAGAATATTAATCATTAACATAACACTAATATGTCATATTAATCTAACAAATTTGTTCCACACATTAACTCATTCAAATTATAATTATTTTAATATTTTAAGATGATTTATTATTTTTATTTATTAATTGGAGAAATATTGTATCAGTGTTGTATTAGAATTTATGGTCATTATATAATTACTAAAAAATATAAAGAATTTTATAAAATGAAAATATTTTCATTTATCTCAAAATATAAACTTATATTCATTCATAATTTTCTTTTTTCCCTATGTCGATATATAAGAGATATTTAAAACTAAGAGTCTGATGTTTTGTAACATTATTTGATTTAAATATTATATAGATAATTTTCATAGATTAGTTTCTATTAAAATAAATAAATTCAGAGCTTGAAGTGATAATGGTAAAATTACCTTCATACAATAATAATTAGGATGAAAAATTATGGACTTATAAATTAATTTGAACCTAGATTAATCTGATTTTCCATTTAATGAGGTGATAAATTTTACCATGGTTATTATTTAATTTGATATAAAAAATGTTTTAATTTAACAAATTTAAACTTATTGATTTCAAAATTTTCATTTATTTAATCAATTTAAATATATAAAAATTGGTATAAATTAATTTCAAAAATATGTACTCAAAAAATGATGAAAACCATTTTAAAAAATATATATATATTTTTAAGTTTTAAACTAGATTTTATTTTTATTCCATGACTAGAAAAAAAATTTAAGAATTTCAAAACATTTGGTTAATTTTATACTATGTAAATTTCATTAAAATCATTATCCAAAAGGAGATTATTAAATTTATTAATATAAAGTATGTTTGTGCGCTTAAAAACCATTTTCTATAAAAATATCACTTTTAATTGCATATGATTTTATTTTTATTTATAATAATTTGGTAACTAATGAATTTATTATTTACTTTTATAACCCATAAAATTTTCATAAATTAGTTATTATTATTCATACCCACTAATCCAACATCTTGGAGGTAACTGTTACATTATAATATTTTAATTTTATATCACAGTTAAAACACGATGTTATGTGTAATGCAAGATATCAAAGAAATTAATTATATTTGAAAAAATATTTCATAAAATCTTAGGGTGTTTCATAAGCCATGAGAGGAGGATGGTTGAAGATAAAAGAAAAATCACATTTGGCATGCGGTTTTTCCAAACTGTGGACTAATAAAAAAATTCCAAAAAATTACCCTTCCTAGATTTAAGAGGGGAAACCCCTCTCTCACTCATTTCTCCCTCACATATCCAGGATTTTTCTACCCCTTACTACAATATTCAATCATTCCAAGGGGTGCTCTAAATAGGTTTTACCACTGATTTATTTATTCCTTTGACTATGTCAACCTATGTTGTTCTTTTCTTCCTTTTGTTTTAATTTCCCCCTTCTCCACTATATTTTTTTGTTGATGATTCCAATGGAACATGGTTGAATCACTTGATTCTCATGAGACTTTTGTGCAACCTCGGAAGAGGATGTCATGAGTATGATTTTTATTGTGGTTTCTTGACCATTCAAAAAGGTATATTATCATTATGGTTTTTCCTTGGAATTTTCCAGTTTATAATTTAATTAGTTATGGGTTTAATGATGACGGTCGGTGATTCATCTTTTAATGGTAATAGGGGTGTTTTGGGGATGGTTGACACCCCGTGGCCATAGGTTTCAACAAATGGATAATTTCTAAAAAATTTCAAATTCTTATTCACTTTTTTTACACTATAAATTTTTAATGTGTTTGATTAATTATTTACAATTTGATTAAAATTAATTAATTATGTCTTGAAACATGATCTAGGGCCTCAGATGAGTTGATGGTTTCCGATTTAGCTCAGATCAGCCTTAGTAGATCCGCCTTCCCTATCTAAATTTACTTTGAGATATTCTAAGATGGAAAGTGGTCCCTTTATTTTATACCAAATCCATTTTATTGAGTTCATGCATGGTATAGTCAAGGTAGCTTCTTTATGCTTGACCCAGTTTAAATTAAATTTATGATTTTATCGAATTTCTAATAATTTTTGATTTAGATGAAGTGTAGAAGTTGGTTAAATATGTGTTTGTGAAATATAATTTCAACATAATCAATAATTATACATCTAATTTCCATTTTTAATTGAAATATACTCAATGTAATAGTAATGGTGAAGTATAAAGTGTGAGTTTGAGTAATAGTCAAATATCAAAAAGTGTATGGGTGAAAGGGTATGTTGGTTTTGGTGTTTAAAAATGATTTATCTTTGAAAAGGATTTTAAAATAGTAAAACAATTTAAATGGGTCTTGATTAGAAATGGAAATTGGAAATGATATTTTAATAAATGTATCGTGGTATTTTGGAAATGGGTTAGAAATGGTTATTATCCTTAAAAGGAAAATAGATTTTTTAATGGTTTTGGGAAATGGGAAATTGAATTGTTCCAGAATGGAAAGGATACAATTTCATTATTTCAAGTTTTAGTTATTTTGGTGTAATAGAAATGATGTAAATTTACATTCTACTTCATTTTGATTTATATGAATCATTGTGATGCTTAATATAGGGTGAAAAGAAGCCCTGGGAGACACTGATAATGATAGTTAAAACCAGGGTTAACATAACCAATGGGTGGATATTGGGTCCTTGAGAATGGGTATATTACCCTTGGGTGTTTTTTTTAAACAGAATTTGTATATAACACTTGGTAGGGAGATAGTTGTCACAATCATCATGACGTGGTCAGAGACACCCCGACACTAGCCAAAGCTATTATGTACCATTTCAGAGGTGATCCCAATTCTCAAATTAAACATTTTTTATGTAGTTAGTTTTAAATGCCTTGATGGTTATATTTTGGATTTTGTACCTTTCTCACTTTTTCATTCACGTCACATAGACTTCTTATATTTTGGTATTTCTTTCGCGGTGGCCTACTGACTTATATGGACACAACGCTTGGTCTTCCACTACACTTGGGTACCCAAGTAACATAATCATGTTTTTTCAGGCATATGTAGGGATGAGGCTAGGGATATACTGAGAAGGATCACTCAGATGGGTACATGGAGTGTTGGGTGTGTTATGGGTCTGATGTTTTATGGAGTCAGGGTCTTTATTTCTTTTATTCCGGAATGTACATGTAACCGATCGAGTGGGAGGTACGTTTATATGCCTTATGTTAGAATTTATTTTTTATGGCTTATTAAATTCACTTACTCTTTCTATATACTCAGATGTAATGGGTGTGTATATTATTTGGTAATTTATTAATTTTATGAATACACACTCCGATATAGGGGGTATATCCCCCCCCACTCAAATGATACCTCCTTAGACCCCCTAATGCTATTCAGTATCTAAGGGAATTTGGGGAGGTGTACATGTTGTCATGTAGAATTATGGTTTGGTTATTGTTCATAGACTGAATCGAGTCAAGAAATTACTCTAACAAACTATTCTATTATAATGGAATTCCCTTTTCAAATGGGTAAATGTATTATTATATAATGATGTTATAGAAAACACGTGCACTATATTGGTTATTCAAACCATTATATATCATATCATGTTATATTTAAAATACTATTAAGCATATTAACTATTGATAATATAGTCTTTGTATAGTGTCTATTTTGATTAATATATATTAAGGGTTATGATAAATCCGGTTGAAATATTTGAAATAAGTGATGGCCTCGACCAGTATGATTGGATCCTATTAATACCATTTATTATAGCATCAGAGGTATATGACATCATGATCCTTTAAATTATCCAAGACCAAGTTAAACTCAATAACTAAAATACAAATAAAACCATTTATTGTGTAATTTCATGCTTATCGATATCACAAGCCAAATGATGTTCTCCATACCACTCTAAGAAAGTGGCACCATCATAAAAATTACTCTTATAGCGTACACTAGTTTAATAAGTGGTTATGTATCAAGAACCTAATAGTATTAATTTTTATATTTTCCTTTTTAATAAAATAATGATTATATATATCACTTTTATTTATTATAATTTAATATGATTTGATTAAAATTTTATTTTGATATGAAGAATAAAAAGTTGTATTTTTGGGAAAATATATAGTTTTAATTAAAACTCTCCTTTTTATAAATTTAATAATTTTAAAATAAATTTCATTTTCATATTATTATTATTAAATAATATTTATATACATATGATAATATAATTTAAATAGTCCAAAATAATCTTTATAAGGGTCAAAAAACTATTATCATTGTAAAAACAAGCCTTTTATAAATGGAGACAATGATTTATAATTGTAAATTCTTACATTTAGAAAATTATTTTGATAAAATAAATATTATTTTTAAAATATGCATGTCTAAATAATTTGGTGGTGAATTTTTCATAATTTTTAGAGATAGTTAAATTTTGGGTAAAATTTTTAAATGGTAAAAATATACAGTACGTAATATAACATCATTAAATCAGAAAAGTAATGTAGTTAATAAAATAGAGTATCCATAAAAAATTGTGTTTCTCCTTTAAAATAATGTTTTTTTGAAATTATTGGATTTATTTTATGAAACTTCAATGAATCCTCCAAAACCCGTATTATATTTTAATGTTTTGAAATTTATTCTTTATAAATATGACTCAAATATACATCACAAAAAGTATTATTTTAATTATTTTGATTATTAGTCTTACAAAATATTTAAAATACCTCATGTTTTTTAGAAAACATTGGAAAAAACTGTGGTAAGGTTTATGATTTTGATTATTTTATAATATATAGTCCAAAAGCTATGTTTAAAAATTAATAAATAATTCACTCTCTTTAGCTATAAAAACTTATCCAACCTTCAATTCATCTTTACTGAAAACCATTTGAGCATAAATTTCCTCTACCTTTATCTCTATATATCCCTCCCAAGGTTTTACCATGCTCTTAAGAAGAACTTCTCATTATTTTAGAAGTTCCCTCTCATGGCAAGGGATCCTCTCCTCCTCTTTATTCAAAATCATCCTTTGTACTATTACTTTTTATTTACAATGGTTCATGATTAGTGATTTTTTTAATAATTCCTATTACTATCCTTATGATGTCTATGTTAAGATATACACCTATCATTGTCATTAAACCCTTACATGAATCTATATATACACACATTATGCTATCAAAATTAACAAGCACTTTTCCATGCCAATTTTTTTATATGGAATATCCATCCATATTTTCCACTCAAGGGTATTCACCTAGATGTACGTATACTTCATTAATTGGGTACTTCCATTTATGTAACCCACACTCCACAATTAGAGGGTTAAAATTGATAAAATGGGTTCCTATGTTTTATGATCAATGTGGAACACAAATGCATGAACATGATACCAATGTGACGGGTCAGACTGAAATTATATAGCCCTCCAATGCATTGGGTAATGTTTTTATCTCATTATATGACATGTATGGTACAATGTATGTTATTATAAGAACCCTATATTGTTATTTCTTGGTGGTTAAACTTGGAATATGCTTATGATTTCGTGTTTTATATTGTTTTCACTAACATTGTTACCATGATGATTTAAAATTATATCATACTTTTATGACCATGTTTATGATTCCCACCCATTTTAGGTAACGATTAATGTGTCCCGCCTTTTTATTGCATAACTTTTCATTATAAATTACAAACGGAGAATATTTTAATGTTTAGTTTCCTAGAAATCAGTTATATAATACATGAATACATAAAAAAATTATAATAAGTCCACTTGAAGACATTTCGTGGGTTCACCCTAATTTACATTTATTGTATCTCATATCCATGTGACATACCAATGGAAATGGGTGATCATGAATCCCAGGAAGGGAATAAAAAAGAGAGACATATAGCATTTGAAAATAGGACATATCAAAAAGAACATGATGCATAAAAATAAGGCATAAATTAGAGTTATACAATTATAAAAGAACATAAATCATAACTGGTAAATGTGGATAAAAAATTTAAATGAGACATTAATAATCATATCACAAAGGTTTATCACCAAGTTTCTATAAATGAAAATTACCATGGTTATTCACCAAGGTATTGTAAAACATGTCATCTCTAGAGATTATATTCATTACCCAATGCATTGGAGAGATATCAGGGTGAACCCATCATATTTCCTAATTAATGTTATCCACAAAGATCATAATAAATCATTTCATTAATAACCAGTGTAGAATTAAGAATAGGTTTATTATCAAAATCATGGCATACAAATGTCCATAAAGACATTATTGTTACATTATTTTTAACCCATGGAATTGGAATGCGGGATTCATTTATATTAATAATCTAAAAAATTAGTAATTTTTAAAACTATTTTAATACCCATTTAAGAGAAAATATATTTTGGTATTCAATGAAAATGGAAAATATAATTTTTCATGTAAAAGAGAAAAATTTGATAAAAAAATTTGACAACAAGACTAGAATAAAATGTTGTTTTAGAATAGGGTAAAATGAAATTGGAAAAGAGTATACCATTTAAAAAATAATATTTCTAAAGTAATGAGATAATATAAAGTGAACCAATATGAACTAGTATGATAATATAGAAGACACACCACAAAGAGGGAACTTGAATGGAAAAGAGAGGTGTATATTTCCCTTACCTTGATGTTTTGTTCCTAAAACATTAGGATGGAACCTTGGGGCTTTGAAGACACCTTGGGGGGACTCCTTTGAAGAAAAACTCACTCAAAATTTGTGTATGATGGATTGGGATTAAAAGAATATAGAAAATGGGTGGGTATTTATAGAAAAAGTGGAAGAATTGTTTAATAATTTCGAAATATAGGTCTTGGAAATCTAGGTTGTGGAAAATGAAAAACCAGTGGATTAAACATAGTTTTTTCTCATGTTCTGGATATTTGGGTCACATTTTATGATATTCTATCCCGCTAGAACTGAGCATCATTTTTTATTACTACCTTTTGCATGAAAAATTAATGTTTCCACAAAGTATTGTTTTTAAATTCAATGTTTCCATTCTAGACTTTTAAAAGTCACTTATTGGTTTTAGAAATTGATTAAAATATATGAAAATACATAATATTAACAAAATAAAATATTTTAGGTTGTATAATATGGTTAATTGATTATTACATCACTATGAAATAAATATGAAGTCATTAAACATATTGAAATCCCAAAACTGTATTTTCACTTTTCACAAAAATATTAATGTATTTAAAAAATTATTATTAATTCACCCTAATATAATTTATTCATGAAGATTTAAAATATGATGTTTATTTTATCATAAAAATTCTCTAAATATGAAAATTTTAACTTTTAAATATAAAAATACTTATTTATTTTCAAATACTAGTTTTTAAGGAACAGTCAAATTTCAAACACAAATAAAAATTTTCCTAAGCCATTATAAAATTAATACATCATTTATATATTCATAAGTGTGTTTGAAAATAATATTTTATTGAAACAAATATTATTCAAAATACATAATTTTTTAATAAAAGTGTATATATTTTCTAGAAAACTAAAATTATGTTTTATTTGCATCTAAAAATATAATTGTCAAATTCAACATCATTAAACATATATTTTATTGAGAAATACAATTATTAAGAGTAATTGATGGAATAAAAATTTTATTTATATAAATTAATTTTTAATTTATGTAACTAATGTCTAGACATGTAACCCCTTATTATACATTCATACGCCCTAAGGATAAGGTGTACAATGATGGTAGTTTCATGTGGGGGCTCGGCTAACATCGACTGAGTGGTAATCTCCACTAAATGGAACTTGTCTCATATGCGATTTTGTTGAATCATCACTTGTTGAAGATCATCCTATTTTTGGTCAAGGGAAAACCCCTATGATAATACCTCCCTCACATGTTCTGAAAAATGAGTATAAAACGACATGATTCTACATGTTGATGCCATCAATTATCTTTTCTGTAGAAATTATCCTTCATAATTACAACTTATAAACACTAATTATAATGGTAAAATTATCAAAGAATGTTATATATTTAAATGGACATAATGAACAATGGTCATATTTACCAATGATCATATTTGAACAATGATCATATAATGTTCAAATCCCAATGGTCACATTTCCCTTTATACCCTATAAATACCACTTTATTATTTCACTCAAAATTCACCACAAATTTTTATCTAGGGTTATATTTTTTATTTCATAATATTTTGATCAGTTTACTGGTATTTTTTTCATTTCTATATAATTTTTAAAGGGGGTATGATTCTATGATATTTTGATAGTCCATAAATTTTCATTTTAGCTATTATATTTTATATTTTTTGTTTAGTTGTAATGTTTAACATTTTAATTGGTTTCATAGTTGTCTAATGTAATTATCCTTGTTAATGAGATAATATTTTGTAGTCTTCTCTATATTTTGTACATGTATAATATTATATAATATATACCAAACATTTATTCCAGAAAAAATAATATTTCAAAAGTCTAGGTTGTTACATCCCCCCCCCAAGAAATTTCTACCCCAAAATCTCAAATCATTCTCTCAGTTGAGGAAAGGTGATAGTACTTCTATCTAATTGAATCATTTGGTTCCCATGTGGCTTCTTCATATTTTTGGTTCATCCAAAACACTTTAACCAGTTGGGTAGTCATTTTGGTTATAACCATGTCTCTATGGTCCAAGATCTCCATAGTCTACTCCTAATAAGAGAGGTCATGTTTTATTTGTACCACCTCCAGACTCAGTACATCTAAGAGATCTGGTATATTTTTTCTCAAGAGAGATATATGGAATATATAATGAACTTGAACTATATTTTGTGGAATTTCTAGTCAATAGTCCACTTCTCCTATGCGATCTAGGATTTCAAAGGGGCCAATGTACCTATAGATAAATTTCCATTTCTTTTAAAATCATATCACACTCTTCCATGGTGATATCCGAAGGAAAACATTGTACACAACATAAAAATATGCATCCCTTTGATGATTTTTAGCATATCTCTTCTTCCAAATATGAAAATCCTTTTTATGTTGTTTGATAGCATGAACCTTTTCTGTTATGTCTTAGAAAATATCAGGCCTAATCAATTTTCTCTCACCAAATTCATCCCAACAAGTAGGAGCACTAAATCGCTTCCCATATAGAGATTATTATGGTGTTATTTTAATACTAGAGAGGAAGCTATTTTTGTATTAGAACTCAACTAATGGGAGGTGTTTATCCCATACACCTTTAAATTCCACTGAGCATGTTCTCATCATTTCATCAACTCTCTGAATAGTCCTTTCCGATTGTCCATCAATTTGGGGGTGATAGGCCATGTTGAAATTCAATTCAGTATTCAGAGCATGTTGAATACTTATCTATAATTCATATGTGAACCTAGGATCTCTATTATAAATGATAGAAAGTGTTACCCCATGAAATCTTACCACTTCCTCTACATATATCATGTAAATTTGGTCAAGAGGTAAATATTCCTAACTATGGGTAAAATGGGAAGTCTTGGTGAGTCGACTTGCTATAACCCATATCATACTGTTTCTTTTGAATGTTCTTGGGAGACCAGTGATGAAGTCTTTACTGATATTTTTTCACTTCCATGTTGGTATGGTTAGTGGTTCCAATACCCCTTTAGGAAGTTGTTTCTCTACCGTTACTGGTTAACACACCAAGAACCTTATAATGTCTCCATCAATCTATCTTTTTATATTATTCCACCAATAATGATCATGAAGGTCCGTATAAATTTTACTGATTCTAGGATGTGTATTGAATATAGAGATATTAGCTTCATCCATTGGATCCTTATTTATCTCCATGGTATATGGAAAACATATCATTTTATGAAATTTCAATACGCCTTCTTGATCAATATTTAACTCAAGAAACATCCAATTCTCCATAGCCTCTATCTTCTTTTATGACAAATGATATTCTCTTTGATCTTTCTTGACCTTCTCTAGTAATTATGGTAGAGAAATCATTTTGGATAGGGTTGATGATGTCCCTTCCTTCATGATTTCCATGTCAATATTTACAAGGTCCTTGATCGATGGATCCCCTTGAATCCTCACCATATCTAGCACAATAGGTTTATTCCAAATTAATGCATCAGTAACTTTCTTTTATCTTTCTAGGGGATAAAGAGTTGAACATTCATAGTATTTAAAAACATCCAACCATATCCTTTATCTCATATTAAATTGATTTTGAATGCAAATATAATTTAAACTTCGGTAGTCTGTGTATATATCACATTTATCCCCATAAAGATAATGCCACCATATCTTCTGAGAAAAAATAACGACATCTTACTCCAGGTCATACAAAGGATAATTGAGCTCAAGATTCCTTAACTATTGAGATATAGAAGCAATCACCTTCTAATTTTTCATGATGATTCACCAAATCTCTTTTAAAAATGAATCTCTATAAATAAAAAATACTTCTCTGAAAGAGGGTAGATTTAACACATGTTTTTTAACCAATCTTTTATTCAGTTCTTAGAAACTTTCTTGACACTCTTATTTCCAGATTAAGTTAACCTCTTTTCAAGTTAGCTTGTTTAGTGGATTAGAAAGTCATGAAAAGTTATTTAAATACCTCTAATAATATTTTTTTAAACTAAGGGAACTATGAATCTTAGTTACCTTTATATGTTAAGGAAACACCTATATAGAATTTATCTTCAAATGGTCAACTGAGATTCCTTCATTGGTTATAATGTACCCCAAGAAAGAAAAAAAAATTAACTATAATTCACATTTTTTGGATTTTCTAAATAGATTCTCCTTACTCAGAGTTCCCAATATAACTCTTAGATGATACAAATGATCCTAAAATCTTTTTTAATATATCATAATATAATCCATAAATAATCAAATGAATTTATCAAGGTAGTCCTTAAATACTCTATTCATCAAATCCATAAATATATCAAGAGCATTGATCAAACCGAATGGAATAACAACAATCTCATAATTCCAATATTTTATCTGGAAGTTCATCATTATAATATCTTCCTTTTTCACCCTCAATTGATGATACCAAAATTTGAGGTCAATATTTGAGATGAATTGAGCCCCATGAAGCTAGTTAAATAAATCATCAATCATTGGGAGAGGGTACGTGTTCACCATCATGATCCCATTAAGTTCTCTATAATAAATGTATACCTGTATTAATCTATCCTTCTCCTTTATAAAGAGAACAGGTGGTCCACAAGGAGAGATACTTGGTGGGTTAAATACCTTCTTCAAAAGATATTTATTTCATTTAATTAATTCTTTTAACTCTATATTCTCTATTATATATGGGGTATTTGATATCGTCTTGGATATAGGTATGAGTTCAATGGAGAACTCTACCTCTCTTTCTATGGAAGTTCTAGGTAAATATTTAGGAAATACGTCAATGTATTCCTTAATTATGGGTACATTTTCTATCCTTGCATATTCATTTACTTCTCTATCCTCACTATGAATCTCCATAATAAAGTCTATAAGAGGTGATTCTAGAAAAATCTTAGGCAGGGATATCTCTCCTTTGAAAATAAATATAGGTTTTCCATTCAAGACTACTTAAAGTTCCTATATTTTTCAATAGATCATATAATTATACTTTGAGATCTATTCCATCCCTATTATAGTTTCAAATTCTACCATGGGAATGACTACTAGATTTATAGTGTGGTTGTACTCAACAAAGTTAATACTAGAGTTTCTATACACTAATGATGCTAGGATAATCCCTCTGGGGGTATTTAATAATAACTCAACTTCTAGTAGTTCAGGGATTTATTCTATATTCTTTGAAATTTTAGAGGAAATAGAGGAATGTGTATAACCAAAATCAAACAAATTACATGCTATATTTTAAAGCACAATGAGTGTACTTGCCACCCCATCATTCCGAGCCTCTACTTCATCTTTCAGGATATAAAATGTTAAACCTTGCTATATTGTACTATGGTAATAATGTTGGAGGTTTCCCTCCATTACCTTCTGTTTTGAACAATGATTCAAAAAATTCCCAAGTTTTCCACACATGAATCATTGAACATTCAGATGGGCCTACACCGTCTTCCATTTTTAATTAGTTTTGGGAAGTTTAGGCTTCACCTAACCTTGATAGTTTCAATATCTATGTACATATATTCAGTACTTATAGAACATTCCAATTCTAATAAATTAGTTCCTTGAATGCTTCTTCCCACAATTTTTTCATGTCTGAAGTTGAAATTTTTTTCCTCCTCTTCCATTATTGAAATTAATCCCTGATTCTGGTTCTATTTGTCTCTTATTTTCATTCAATCTATGATACCACTACATCTCTACAAAATATAATTCAGACTTCATAGAACAGTTTAAAATCTCTTCATATCTTTTATAGTCTCAAATTTCTTAGATTCCTTTATAGATGGGGTCTCATTCCATCGAAAAAATCAATCAACCACCCCAGAGGATCCATAAAATATATATAGGTATATTGAGAGTGTCTTATAAAGTTAATCTCATAGATTAATACCAATTCATATTCGTTCTAATTGAGCTCTAGGTAATTATTGATCAATTTTTTTTAGTGTTTAATAGGGAAAATATTTATTGAAAAATATTCCCCTGAACTCTTCCCACTCTATAACATCAGTCTCCCTTCTACGCATTGTGTTTCAATTAGTTTCAACCACTGATCTGCTTATCCTTCTAAGAAGAAGACTACGAGGGTGACTTTCTCTTACTATAAAAAACAAAGTATAAAAAATCTTTTCTATAGATCTTATCCATTGTTTAGCAATAAATTGTTCTGTAGATCCATTGAATGAAGTTGGACGTTGGTGCATGAAGGGATCAATGAAAATTTGTTCCCTTCAAGGTGAATCTGGTCTCTCAACTTGATTTGAGTTATTTCTCATAACATGATAGAGTTGATTCAACTTCTTCATGAATGTTTCCATTCTAGATTCCACTAGAATTAAATCAATTCAACATCTATTTCACTAATTATTTATTTGGTTTCTCCTACATCCTTATATTTTTTCTAAAAGAAGAAAAACTTAGTGAGAAACATGTCATTTTTATGAGTTGTATAATCCTAAAAGGATTTTTTGTCTTAACACATCACGCTTAAATATGATATTAATATCCTATAATAATAATTACATTTTATATATATCCTTCATAAAGGTTCATAAAATACTTGTGATTAACCAACCATATCCACATGGAGTGTCATACTAGGTGTGCAGCAAGGCCCATTTTCATGGAACAGTTATCGTTCGAGTCTTGATAAAATGAGTGTTTTCAGGTGTTACTTATAGGTAAATCTATTCAAAATCCACATCCACTTGTAGTATATAAATTGAGATATATTTTATTATAAACCAATTACTGAATACATACCAAAATAACAAGATGTTTTCCTATATCTAGACTTGTACCTAGGGTTTATAATGAAGTTTTAAAGTCCTAATTTCTACAAATAACTAAACCATCCTTTGATTCCAAAAAAATCATCCCACATTTTTATTACATAACTTTTCTTACATGGTACAAATAGTGGATCTTTTAATGTTCCGTTTCTTTGAAATAATGTAAATAATACATGAAAACATAAAAAATTCTTATATGACCACTCGAAGATACCTTAATGGGTTCACCCTAAGTTATTTTTATTGCATCTCATATCCTAGGTACATAAATCCAAGGAAAGAGGATCAGGAACCTCATTAAGGGAATAATCAAGAGAGACATATAGCATGCGATCATGAGACATATTAAAAATAAAACGAGTCATAACAATAAGGCATGACAAATGGGTATATCATAATAATAAGAACATGAATCAAAACATGGAAATATAGCTACAACATTTAAATAACAAATTAATATGCATATCACTGTGGTTTATCACGAATGTTTCATAAATGAAATTTACCAAGCTTATTCACCAAGGTATGGTAAAACATGTCATCTCTAGAGATTCAATTCCTTACCCAATGGATTGGAGCCCTATCAGGTTACACCCTTCATATATATTAATTAATTTTATCCACATATATCATATTAAATCATTTCATTAATAACCCATGCCTAATAAAGAGTAGGTTTCTTATCAAAATCATGGAATACAAAAGTGTATAACGATATGATTGGTATGTCATTTTTAAGCCATGTAAAGGGAATGATAATTTCATGTACATAAATCCCAAAATAAATTTGACATTTTTACATATAGTTGAATACCCATTTAAGAGAAAATATGTTTTGGTATTCAGAAAAAAAAGGAAAATATAATTTCTCATGTAAAAGAGATAAATTTGAGAAAAACATTTTACAGAAAGACAGGTATAAAATGTGGATTCAGAAAATGGTAAAATGAAAGGGAAAAAGGGTATATCATTTCTAAAAGACTATTATTAAAATAATTGGATAATATAGAGTGTAAAAAATTTAATTTTTCTGTCAATATATAAGACATACCATAAATAGTGAACATGAATTAGAAAGAGAAGTGATGATTTCCCATACCTAGAAGAGTTATTTCTAATGCATGTGGATGGATCATTGGGGGATTAAGGACACCTTGGGGATCCATGGGCGGAAAAAACCAAAAATTCATGGTGGATGGATTGTGAGTGAACGTTAATGGAGAAATTTGTGGGTATTTACAGAAAAAGTGGATGAATAGTTAAATAATTTCCAAATATAGGTATTGGATATATAGGCTATGAAAAATGAATTGTTTTTCTTACCCATGGGTTTTGTTCATAGTTTTAGAAATTTGGGTCCAATTTTATGATATTTTAATGCACCAAAATTGAGAATAATTTTTTTACATCATTTGGCATGGAAAATTAAATTTTCCACAAACTAATGTTTTTAAAGTAAAATTTTCCATTTTACGCTTTGGAAATTCACTTATAGGTTTTTGAAATTGATTAAAATTGAATACTATACTTAATATTAATAATATAAAATATTTTAGGTCATGTATTATGGTTAATTAATTTTTACATCATTATGACATAAATATGAAATCATTAAACATAACAAAAACCGTAAAGTGTAATTTTACTATTCACAGAAAAATTAATGTATTTTAAAAAAATTCTCATAAATTCACCCTAACTTAATTTTTATGTTCTGAATTAAAATTTAATTTTTATTTCATTATAAAAATTCTACAAATATGATACTTTTAACTATTAAACATAAGAAACCTTTTTAAAAAAAAATAAAAGTTTTAAAGGCACGATAAAATTTGTGACACTTATAAAAAATACCTAGTCACTTATAAAAGTATTTTATTATTTATATTTTGATAATTTGGTTTCAAAATACTATTTTATTAAAAAAATATTATTTATAATATTCAATTTTATTGTAAATTTGTATATATTTTCTACAAAAATACAATTATGGTTTACTTATGCCCAAAAATCAAATTATTAAATTAAACTCAATTAAACAATTATTTTATAAAGAAAAATAATTATTATGATAAATTTATGGAATAATAATTTTATTTATATTATGTAATTTACACTTTATGTAACTAAGGTCATAACACATAACCCATTATTACTCTCACATATGCCCTAAGGGTAAAGTGTTTGATGGTTGTAGTTTTGTATGGTGGCTTGGCTAACGTTGAATGAGTGGTAATATCCAGAAATTTGAACTTCTCTTATAGTAATATTCATTATAGATTCACTTGTTGAAGTTCTTCTTGGGTTTGTTCAAGGGTGAACCCCTAGTGATAATACCTCCCTCCCAAGTTCTGACAAATGGGCTTCAAATGGCATGACTCTAATGGTTGAGGCCATAAATTCATATTTCTGTAGAAATTATCCATTTTCATTATTACTAATAAACAGTAATTATAGTGCTGAAATTATCAACAAATATTATAGTTTCTAATGTTCATATAGACATATGCTTGTATTTGACCAATGGTCATATAACGGTCGAATCCTAATGGCCACATTCCCCTTTATACCCTATTAATACCACTTTATTGTTTCACTAAAAATTCACCAAAAATTACTCCCTAAGGTTATATTTTCATTTGTTAATGTGATTATTTGTTTAATAATATTTTGACTCATTTATATATAATTTTCAGTGGGGATGATGATTCTAGTAGATTGGGGTGTTCCATACTTTCCTATTTTATATTTTCAGTCCAGTTGTAATGTATATCATTTTAATTGGTTTCATCGATGAATAATGTAATTAAAATTATTAATGGGATAAACCATTTAGGTGTTCCCTTTATTTATCATGTGTATAATATTATATAATATGTAACAAACATTTATTCATAAAAAAATATCATTTTAAAATATTGGGTCGTTACAACCTTGATATGCCTCATGACTAACATGTATTACTTTCATCATGTTATTCTTTGATAATACGCTTAATTTAATTTATATCTCACAACTTTCTTATATAAATCCCAAGGTTATCCCATGCAGTTTTAGAATATCAAAATAACATATTTCCATGTTATGAGATTTTTTAAATAATATTGGTGTACCAATGATATATTTTAATGTGTTATATATCTAATTTCCCAAATACAATAGGCATCAAGGTCATATATTATTATATTATGAATATTATTATTTAATTAATCATGAATTAAGTTTTATTAAGGATCTGGGTTTTTCTTATTTAAATCCTTTTCATTAGAGTTTTCTTCAACTTCCTTCATAGAATTTTGGAAGATGAATCTGAAAATTTTCACTTACTTTTCAACCTACATAAAAAATTGTTAAAAAATTAATTATATTTTTTCTTCTATTTTATTCATTCTTCCATATTAATTTTTAATGTGTTCTCATAATTTTAGAAGTATCATCAAATTATAAATTTCTTTCAACAATTTTTCTTATTATGTATGGAAAAATCATTGTTTTTAAAGTATTATCTATTTTATTATAAGTGTTTTTCTCCTTCTCGAAATTTTAGATCATTGAAATGAATTATATATATTATCTATTGAACATATATTTCAAATTTGTTTCACAATAATTCTTATCTTCACTACATCCATCACTAGTGAATTATTCTACAGTCACCTAAGGAATTAAAAAAATTTCATCAATGCCACTAGATTTATGAACATCTTCTACTTTATCACTTTTACAACTATGTTAAGATATTGATAAGAAATTAATCTTCTTGAAATTTGATAAATTTATTCCATTACCATTGGAATAAATCCTTAACTTTTCATCCTTTGATGGTTTCTTTTTTAAGGATCTTCTTGGACTTTCATCATATTTATCATGAGCTACATCCTATTTTAATTTTATACATTTTTTAGAGAACTGTATAGTTTGTCCACCTTGATACGATTTGATAGTAATCTTTCCCTTAAACCTTTCATTTCCCATTATAAAATTTAGGTAGATAATATGTGTCATTTTATCAAATTTTAAATCCACATTTGAATCAGAACAATCATTTTCATCTTCATCAACCTTCTTCTTATACTTTTATTTCTTACATTCATTAAAATATATTACTTTTTATACCTAAATGTTAATATTCAAAACATTATCTTCTATCCCCTCATTGAAATTATTTTTTTTTAATTAATCAACTGGGGGTGTTCCTAGATCTTTATCTTCCAAATCTAGGAATTTAGAATCAATTTTTTCATTAATATGAAAATTCTCTCCTCAACCAGTATTCTATCATCCAAATTTTCACCAAATTAGTTGACTTTGATCACAATTTCATTCAACCTTATGAAGAATATATTTATAGTTTCAAATTCATATATTTCCATATCTCGATAATTCAGTCTCCAAATTCTTTGTTTCGATCACTTAACCTTTTCATTACCTTCATAGATATTTTCAAGAATATATCAAATGTCTTTTTTTGTTTGAATTACATTAAATTTTAGAAAATATTTTTCAAAAAAGGATGAGAATATGGAATTTATATCATGGACATAATTTTTTGTGTTCTTCCTATTGGCCATAATCAAAGAATAATTTTCATCATTTGGTGGAAACCCATCAGTTGCATCCTCAAGAACATCCAAACATAAAGAAAAAATTTAAGGAATCATTTTATCCTTCCACATATAGTAGTTTTCCCATATAAAGTTGGAATAATCTTATTTTTCTCTCAATTATGGTTTTCCAGTATATTTACTAGATTTTTGATGAAAAACTCTAGTACCAAATAGAATATTTAAATAGTAGATAAAAATCGTGTGGATATTGGATCTGATACATGTGAAATGGAACCTGAAGAATGAGTGGAATTCAATGAGGGGGTTGGATCTGGGATTTTAATTTTTTTCACTACTGTAAAGGGGGGTTTTCCCAACACTTGTAGATAAACGGTTCAAAGAACCGTTGGTGTATGTTGTCTTTCCCAATGGTTTATATAAACCGTTGGTAAAGACCTTGAAGAACTGACTTTTCCCAATGGTTTTATTAAACCATTGGGAAAAGTGTGTAAAAACATAGTTTTCCCAACGGTTATATGAAACTGTTTGGAAAAGTGGGGAAAAAATTAGTTTCCCCAACGGTTTTATGAAACCGTTGGGAAAGATTGGGTTTTCCCAACGGTTTTTATGAACCGTTGGGAAAAAATCCCCAAATACCAAAATGCAAGCAGTGGCCTCCCCACGATTCCAGAAGCCTTTCGCTCCTCTCCAGATGCGATTCCTTGGCAGAAGTTGTTTCCAATCCCCACATCTTCCATCAGATCAGCAGCTACCAGGTTAGACTCCTTCTATATTTTATCAAGGATATAGTTCCATCTCTTATAAAGCATATCCTTCTCAACGATTTATTTATTCCCAATTTTTAGGGTTTTTATAAAATTTTATGATTGTTCCACGAGTTGTGTACTCAAATCCCTATATCGGGGTATGTCCAATTAATGTTTTTATTACACATTTACATTTATAAGGGAATGGTGACTCTTTATTGTGATCTAATTTGGAAGATTCATAGTTTTTTTTAATCTAGTTCAAATATTATAGGTTCATGTATAGGAACTAATAATAAATTGTTTGTAATATTTATTGATATTATTTCATGAAAATCACTCTTTCATTAAGATCATGCCAAACAGGAAGATCTTGTTCATCTTAATTTTAGTACACTATGTGTATTACATAAAAAGTATGTATCATGTTTCTATCAATATATATATATATATATATATATATAATGACACATTGTTCACTTATCCTTTGCACAATAGAACATATGGAGTATCTTCTTGAACTTTTCCAAATAGTATGTGGTCCCTAATTAGTACTTATTCTTTCTTCATGAAACTAATTCACAGAATGTCAAATTCGCAATATTAGTGAATATTAGTTTTTCTAATATAACCATTAATCATTCTGCCTTCGACATCGTACATGTGTTATTCAATCACCTTTTTAAATCACAATGACCATTTTCACTGATTTTGGGTTCCTCAAAATGCTTGGGAAGATCAAAAAAATGCATGTATTGAATCGTGTTTCTCATATGGTTTCATGGAGACAAATTCATCTCGAAAATCATGATTTCATGGTTCAAATGTCATGAGGACCATGAGATTATTATTCTTCACACAAATGAAGTTTTTTTCTACAACTATGGGTTTTTGTTTTCACTTTTGATTTCGCCAAAAGGGGAGCTTTGTGGTCATTAATCATGGTTGTGGGTGGTCATTTATGATGTAAGATAGTATGACATCATTTTACTTGATATATCAAATATTATTACTGATTTATGTTCAATTTGATTTTCTTTAATATGTGATGTTATTTAATAAGTTGTTATTAATGGTTGTAATAATGACGATATGATATAAGGGTTCATATGGTGTGTATAAGGGTTCACATGGTGTGTATAATGGTTGACATGGTATCAGTGAACTCATGTCATTAATTTAAGTCTTCATTTTCACTAGCATGTAGGAAATTGAATGATGTAAACTCATCCTCACATGATTTCTTACCTTAGATAGTGTCCAACATATGGAATATGAGCTTTTGAATTCATCTGTTAACCTGGATCATATATTCCATTTCCCCCAAGATAACAGTACTAATATAACTATAGGGTCATCTAAATATGGTTCTCATTGTACGTTGTATATTATGTGTCCTTCTTGGCCAATTCTCACTTTTATGAGGGTGGGGTGCTTTTCACTACATCGACTATAAACTTCTTCCTTTATCGTTTACTTAAATGTATTTTCTATTAAATTTCAATCCTATTGAACTGTTTATGACAAAATGACTTATATAAATTCTTTTTACAGAAGGGACAGAAGTTGGATGTATGAAACCGATCAGATCTCAAGCGATTTTCAAAGCAATTTGGAGAGCTTTATATATTTTTCATTTCACAATGCTTCAGATAGTGGTCGAATACACTGCCCATGTTCCAATTGTGTTGGAAGACCTTGTTTGAGCCGTGAAGAAGTTAGATACCACATAACCAAAAATGGTTTTCAGGAAAACTACTTTGTGTGGTATCACAATGGGGAGAAAATGAAATCTAAAATTGGTGATGATCGAAATGAAAAGACTGGAATGGATAATTTGTTAGATGATCGGTTTCCGTTTATTCTTCATCATACAAAAGAAAGGATTTCGACTGAAGAAGACTTCGATATGAGCACACCTGATGCATCTAGTGAAAATGATTATATTGATAGGGTGAAAAAATTGAATGATGCTGCCACGACTCCAGTATATCAACAATGCGATAAAATTAAAAGGATGGAATTTTTAATCTGATTTTTTCATGGGAAAACTATGTATGGGATTTCTAATACAGCAATCGATTACATTCATACCCTCTTAAAGGATTTACTTCCAGATGATGCAGATATTCCCTCAAACCACTATATGGTATGGAATTTAGTTAAGGAACAAGGATTTTCAAGAAACAAAATTCATGCTTGCCTGAAAGATTGCAGTTTATTCTGGGAGGAAACCGCTGAACGAAATGATTGTATTAAATGTGGCACATCCCGCTGGAAGTCAAAATCTGATGGAACACCATCCTGCATTCCACAGAAAGTAATGTGGTGCTTTCCATTGATCCCCAGACTCCAGAATCTTTTTATGTCTGATGACATATCAATAAAAATGAGATGGAATGATACCGAGAGAAATAATACTAATGATGAGTTGGTTCATCCTGTAGATCGATTTGCATGGCAGAGATTTGATGCTCGACATCCTGATTTTGCAGCTGACGTGCGTAATGTGAGGTTGGGTCTTCCATGCGACGTTTTTAATCCGTTTGGGAAGATGCTTACTTCGCACAGCACATGGCCAGTTTTTATACACATTTATAATCTTCCACCATGGTTGTGTATGAAAAAACCTTTCACTTTCATGAGTATACTCATATCCGGTCCTTCTAATCTTGGCATTGATATTGATTTCTTCATGCAACCTTTAATAAAAGTGTTGAAACTTCTTTGGGATGTGGGTGTGCGCACATACGATGCAAGTTCGAAAGACATATTTCAGATGCGTGCTGCACTTATGTGGATGATCAATGATTTTCCGGTTTATGCAATGATGTCTGGATGGAGCACGAAGGGAAAATTTTTAGGTCTGGTTTTCATGAAGATTACACAATCCAGAAGACTAAAACATCGCTGTAGTTTCAGGTTTATGGGACATCGACGATTCTTGCCAAAGGATCATCCATATAGAATGAATCGTCGAAGATTTGATAATCCCATAGAGACCGATGATCCACCTCAGCGTATGTCTAGAACTGACATGCTTAATGAATTTAAAGATTTTACTTTTTCGTTCGGGAAGGGTCAAATGAAATCTGGAAAGTGAAATAATGTTTCCACTTAAACTTGTTACAATTGGAGGAGGATAAGTATCTTTTTTGATTTTCCTTATTGGTCAACCAATTTGTTATGTCATTTCTTAGACGTAATGCATATTGAAAATAATATATGCGAAATGTTGCTTTCGATTCTTCTAAATGTCAAGGGGAAGACAAAATATGATTTACGATCTCGGCGTGACTTGGTGGATTGGGGCATCAGACCAGAATTACATCCTGTGTGTATCGGTGAATATAAATGGAAACTTCTATGTGCTTCTTATGTGATGACACCTACGGAAAAAAAAAATTCTAGAAGTATTAGAGACTATTAGAGTTCCTGATGGCTATTCAAGCAACATATCTAAACGGGTCAACAGAAGAGAGTTGAAGCTAAAATCATTGAAGACTCATGATTATCACATTCTACTGCATGAGTTGCTTCCAATAGCAATCTGTCATCTTATTTCCAATAATGTAAGGTTGGTTGTTATTCGGTTGTTCCATTTGTTTAGAGATCTTTGTGGTAAGAAGTTTTCCAAGTCTTTCTTGCAAAAAATGTTGATAGATGCCCCATTAATTTTGTGTGAGTTGGAGAAAATATTTCCTCCATCATTTTTCACATGCATGCTACATCTGACTATTCATATTCCCACTAAAATACTTCTCAGAGGACCTGTTTCTTTTCGTTGGATGTATCCAACTGTACGAAATATGTTCACATTAAAGTCTTATGTCTGAAACAGAAATCATCCCGAAGGTTCTATCGTGAACGGTTACTTGGCTCAAGAATGTATGGATTTTTTCTCAATGTATTTGTCTGATCTTACTAAAAGATTGAACAGACTAATGAGAAATGAATAAGAACAATATGAGGAAATTGAACCCAGTTTTCCATCACTTCTTCAAACAGGAGGAATTTATGGATCATATACATTGAATACATTAAGCCATGAAGAGTGGGAGATGGCACATCGCACAGTTTTGTTCAACTGTGATTTGTTCGATGATTATATCAGGTAACTAAGTTGATTATGTATATCTTACATATATATCTATTAAACTATTTATATTTTTTATCAACAGGGAATATAAAACAATGATAAATAGGAAGCATCATTTATTATCTATGAGAAAGAGAGAGACTTTGCATAGCAAAGAGTTTTCTTCTTGGTTAAAATTGAAGGTATAAAAAAATTAATGTTTTAAATAATTATATCAATATTTAATTAAGTTTAACAGTCATTTATATTGCAGGTATTGAGTTTTTCAGTTGACTTTGTCTCTAAGGAAATAAGAGCTTTGGCTTTTGGTCCTAATACCGTGGTTCGTGACTGTAAATCAATTGTTATCAATGGGTACAAATTTATTGTCACCAAATGAGAAAAGAACATGAGAACACAACATGATGGTGTTATGGTTACTGCCACAACAGATTTTTATGCCAATGCATCAGATAGTAGACCGCGATTTGAAAATGTGGGTTGTTATGGAGTTGTTGAGAAAATAATAATATTGGATTATTACTCTCATGGATGAGTCACAATGATGAAATGCCATTGGTTTGATTCGATGACAAGACATGGCACATTTATTGATGATTTTGGATTTTGAGTAAGTAATATGACTCGCACTTTTGCTACCGAAGAACCATATGTGTTGGCATCAATGGCTAAACAAGTTTTTTATGTCAAAGACCAACCTCGACCTGAATTTCGTGTCATAGTTGAAGTAATTACAAGACATATTTTTTATGATGGTGATGATGGAATTGACACTGTACCTAGTGCCATTAGAACCAATCCATTTATTTCTTTTGATGACTCAAATAGCTCAATTGTAAGAGTTGATTGTGAACCTGAAGTTGTGGTTGAAAATATATAGAATCATTCATCCATGTTCTCAATTATTTTGGTTTACCTCGAGTTGGGTGGTTATGGTTGGTAATATTCAAATTGATTTAGTATTGATCACAAATATTTTTTAGCTGACTTGACCATTATGTAAATTTTCAATGTTTATTGGTTGCAGTTTTATTTGAATTGCATTTTCTAATTTGGAATTGAATTGTATTCAAACATAGTCAAACAATATTTCTAACTTGGTGAACATTACAACTTGTATGATTTATAAAATACATTCAAGATCTTCTAAAACAATTGATAGCTGACTTGACTATTATGTGAATTTTCAATGTTTATTGGTTGCAGTTTTATTTGAATTGCATTTTCTAATTTGGAATTGTACTGTATTCAAACATATTCAAACAATATTTCTAACTTGGTGAACATTACAACTTGTATGATTTATTAAATTCATTCAAGCTCTTCTAAAACAATTGATAGCTGACTTGACCGTTATGCGAATTTTCAATGTTTATTGGTTGCAGTTTTATTTGAATTGAATTTTCTAATTTAGAATTGAACTGTATTCAAACATAGTCAAACAATATTTCTAACTTGGTGAACATTACAACTTGTATGATTTATTAAATCCATTCAATCTCTTCTAAAACAATTGATAGCTGACTTGACCATTATGTGAATTTTCAATGTTTATTGGTTGCAGTTTTATTTGAATTTCATTTTATAATTTGTAATTGAACTGTATTCAAACATAGTCAAACAATATTTCTAACTTGGTGAACATTACAACTTATATGATTTATTAAATCCATTCAAGCTCTTCTAAAACAATTGATAGCTGACTTGACCATTATGTGAATTTTCAATGTTTATTGGTTGTTGTTTTATTTTAATTTCATTTTCTAATTTGGAATTGAACTATATTCAAACATAGTCAAACAATATTTCTAACTTGGTGAAAATTACAACTTGTATGATTTATTAAATCCATTCAATCTCTTCTAAAACAATTGATAGCTAAATTACCAATGAATCCCCCTATTCCCTCATATATTTAGTTTTTTGGGATACACATTAGTTTTCTTTTTCTAATTAATTACATATTTGTTTTAAAAAGCAGGAAATGAAGCCAATTGAAGAGATACGAAGGAAAAAAATGATGGAGAACAATCGTCGAATGACGGAGTTGGGAATTCCATCATTAGTGCCTGTAGTGAGTACTTAATTTCAAATTGATATATTTAAAGAATATATAAGGTCATGTGATTAATTTTTTTTGGAAACATTTTTGTAGGATACACCTATACGTCGACAGTTATTCGACGAGGAGCCTAGTACTGGTCCTAGTACTCTGGCCGGTGGTACGAGGAATGTTCGTACCAGAGGTGGACGAGCAGCTGCGCGTACCCGACTAGACCCTGCCCCTCCCACTGACATGTCATCCTTCCCACATTTTCAATGTTTATTGGTTGCATTTGGATTGTGTCGATACTTTAAAACAACAATCCATGGGTCAAATGTGATGTGTACGAGTCAACCCCGTCTTAATCAGAGGCATGGTGTGCCCGGAATCACTCTAAGTGCCTCTCTTTTGTTTAAAATGGACAACATTTTAAGTACAAACGGAAAACTGAACAAACACATTCGGTTTCCATTGAAACTTTAGTAGAACGATCCATGGGTCATATGTGACGTGTACGAGTCAACCTCGCCTCAATCCGAGGCACGGTGTGGCTGGCACCACTCAAAGTGTTTGCCTTTTTTTCAAAATGACGTCATTTTAATTGAAAAACATTAACTAGCATACAGAAAAGTGACCAAACGCATTCGTATTGTGTCGATACTTTAGAACAATGATACATGGGTCATATGTAACATGTACGAGTAAACCCCGCCTCAATCCGATGCACGGTGTGGTGCTACCACTCAAAGTGTCTGCCTTTTGTTTCAAAAGGATGTCATTTTAATTGAAAAACATCAACTGGCATACGAAAAAGCGACCAAACGCATTCGGATTGTATCGATACTTTATCACAACAATACATGGGTCAAATGTGATGTGTACGAGTCAACCCCATCTTAATCGGAGGCATGGTGTGGCCGGAATCACTCTAAGTGTCTCTCTTTTGTTTAAAATGGACAACATTTTAAGTACATGCTGAAAACTGACCAAACGCATTCGGTGTCCATTGAAACATTAGAAGAACGATCCATGGGTCATATGTGACGTGTAAGAGTCAACCCTGCCTCAATCCGAGGGGCGGTGTGGCCGGCACCACTCAAAGTGTCTGCCTTTTGTTTCAAAAGGACGTCATTTTAATTGAAAAACATCAACTGGAATACGGAAAAGCGACCAAATGCATTCGGATTGTGTCGATACTTTATCACAATGATCCATGGGTCATATGTGACCTGTAAGAATCAACCCCGCCTCAATCTAAGCCGCGGTGTGGCCGCCACCACTCAAAGTATCTGCCTTTCATTTTAAAAGGACGTCATTTTAATTGAAAAACATCCACTGGCATACGGAAAAGCGACCAAACGCATTCGGATTGTGTCGATACTTTAGCACAACAATCCATGGGTCAAATGTGACGTGTACGAGTCAAAACCTTCTTAATCGGAGGCACGGTGTGGCCGGAATCACTCTAAGTGGATCTCTTTTGTTTAAAATGGACAACATTTTAAGTACTTACGGAAAACTGACCAACCGGATTCGGTTTCTGTTGAAACATTTGGAGAACGATCCATGGGTCATATGTGACGTGTACGAGTCAACCCTGCCTCAATCCGAGGTGTGTTGTGGCCGGTACCACTCAAATTGTCTGCCATTTTTTTCAAAAGGACGTCATTTTAATTGAAAAACATCAACTGGCATATGGAAAAGAGACGAAATGCCTTCATATTGTTTCGATACTTTAGAACAACGATCCATGGGTCATATGTGACGTGTACGAGTCAACCCCGCCTCAATCCAAAGCGTAGTGTGGCTGCCACCACTCAAAGTGTCTGCCTTTTGTTTCAAAAGGACGTCATTTTAATTGAAAAACATCAACTGGCATACGGAAAAGTGACCAAACGCATTCGGATTGTGTCGATACATTAGCACAACCATCCATGGGTCAAATGTAACGTTTATGAAACAACCTCGTCTTAATCGGAGGCACGGTGTGTCCAGAATAACTCTAAGTGGCTCTCTTTTGTTTAAAGTGGAGAACATTTTAAGTACATGCGGAAAACCGACCAAACGAATTCGGTTTCCGTTGAAACTTTAGGAGAAAGATCCATGGGTCATATGTGACGTGTACGAGTCAACCACGCCTCAATCTGAGGAGCGGTGTGGCCGGCGCCACTCAAAGTGTCTTCCTTTTTTTTCAAAAGGACATCATTTTAATTGAAAAACAACAACTGGCATACGGAAAAGCAACCAAACGCATTCGGATTGTGTCGATACTTTAGCACAACGATCCATGGGTCAAATGTGACGTGTACGAGTCAACCCCGCCTCAATCTGAGGCGCTCTGTTGCTACCACCACTCAAAGTGTCTACCTTTTGTTTCAAAAGGGCATCATTTTAATTGAAAAACCTCAAATGGCATACAGAAAAGAGACCAAATGCATTCGGATTGTGTCGATACTTTAGAAAAACAATCCATGGGTCAAATTTGACGTGTACGAGTCAACCCCATCTTAATCGGAGGCACGGTGTGTCCAGAATCACTCTAAGTTGCTCTCTTTTGTTTAAAATGGACAACATTTTAAGTACATACGGAAAACCAACCAAACGCATTCGGTTTCTATTGAAACTTCAGGAGAATGATCCATGGGTCATATGTGACGTGTACGAGTCAACCCCGCCTCAATCCGAGGCGCAGTGTGGTCATAACCACTCAAAGTGTTTGCCTTTTGTTTCAAAAAAACGTCATTTTAATTGAAAAACATCAACTGGCATACGGAAAAATGACCAAATGCATTCGGATTGTGTCGATACTTTATCACAGCGATCCATGGGTCATATGTGATGTGTACGAGTCAACCCCACCTCAATCTGAGGCGCAGTGTGGCCGCCACCACTCAAAGTGTCTGCCTTTTGTTTCACAAGGACGTCATTTTAATTTAAAAACATCAACTGGCATACGGAAAAGCGGCCAAACGCATTCAGATTGTGTCGATACTTTAGAAAAACCATCCATGGGTCAAATGTGATGTGTACGAGTCAACACCATTTTAATCAGAGGCACTATATAGCTGGAATCACTCTATGTGGGTCTCTTTTGTTTAAAATGGGCAACATTTTAAGTACACATGGAAAACCAACAAAACGCATTCATTTTCTGTTGAAACATTAGGAGAACGATCCATGGGTCATATGTGATGTGGACGAGTCAACCCCACCTCAATCTGTGGCGCAGTGTGGCCGGAACCACTCAAAGTGTCTGCCATTTGTTTCAAAAGGGCGTCATTTTAATTGAAAAACATCAACTGGCATACGGAAAAGTGACCAAACGCATTTGGATTGTGTCGATATTTTAGAACAACAATACATGGGTCATATGTGACGTGTAAGAGTCAACCCCGCCTCAATCTGAGGCGCGGTGTGGCTGCCACCACTTAAAGTGTCTGCCTTTTATTTCAAAAGGACGTCATTTTAATTGAAAACATCAACTGGAATACGGAAAACCGACAAACGCATTCGGATTGTGTCGATACTTTAGAGAAACGATCCATGGGTCATATGTGACGTGTACGAGTCAACCCCGCCTCAATCCAAGGCGCGGTGTGGCCGCCACCACTCAAACTGTTTGTCTTTTGTTTCAAAAGGATGTCATTTTAAGTGAAAACCATCAAATGGAATACGGAAACCCGACCAAACGCATTCGGATTGTGTCGATACATTATAATAATGATCCATGGGTCATATGTTATGTGTACGAGTCAACCCCACCTCAATCGGAGGCACAGTGTGGCCAGAATCACTCTAAGTGGCTCTCTTTTGTTTAAAATGGACAACATTTTAAGTACATACGGAAAACCGACCAAACGCATTCAGTTTCCTTTGAAACATTAGAAGAACAATCCATGGGTCATATGTAACCTGTAAAAATCAACCCTGCCTCAATCCGAGGTGCAGTGTGGCTAGGACCACTCAAAGTGTATGCCTTTTGTTTCAAAAGGATGTCATTTTAATTGAAAAACATCAACTGGAATACGGAAAACCGAACAAACTCATTCAGATTGTGTTGATACTTTAGAAAAACAATCCATGGGTCATATGTGACGTGTATGAGTCAACTCCGCCTCAATCAGAGGCGCGGTGTGGCCGCCACCACTCAATGTGTCTGCCTTTGGTTTCAAAAGGACATCATTTTAATTGAAAAACATCAACCGGCATACGGAAAAGCAACCAAACGCATTCGGATGGTGTCGACACTTTAGCACAACGATCCATGGGTCAATTGTGATGTGTACGAGTCAACCCCATATTAATCGCAGGCACAGTGTGGCCAGAATCACTCTAAGTGGCTCTATTTTGTTTAAAATGGACAACATTTTAAGTACATACGGAAAACCATCCAAACTCATTCAGTTTCAATTGAAACATTAGGAGAATGATTCATGGGTCACATGTGACGTGTTCGAATCAACCCCGCTTCAATCCTAGATGCGGTGTGGCCGGAACCACTCAATGTGTCTGCCTTTTGTTTCAAAAGGACATCATTTTAATTGAAAAACATGAACTGACATACAGAAAACTGACCAACCGCATTCGGTTTCCGTTGAAACTTTAAGAGAACGATCCATGGGTCATATGTGACGTGTACGAGTCAACCTCGCCTCAATCCGAGGTGTGGTGTGGCCGGTAGCACTCCAATTGTATGTATTTTGTTTAAAATGGACATCATTTCAGGTAAAAATATATGGTATACAAAAAACTGATCAAATTATGAATTGACTTCCGGATTCCACATATAATTGTCATATAAATTTTAAATTGAATTCTAAATGAATTATGTAAGTTTATAATTACGTTATGAATTCTAATTTAATTATGGATGTGTATAGTTCCAGCATTATATGTTAAATGTGTATGAATTTTTTCACTATATGTATGTGTTAGTTGGTTATTACAGGCACAATAATTTTATATGTATGTTAGTTTATTGTAGGTATAATAATTTGATTTAAAATGAGTTGGAACCCACAAAATGAGACATGGTGGGAAAATTGGGGAGCTTCTGGGCAAATTGCAGAGCTGCTGTGCAATTTTCCCAGCATAGGCTATGCCAACGGTTTAAAACTATTGGCATAGCATTCTGTGTTCTTTTTTACCAATAGATCATGGAACTGTTGGTAAAACACTTTTCCCAACGGTTTAGAAACCGTTGGGAAAGAGGAGACGTTGTGATTTTACAAACGGTTTGGGAAAATAGTGGGGAAAAACATTCCCAACGGTTTTCCAGAACCGTTGGGATAGGGTTATTTTTCTTTACCATATCCCAATGGTTTGGGAAAACCGTTGGGATATGGTAATTTTTCTCCACCCTATCCCAACGGTTCACTATAAACTATTGGGAAAAGCTTTTCCAATGGCTTACTTCCCTACGGTTTGCAGATCGTTGGTATAACATATACCAATGGTTCTGCAGCCTTTCCCAACGGTTCTAAGCCATTGGGAAATACTCTATTTCCAGTTGTGATTTATGTTTCTATATTAAAACAACACTGAAATTCTATTAAAGTGAATTTATATCACTCCAAAACACACACATGTGAAGGTCACAATAGATTTACAAGGATCACCTCTCAAAATAATAAGATTAATCCTTGGCATGATCCAAATTTCACCATGTCCATATGACCCACTAGTATCAAAATATATGTACAACAAGAAGAGAAAATAAATTTACTCCTATTAAGAAAGTTCACTTGACTATGATAGTGATTCTGCTATTGTTTCAATGATAAAATTATTTTTCTTTCAATTTTTCCAAAATATTTAACTAAACCAAATGTCCAAAGTGTTTTAAAGTGATTATTTTTCTTCAACTACATCTTATGCTATTATAAGATCATTCTATTCTCAATCTATAAACTGTGCAACCACTTTTATTATTTTTTACCTCTTAAAATTATTCTTTAGGATTATATAGAGGTAAATATCTACGTAATTTTATTTATTTCATGTATGAAATATTTTTTATCATACATCATCAATAAAAAAACTTGTTTTAATTTTAAATTAAAATTCAAATACCCAAAAGTAACATCCATAATTTTTTTCAAATTCTTCTCTTTCATCCTCCTTAATTTTTCTTTTTGAACTCTTTTCTATATCCTTAATAGTGCATCTGTAAATTTTTTAGTGTGGTTGAGTAGTTGTATAGTAACTTCTTACATTACATTGCAATAAAATAGTTCTCCATGGTGAGAACCGTATTATCACTTTTTATGAATAAAAACCCCTCTTATGATTTTTAAACAATGATCAATCTACTTTATCATCATTCGATATTAATATTCTCAATAGAATAAATATTCAAGATTATCTAGTGTTGGAGATAATCTCAGTCATGGCCTGTGTAGAATAAGAGAGGAAAAAAGGATTGAGACTAAATAGGACCTTAGAAAAGGGTAAAAATGATTATGGCACAATGATGGGCGATAAGGAGAAGTTGGAGTTTGATTCATTTCATTAAAGTTTGATGAATATGTGGTAGAAAGGATTCCAAAAGAGGCGGATAATCACCCGGTAAAGGGGAGGAAGGTAGAGGAGAATGAGAAATTTTAGCAGAGGATGGGATTGTTCTAGGGTTTTTTTGCAGTTGCAGTGGTTTCATCCATGGTGTATCAATCTTGGAAGTGTTGGCCAACTTCTTTATGTTTCAGGTGATCTCATTTTATATATTTTTTGATATGATGCTAGTGGCATAATTCTTATCCATAATTTTATTAATTGGTATGTGCATGCTTCATAAACATATATAAAATACTATTGATTTTTTAAGTTAATATATATAACTAAATAATAAATTATCTTCCAAATTTGGTAAAATCAAAATTTATCTTAATTAAAGATAAATTTAAAAAAAAATTAATATTGTTTAGAATGAAAAATGAAAATTTCATCTGATTTTATAATCAAAATTTTAATAGAATTGTTATTTTAAAACAATAACATATCTATGTTTATTCATATATTCTTATATATATTAACACACACACACATATATAAATAAAATATTTACATAACCAATATTTAATTTCATTATTTATATATATGTTTTGATGAATGTAAATAAATTTATTTATATGATCAACTAAATTAATATAAATAACTAATTTATATATGAATAAAGTTTTATCAATACATAATTTAATGTTTAGATTAATATGAATATGAATAAATAATTTGTGTATGTGTGGGTGTGCATGCTCGTGTTTTTATATGAACATATATGTATAGAGATATATATTTTAAGAACACAAACACACACACATATATATATACAAATATAAATCAATATGGTCATTATTTTGAGTGGAACACACACTATAAGCTCCGTATATCGACTAATGTGGGTTTAATTCAATTTAGCTTCCCATGGTCAATTTAAATTTTATTTTTTTACTGCACTTTCTAATGGGGTTTTTCGGACATATCTATTCTCATAAGAAGTGGAAGAGGGAAAAAACCTATAAATAATATTGACCAAGGAAAGGATCAATATGATAAAGAAAAACTATAAAACAAAGTATACCTCACTATTAATGTTAAATCCACCACAATAGTGAGCATAACGTCTCATTATAGTATCATGATCAATACCTAGGAATAAAAACCTAATAATATATCCAAACAGTCAGAAAAAAGTCCTTGATGCACCATTAGAATCAATACATGGGTTGTACATCCTAATAAGAGACTCAGAATAGAAAACATAGTGTCCCTGATAATCATATAAGAGCGGGCATCACATCTTAACATTGTAAAAAAAGGAAGTTAGCCACTTTTTTAGCAACATTTGAGAACACTGCTAATTTTAAAATTAGCAACCATTTTTGGAAACGTCGCCAAAAATATATATATTTATATATATCCCATTTCCTCGCGTGGATGTAAATATATATTTAGATATATATTCACACACATATATATTAATATATATAGACATAGACACAGACACACACACACATATATATATAAACACACACACACATACATACATATATATATAAAGTCACGCATATATATATATACATGTATTTATATGTAAAAACACATATGTTTTTTAAATATCATCATGTTTTTAAGAAAATGTTTCTTTTTTAGTGAAATTTCTACTAGTGTTTTTAAACACGACTAATTATATATATAATTATAAATATGAAAATGTACACATACACATATATATTTACACATAGACACACACCCATATATATAAATTGACACACATACATATATATAAACATAAATATATATATATGTGAAATAGAAATAGAAATATATATATATAATATAAACATGTATATATAATATAAAATATAAACATATATATATAATTTGGATATATAGATATATAATCATATATATAAACACGTATATATATAATATAAACAAATATATAATATATAATATAAACATATATAGGAAATATAAACATAAATATATATATATAGACATAAAATATAAACATATATATATATAATACAAATATATATACATATATAAACATATATATTAATATATGTATATTAAAATGTAAAATTATATATATATGTGTGTGTGTGTATTCATTTTTTAAATAATGGTATATATATATTCTCCCAACATAATACAACTATATAACCAAAATGAACATAGATGATTTGGTCCAGTCTTTTGGTGTGACGCTGATGGTGCTAGGTTCAAATTATAGTGGACACTGATTTTTAGCTTGGGTTCCATCCGCGAGTTGAGGCAGTCCAGGGTGTGCGGGCGTACATTGGTGGAGCTCGTCACGCAAGGTGGGAGTTTTGGTTTTGTAATACCCTCTACTAGTAATAAATAATATATATATATATATATATATATATATGGGAACACATAGAGAGATATATATTAATATATGTATATATACATATATATATATAAATATATACCTAATTATATAAATGGTATTTATATATACACAAATATATATATATATGTAGTAAATAATATATATATGTATCTATGTATATATATATATATTAATATATATATACACACACGCACACACATATATACATATATTTATATATAAAAACACATAAATTTTAATTTTAGCCACGTTTTTAAGAAACATGGCTATTTTAGTGACATTTTTACTAGAGTTTTAAAACATCTCTAATTCTATATATATAGTTATAATTATATTACTTTATATGTATATATATATATTATAATTACATAGATATAAATATAATGATATATGAATACAATAACATATATTTAAATATCATAATATATATAAGTCTTATATATATAATCATACAAACACATATATATTTATATATATAGACACATATATAAATACATTTGTGTGTGTGTGTGCGTGTCTGTAAACACGCACATACACATATATATAAACACTAACAAAAACATATATAAACACACAAACATGAACATACAAACATATATATATATATATATATATAAATAGGCACATATATATATATAATATACACAAATACACACACACACACACAAATGTATATATATTAATATATTTATATAAACATATATATATATAATATACATATATAATATATAAACATATATAATATATATACATATATATATATATTAATTTTTCTATTAAACAATATATACACACACACACAAATATATATATATATATATATATATTAATACTAAAATATATTAATATATGTATAAAAAAATGATAGTATATTTTTATAAATAAATATACTGTAGGTTAGTTGGTTAGGGTGTTGTGTTGTTAGGGAGAAGATCCAGGATTCAAATCACATGGAACGCGTAGACAGGGGAGTTAGGGATGGTGGCACGTTAGGGAGCGGGGGGGGGGGGGGGGTTGCGGTCGTATGCTTAAGGGGAGGGGTAGGGAGAAAGTCATGGGGGAGCAGAGGATTAGGGTTGTGACAAGTTGGTTAGGGGAGGGGTAGTAAGGGGATGATGGGAAGGGATGGGGAGGGGCACGTCATGGCAGAGTAGAGGAGGGGTGGTAGGTGGTGAGGAGAAGGGGGGTTGGGTTGGGGGTTAATATTTTAAATATATATATATATATATATGTATATCAAAAAAACCACATTTACCATTGTTTCTAAAAACATATGTAAATGTGGTTTAATATACCGATGTTTAGTGGCCATTATAAATGCTACAAATTGGAAATGTTTGTAAATTTCGCAAATTAGTGGCACCTCATTTACTGATATTTTTAAAAAAAATATCGATAAATGAATTTGATACATTTCAATAATCCTCTGATATACATTTTTTTAGAGTGACTACATCATTAAGAGAGGTAATAATACCTCCAAGATATCATGATCATCAATACATGGGTAGCATATATTGATAACATGGTTTATACAATGGGCATAGTGTCCATAAAAATCATATAAAAGTGGGAATCATGTACTGACTACATCAAGAGAGGGTATAACGTCCCCATCCATGAGCATAAACACAATAGGGAAAAGTATCCTGAGACCCAAGACATAACATAAGAGAGGGAATCATGCCCCATAACAAATGATCGCGCAAAATCATATCATCCCCTTACATAGAAGAAACACATCATGGGAAATCCATCCCACTCCCTAAGGAAATATAAAATAACTAGGAATTTCCTCTCAGGATACTCATCCCCTTCCTTGGAAGTATCACATCATGGGAAATATATATTGCTTCCATGGGAAATAGAAAATAATTGATCATTTTGTCCAACCCATCTCATTCCCTTCCATGGAAGTATTACACCATAGGGAATACATCCCACATCCAATGGAATAAAAAAAATTTGGTTATTCTTTTCCATTACCAATATCATTAAGACCATGTGGGAAATATGTTCCACAACCTGCCAACGACTCAACCCAACACCATGATGAAAATTACCATATCATTAGCTTAATAAAAATTGTGTATAATTTTCCTGATCACATTATCATATGGTTTCTGGGAAATATTTCCCATACAATAAGTCACAATATAACATCGGTCTTGTCATCCCATGCCTTAGACATCATCAACACAAGTGGGAATGTCATCCTAGGCCATAGGCATAATAGAGTGATAGGGTAAGTTGTTCTATACTCCACAAATCATATCAAATAATGGTAATCTTATACACCTAATAATCGACTAATTTAACTTGGCTTAAAACCCCATCCATAATCATAATAGAGAAATCCATAAATAAATATCTTAAGGAATACTATTAGGTTTTAATAATGTCTATCTCTCTTTAAATTTAATCCAGGTCTTTCGTTACATGAAAAAACTATATTCATATCCAATATTGAGGGATAACCCACTCAGTTACATCATATCTAGAGGTGGAGTAACACTGACTTCCTTTATCAGACACATAAGTGAAATGGATAACAAGGAATCACTAATGTTTCACTTATGATCAACCTCAAATAAACCTCACATAATCCACATTATTATTACTCAATGGAGGATAATTTCAAAAAACACAGATATATTATTCCATGATTTACCAAGGTTAAATATTCCTTGGTTCAATAACCATCCTTTCCAATACAAAAAATTTTACTTTAAGGCCTGTGGCGATCGTGGTAACAAGTTATGTTGAAAGGAAAACTGAAACATAGTCCCTTATTGTACACACTTGATCTCAAGTGTTGAAGGAACATTACAAGTATTGGATCTCATTGATCATCCCCATATAAAAACCAATTATATTTTTATGGAGGCCAAAGGATCCTATTAATATTATTGAGAATCATAGCATATCCTAAGGTAATCCTCGTAGGGCCCTGAGTATAAAATCGAAAAAACCTAAATTCAATATCATGGTCAAAAAAGACCATAACAACTATGCATAGCATTCAAAAGGTCAATCACAACCTAATAAGTCTTTACCAATCTCAAATAGGGTTAAGGTAAAATAATTAAATTTTTTATGTTCAATAACATGCGACGGTGAGACCACATATCACATGTATCTATAAATAATAAATAGAACATTTGAAAATATTGGGAACACCTATCTCAAGATGGAATTAACCCCTTAATCAATGGCCACAAACAATTTTTTAACCTCATCCAAGCCCAAAAATGATCCATTGAACATCATCCAACCTCATGAGGCCCCAAGTGCATCAAAAATCCATTTAAATTGATTATAAACAATTATAATTAGTTAATACAATTAATTCCACGATTAATTACTTTGTAATAATCAATGGATGACTCACTGAATAGGATAATGAGGTTATAATCTCAAGAAAAATGGTGTAGATCAATCTTGATGTAACCCCAACACCATTTTTATCAAAATATATAACATAAAACACTGATTCATCAACCAATTCCATTCAAAATTTGATGGAAAATCCAAAATAAATTAGGGCAGTGACTTACTGGTAATGAAACACTGAATTATCACATGCGATAATTTAATGACCCATGATTTTAGTGAAAAATACCACCTTAAATAAATATTATGTTTGGTATATTTATTCACACAGAATATCTAGCCACAAATAAATGTGTTAATTTTTAATAAAATAGATATTCACTAATGTAAGATAGCCATTAAATGGGAAGGTATAAATAGTTGTAACTATATTATGAAATAAGGATCCCTTTTAATACTATTTAAACTAGTTTAGATAAGAAACTAATAAAATATTTTTATACATAAAATTTAATATCTAAATTGGATATTTTGTAACTGTAATATATTCTATGTATAAATAATAACTTAGCACTATTTTTTTAGGAATATTTAATATAACTAAAGAATGTTTTCCAAATAAAACAGTTTCTCACCACTAATTATGATTTTGATTAAAAGATAAATTTATGAATTATTGAATTTGTATTTTATATAATTAAATTATTTTTTTCAGTTTCATAATAATATTATCTGATGATTAATTTTTTATATTTTTCTCAAAATATTGATTTTTTAGGTGAATAGTTCCAAAATGTTTCTTTTGAAAATACCTAAACTTTTACAACATTTTTTGTATGTAATTATAAATTTTCAATTTATTAAAATATTTTATATTTGAAATAGGTATTTTATAAATGGATTTATATTATTGATTTTAGTTTAAGAATTTATATTATACATTTTAGAATTAAGATTACATGTTTTTCAAAATTTATTTGAATACATTATACAGTTATTATTTTAAAATTAGTTTTCATCACTTTTTGATAATGAATATAATAAAATGGATTTCATATATAGAATTATAAGCCCAAAAATTATTTAATAAATACCATTTTATTTTAGGGTATAAATGATAAGTTACCTTGGTTAAAAAATTGGTTTCCATAATATAGAACCAAAATGGTAAAAAGGGGTAACCAAGGGTGTTAAAGGAAAAACATGTTAATTTTTTTCTAATTTATTTTTTGAGTATTGGATCTAGAAAACTTCTATAACCTAAATTATTATCCATTTTTTGTCCAAATTGACTAGTTTAACATGTTCTCCCTTTATATTAAGCTTTCATAATTAAGAAAATGTCATTCTCAACACTTGTTAAAGGGGCTGCTCACCACCCCTTCAAGAGAAGTCAAAGAATTATTTTTCCACCTAAAACTATGGAAATTGACCTTATTTTTCCTTAAGAATATGGTCATAAGATATTTTCTTAAGACCTCCATTTCAAAGGAGTCTTCCAAGGGAAAAAATAAGTTCTAAATGTGAGATACCTTTCCCAAAATTCTTTTATTTTCTTTCATCCCTTCCAAACCTAATTTGTTTTATTTTATTTTAATTAATTAAAATTTTATACTTAATTTTATTATTCTAATGGAATAACTATTAAACATAACTCCCCTTTTTTATTAAGAAAAATGAAATCATAATTTGTGTGTTGTGTAGACTATAATCTCAAAAAAAGTGATTTCAATGATTATAAGGGTGAAATTGAAGAATAAATGTGACATATATAAGATTGTTATGATTGTTAATTGAAAATTTATAGTCCACTTTTCCCTCTACTTCTTTGATAAATGAAATCATTAATTATGTGGTGTGTGGATTTCCCCCTCCTTGAAGTATCATATCTCATTATTCATCTAGTTTTATTATTATTTATTAAAAAAATATAAAAATATGATTCAAAAACTGAAAGTATCTATATAATATCATTATTATTATATAATAATTATATTATGAAAAATAAAACCACTATAATAATCATAAGAATCTATTCATTATGGTAAATTCTTTTTTGGGTCTGTCTAACAACCAACTTGAACAATGCTATAAAATAATATCATGGATGGATATGATAACTTATTTACTGATAATATATGAAAAAATTAATAAAATAAATATATTTTTTGTAATAGTAAAGTTAGTATTAAACTTATTAATTAAGATAATAATGCTAGTTCATTAAAAAACACCAAAACCTGTGCATCGAGGATTTGATCATTGAGAATCATAACAAAAAATACCATAGAACAAAATTAGAAAATTATAAATAATTAAAAAGAATAAACTCTCTTAAATTTTATTATTTTTTGATGATGAATTTTTGGGGATGAACAAATAACAAAATTGTGATTATCAAACTTGTTTAAAATGACCAAAATTTCTCACACACAAAATTGAAAATGGATAATAGATAATTAATAAACATGTAGAGAATAATTATTAATTATATTTAAAAACATTTATGGATATGAATAAGGTTATTAAAAAGGTGATTAAGATATTAATTTTTTAAACATGTGGTTAAATCAATTATGTATAAATCAACAGTGAAGGTAAAGGATTTTGTAACTCAAACGTATTCTATTGAGTTATACCACATATTCTTCAATTTATTTCCCCTACATTCACTAAAATAATTTTTTTCATGATTTCATCTCTTCTATTTTTTTGGAAAAGAATGTATAATTAAATTATACTTTAATGAATTATTTTCTCTTCACTTGTTTTCATGAAAAAAAGAGACATCTGGAGGCTGTGATCGCACTCACTTAAAGAACCGATTGATAATTTATGAAAAGTGACTCATGGATATGACTTTTAAAATGATGATTACAATTTTTTCAAAAAAAATATTTTTTGATTTGTTCATCATTTTCCTCTATATATTCTAAAATATCAATCTCTAAGAGAGTTATGTTTCAAGTTTAACATTCTATTTTTATTCTATTATGTGATTATTTTTGGGTGATCATGTTTTCAATGTCAATCAATTTAATTAATGTTGTTATACAATTTGGAAATATTATAAACCATATTTTACTTCCATGGTTATTTATGCCATGAAAGATGAATTATTTTCCTTTTATGTTTTTATAAAACCCATTTTTATTTTTATTTTTATTTCAGAAAATGGAATATTTATCATTTAAACATTTAATGAGACCCATTTTATTTTTAAATATTTTTTATGGTGTGATAAGTTAATGATTTTCAAGATAAACTCATAATTAGGGATGATGAAAGGTGGGATACTATATCTCCAAAAAATAATCATTCAAATGTTTAAATCTCATTAGATATGTATATGTAAGCACAATATAGTTTTTTTCAAGTGTGGGTGAAAGTGTGTGACTCATGAAGATGATGTATACATGGGTAAAATTATATTATATCAGAAGAATGGGAGCATGCTTATGACTCAAGAAATTAATGTTTCTCATTTCTAATGTTTTTTACATAGTTGAAAGATGTTATGCATTCTAATTGTATTCTCCCATGATTCAATGATTATGTTAAATGTTTTTAATCCATGTTATTCTTATTATGTTTACTTGTCTATGTTTTTTGTCTTTATGTTATAAATCAATATATTTTGAAGATCACTTATGTTTTATGATTATCAATCATGATGATATAATATTTATAATATGCTCATGATTTTTTATGAACTAATCATTGATGGAATGTTTATTCATCCCTCCCTAAAAATTTGATCTCACCCCTTTTAATGTTTTCATTCCCCAGGTTATAAGGGTGAGTTTTATTAATGAGATATTTATAATATGGTATAGTATGGTGAACTTAATAATACGTGATCACAAGCATTGTAAAATAGGATGATTTTGTATATAGTTTTCAAAGACACTTAACCCATCAATCTATGGGATATCATTAATATTATTTAATAAATTTAATGTTTATTTCATGTAAATGATGTAAAATAAATTAATGTTTATCTTTGGTATCTGTAGTTGGTATCATAGTAATGATTTAGTTTTTTTAGGTATTTGAGAAGCTATTTTAGAGAATTAGTGTTAGAAAACCTTAGTGGAAACCCTAGAAATGAGTCTAAGTATAGGATGATATAATTAGATTTTTGGTAAATTCCTGATTGTTTGGTTTTTCTAGAAATAACATCCCTATATGGATACTGAGAATTGGATGTGACTATAGAACAAATATATCTAGGGTTAATAACCCAGAAAATGTCCGGTTGAGTGTTGACTCAATATTCACTCTAGAGAATGATGAGGCGGCCTAATTCTGAACATCTATCTAGATACTCCTAGAGTATATTCTTTGGGATTCACATTCTCTTTATATATCACTATAAGGATTTAAGAACATTATTTTGTTTAGTTTATGGAACCTAATAGAAAGTATAAAATGAATAACCTATATTGAAGCCTTATAACATATACGTTAAGATACGCATGTCATTTTTAATCCTTTATTTATAATATAATAGTTTTATTATTAGATTCAGTATTATTATCCTTGAAATTTAGTTATATATGAAATAGAAAGAGAAAATAGAAATTTTGTTAACAATGGGTGTGTTGGGAAATGAAATGACTGTCCAATTGAGCTACCAAATGGGATGGGAATTTGCGTAAAAAACCTCATATTAGTGCCCACCCAACTATCACAAGCTCCGAGTAATATTAAAAATCATTTTGATCCCATTAATTCACTAAGGAATGGGTATCCTACTATTGATTCTCTCATGTGACAACATAAACCATCTTTACATGGATCTTCCAATACTCTTATTACTGAGTAATGTATCATTGTGATGGAAGAGATATTTTTTCATTCTCGAATCCTCAGAGATCAAAAATATTGTCTTAGATTTCTATCATTTTGAAGGAGATACTAAATGATGGTGGATGATCATTAGTAAAAACCCATTAAGGAGAAAATATTCACTATGGAATGAGTGTAGTTCATGAAATTATTATTCTTTAAGAATATTCCTCAAATTGTTTTCACAATGATGGAGAGATAATTACTAGTTCTAAAAAATGGGATGATCCTATTAAAACTTATAAAGATTAAATTATTTGACTCATGAGGTATGCTTATGTTTATATATCATAACATAAAATAAAGATTTATTTTTTCATTGGTTTTTAAAAAAGAATCCATTGAAGGGCATTATCCATAATTGAATTTGGGTGGTATGAGGAGATCGTTTGATATACACTAAATATGGATATGGAAATTGTGGACTATTATTATTTTACGAATAATAAAATAAAGGTGTAATATAAAGAGAACTCATATGCTAGGTCACATGGTGGGATGAAATTTTAACACCCTATATGCTAAAAGTGTATGAAAAAGCCACTTGGGTGATTACCTCAAAGGATCACGGAATTGTTTTATGTGTTGTAAATGGTCCATTAAGCCCAAAACTGTTGAAGTAGGGCTAAGTGGATGATTAATGAAATTGTGTAAAATAAGGTCACATTAAATGATATACCCACACTAAAACTCTCCAGGTGTATGGATTTTGGACATTATCTAAATCAATGACCCAAATCTTAGTCCAATGAAGAAACTTTTCCTTAAGACCCACCTAAAATATCTAAATATGGAAAGAAATTCATGATCACTACCTATGAGGAATAACACAACAATAAAGATGTGTAGGGTACACATGATCACTTTTTAGATCTTCTAATACATGATTTGATTTTGGTTCATTGCATAATTTTATATCAGAAAATATTTCTATGAATATATAATCTCTACATCAATTAGTGCATATTGAAATATATTTCAAAATATTTTTTTGAATAATTATCATCTATAAGATAAATAAATCTTCCCTAATTGTGATTTATGGTTGGATACTTCAAGTAGATCTAATTTATCTTCCTTTGGTTGAATTTTAAATGATATAAAGTATGGATTAGATTTCACTATATAAGCCACATATAAATTTATATAGAAAATATATATCATTTTATACTCTAAATCATCATATTATCAAGTACCATCATATTAATAATAATAGAATCCCATTGTAGGAAATTATATAATGTGGGTCCTGATACCAAATAATTATGGATGTATAGCTCAAATGATTGACAAGGAAGCCATAATTGATGAAATTTCTATTATACAAGAGTGAACTAATCTATTTTCAGATGAACTAAATTGTCTTCCCCGATATGTGAGTTTGAGATTTTTATTGAACTAATACATAGATCCATGTCTATATAAATGAGCCTATGGGAAGATTGTACCCTCATTACCAGAGTGTAAAATAATGGAAGATCAATAAGAGTAAATAGAAGAATCAGATATAATAAGTAGAAAATAGATAAATAAACAATACACGTATATATATCCAAAACGATAAGTAATCAAATATATCAATGATGATGATACATATCTCTAAAAAAACCAAAACAAGTACATATCATTACAATGTAATACATTGATCAAAATACCAAAAATACCAAAAGTGATATCTCTAAATAGCATCACGATCCTCAGTTATGTCTCATGCTCCACATCACCTAGCATGAAAAAAAATTAAACATCGCACTATGGATTCTCACCCTGGTCCCTACACACATCCATAATTTCTGTCTGGGTACCCAATAATTCTATTTTTAAAATATGGTCAAGATAATATAACATGGAAGCTAAAATAATACATAATTATCCAACACAGCCCCACTATACATCCATACATATCATGTCAACCATGGCCCTGCCTTATAACCCATAGAGTCAGAACAACCATGGCCGAGCTGTATAACAAAAAAATAACATTTTCCATGCTTGTTTCATGTAATGAATGTGTTATACCACAAACGGTCAAATCCATGGTGTAGAAGACAAAGGCATATTTATCGAGTCCCAAAAGCATCTCGATGGAAACTCAGTTAGGATTGATTTTGGGTCTAAGGATCATGTCTACCAACCATGTCCATAGTGTGAAAAATACAAACTATATCCAAGGGGTATCAATTCCCAAGGAATTCCAAATAATCAAAACATAATGAGAAAACTCCATCCAAGGATTCCACTACAGTGTTCAAGACCCATGGGAGAAATGTCTATGGCATCTAATGGAATAAAGATCTTAGGTTTTTCAACCAAGGGACCTAATACCATTCATCTCATTACATTTCATCAATTTATCATTCACAAACAATTACCATATAATACAATGATTATACTCACTCATTTCCACAATTTCTAAATATTTCATTTGCGAAATTAAATTAAACAAAATCATGCTAACACATAGAAAGTGAGAAAAATCATCTCTTATTCATCCAATTCAATTCAATTCATTTACTAATAGTATTCCTCAAACTATGAAAGAACTTATCACCGGTTGGGTGGTTCAATAAAGTCATAGGCATAAGCAGTTACATGACACACCCTATAGATGTCCTTGGTTTGGGAAACAACCTCCAACTCATCTCAAGGGAACTAATGGGAATCCCTAAAAGATTCCATTTCTTTTAATTCAATTGTTTAATTAAATTTTTATTTCACACGGAAAAGTATAATGGTATGTAGGATAGAATGTAGCTCTATAAATTACCAAACTAAACGAGGAAAGTATAGACCACCAACCATAACTTGGAAGTAAATTTCCCATCTAATATCAACTCTATATGTGAATTAGATCTGGAGAAAATGAAGAACTAATAAAGAACATAAAATTAGGGAATTTTATCGTATACCGAAATAGTTCATCCAATACCATAATGAATGAATAATGACTAAAAAGGAATTGATTACTCACCATTTTGGATCCAACGAGACCAATGATGCTCAATTCTGATAATAGATGGAGGAGAGGGATCAAATCCTACATTAGATATTCAAGGGACATCTCAAAATTACAAAATCTATCCAACATGAAGAATTGAAAATTATGTTTTATTTAACATATTAATTAGGGAAAATTTCATAAATTTACAAAAATTACTAAGTCACATAGTTTGGTCACAAGGTTGTCCAAACTGTGCACCAACCATGCACCCTTATCTATATAAATGGTCACCTAACATTTTTTTATACATGGTTTAACAAACTATGCACAAATCGTGTCTCAACCCACTGTCAAAAACTGCAGACATACCTTCATGGTCATTCACTCCAAATATCATGGTTTTTAAAATTGTAAGGCCTGTATGATTCCATTATCCATCCTCACAAGGTTATAATTATTCGTGTGACCTACCGCCCCACACGGTTTATACTAACTATTTACCATGTCTTTTTATCTCCAAATTATTGTTCTGGGCTTCGAACAAGCCTCAGACACCCCTGAAACACCTTTGATCAAATTGGGTACTCAAATTAGACCATAATAAAAAATTTAAACAAAAATAAAAAAGATATATGACTTGTAATAAAACTTGGGTTCTTACAATCTTCCCCCATTAAAGCAATTTTTCCCTAAATTTCCCTTTCAAGGGTCATCAATATTTGTCTAAGAAAATATCTGGCCACCAAGAATGTACATTGACCTCCTCCTAGGACTGGTTCTATAAATGGATGTGCTACCATAGAACTCATACTATAGTAACTAACCAGCCTCGGAGGAACTTTATGATCCTGTAAACAATAAGAATTGGATTCTCCTCAAAGGACACATCTACCTATATCTCAACCTCCACAATCTAAAATGTATAAGATGGGTATGAGTGATAGTGATGAATATGAGATATGTAGAAGACATCATGAATGGCTCGGTACCTCTGAGGTAATTGACACCAATAAGCTACCAGCCCGACTCTACCTAGAATCTTGAAGGGACCGACATATCATGGTGACAGCCTAACCTGCCTCATAGTCTGTCTGTTTCCCAGCCTTGATGAAACAATTAAAAAGAGATGATCCCTAACATAAAACTCTATAGGTCATCTATGGTGACCAGTATAATATTTATTAATAGATTATGTAGTATCCATCTTCTTATGAATCAACAAGACCTACTTAGAAGCTTCCTGCATAAGACTCGGTCCAAGTAAAGCTACCTCACCTGCCTCTAAATAGCATAGGGTCGATCAGCATTCCTTACCGTATAAATTTTCATAAGGTTTCATCTGAATCCTCTCTTGATATATATTATTGGAGTAAAACTAAACCGTGTTTATAAGCCTCTCCTAGAAACACCCAAAATATATTTTTCATGCTCACAGCATGTCCTCAAGCACCCGTATAGTGTGCTCTAATTGTCCATTAGTCTAAGGTTGGTATACCATGTTCTGTAGAACCTATGTACCAAGTTCCCTATGAAACCATTTCCAAAAACAATATTTAAATAGAGAGTCCATATCTAAAATGATAGTACATGATACACCATGAAGTCGAACTATCTCATGGATATAAAAAATCTGAAGCTCATCAACACTAAATATTTCCATAATTGATAGAGAATGTGAAACCATCATGATCTTGTAAAAAACAACCCACAGCGCATTGCCAACTCAAGGTGACCTCAGAAAACTATTCATAAAATCCATCATAACATTAGTTCATTTCCATGCAGGAATAGTAAAATATTGTAAAAGTCCATATGGTCACTGATTTCTCACTTTCACCTACTAAAAGGTGGAACACCTCATAAAAAACTAACTGCGTCACATTTCACACCTGGCCACCAGTAATAATAGTGTAAGTCACAATACATCTTGGTAACATAGGTATTCACTTCCCAAGATGAGTCATGAAACTTCAACATCATCTCCTCATGTATTTCTATTGGAACCAAAATGCGGCCATGGATACATAGAATTTTATCCATGTCTATTGTCCAAACAGGAGTTGGGTCCTCACCTACCACACTCTCCCATAAGACTGGGTCCTCTAAATCCAATAGCGGACTCATCCTCACTATATCCAATGGGGTATAGGTTAGATCTAAGGATGAAATAAAATTTTATCTCTAACTATCAATCGACTCTATGTGCATTTCGGAGAACAAATCCATAAGCTTTCATTTTCAACTGGGTTGTTGAATTGCATGTATCAAAGTCCTTTTTCTCAATTCATCATCCACTTCATTTCCTTTATTAGGCATATAGGAAATCTCCAAGTCAAAGGAATGTATTTATTCAATCCACATTCACTTCCTAAGACTCAGATCATACTGTGTAAAAATGTACTTGAGGCTTTTGTGGTCTATGTACACCACAAAATTCTATCCTAGTAAGTAATGCCTCCAATAGTGTAAATCATAAACAAATGTAGCTGAGTTGAGATCATGTGTCAGCTAATTCATCTCATGAAACCTCACATACCATGAACTATACGTAGTTACTCTCTCTCCCATCACCAGCACTACTCCAATCTTGATACCCGATGAGTCGCAATACACGGTGTATCGTATTCCCTACTCCAGAAGTATTAGTAATAATGTGGAATTCAATATCCCTTTAATCACTTTAAAGGGTATCTATCAGGTATCAACCCATATAAACATCACACACTTCTTATTAAAGCTTTTAAAATACCATTTTATGCATGATAATTCATGTATGAAATCCCTATAATATCCATCTAGCCCCATGAAACTCATTATATCAAATACATTCTTGAGATGCTTCTTGGAAACTACAGGTCTCACTTTCTCTGGTTTCACTGATACTCCAATATCTGTGATAATATGACCGAGGAAATGAATCTTATCCATCAAAAAGCAACACTTTTTGAGCTTATCTTATAACTGATTCCCTCTCATTACATCAAAAATGATCTCAAGATGTTCGGAAAGGTATTTTCAATTGTGATAATACATCAAGATATCATCCATGAAACCCACCATAAACGAATCATAATAAGGATGGAAGACTCAGCTTATCAGCGCCATGAGAACTATTATCACATTCATGATACCGAATGACATAACCAGATACACATAGACCATACCAACTATGAAAAATTGTATGAGGTTTGTCTATATGTAGAACACACACTTGATGATATTAGAATCTCAACTCAATTTTTGAGAACACCAGAGCTCCTCAAAGTTGATCATACATGTAATATATCTATGGTAAGGGATACATGTTCTTAACTACATTTCATTCAATTTTTTGTAATCCATACACAACCTAAGGGTAACATCCTTATTTTTTCAAAAAATAGACCAAAGAACCCTATTGAGAAGTAATGGTTTGAATAAAACCCATTGCCTCTAAATCCCCTACTAGCCTCTTGAGCTCCTGTAACTATGTTATAGTCATACTATAAGGAGGAATGGATATAAGTGAAGATCTGTAAACTAGATCGATGGATAACTCCACTAATTTCTTAAGAGGTACACTAGAAAATTCTTCTAGGAACACATCCTTGAAATGATCAACCACTAATGGAAAATACACCTAATTCACTCCCCAATCACCCAAATATAAACTAGCAATCTGGGATGTCATCCCACCCATCCCATAATTTTATGGTCCATCTCAGCTCTCCTGGACATCCCTTTTACCTTTTTTAGTACAAACCACACCCTCTGGTGATGTGAGGGTTAGCCTACAGTGGTAGTAGTCAATGTAATCATGATAAGCTACTAGACAGTCCATACCGAGTATGACATCAAACCTAGTCTTCTCGAGGAAAACCAGATTCTAGAAGTGACATGCATAAAAATCTAGGGTAACTCCCAACAATAACATAAATCCTCTGTTTTGGTCCCTAAAAGAGTTTCTAACATCATAATTCCCTCATAAAATTGAAAAACAATCCCAAATATTTCCACCATAGGCATTGATATGGAACTGTGTGATGCACCTGTATCAAAGAGAGCTTATGTTATCATAGATGCTTCTATGACCATACCTCTCACCAGATATGGTTTAGTACCCTACTCCTTAGGGGTAGGCTATACATAAAATTTTCATCCTGAACCAAAACCCTGTGACACAACCCCAGTACCCAGAGTAGGCCCACGCTAATGTCTCAATGTAATTGGTGTATGGCTACCTCACCCATGACAACCACCACCTTGGGCTAATTGGTTGGTACTGATCCAACTCCCTAGATAATATGGAGCTGAGAAAACTCCTCTGAAACTTGGTGTCATATCTAACCCCCTACCACTCACTGTTATAGGGAAGGTACTATAAAAACAATGTATGTGGCTCATCCAGCCATAAGCTCAACACTCAACTAGGTCATGATTGCACTGATTCTTCATGTGGACCCATCTACACACTAATGATAAGAAACCAATCTAATAGTAATCACATCATGACTAGTACTCGTCTCATGGGATTCCTCAAAACATTACTTACGTCCACTATAAGTTGAGATACTAGGTTGAGATATTATACTACAATTCTACACACCCCCATATTCCCACAGGTTTTTCTATGTAATTAGCACCTAATTTACTATCTCAGTAATAGTGTTCAATATGAAAATGTTGAATTGAGATCGAACGGAATTTCAGAGACCTTCCTCAAAGTCTCTCTCCCTCGATAACTCATCATCAAGTTGCATCACCACAAAATGATGAAATTTTTTAAATCATGATGAGTACTCCATAACTATCATCATGCCCTTCTCTAGAAGCATAAACTCCCTATCCCGCTATACCCTAAGAGTCTTAGGGTAAAACTAATCATAGAACCTTGTATGGAAATAATCCCAAACCATATCTTATGGTATTTCATCCTGGTTCATTATATCCCACCAACACTTTTCTACTCCATGTAGCATATAATTCACAAGCTTCACTATCCACTCAGGAGGTGACTCCATATTCTTGAAGACTGAAAGTATAGTCTCAAGGCACAACTTTGCAACCAGGGGACCTCCATCCCTCAAAATCATGGGAGGATTATGTTTTTGGAACACAAACATCAGATCACCCATAGATAAGTCATGTTGTAGTGCTCCTTGAAAATTCTTCATTATGTGATAGAACCCCTCTCGGAATTGTGCCTCAATACTTGTGTCCTGAAAAACGGATGGTATCGTAGCTAGTACTAAAGTAGGATCCACTAGTAAATGTTTCACAATATTCTGATCTATAAGGGACCATACTCCTCAAAAACCAAACTATGGTGTCTACCAAATCCACACCATAACATGTTCTAATCCATGCGACTCTTGGTCCATGGATCAACATTCCATAATTTGTTTCTCAAGTGTATGTTATATCCTAATCAGGAAAAAAATACTTCGGTTATGATAGGAACTCTGAATAAAATCCATGTTTCCCAATTCCATGCACAAAAGTGTACCATAATATTAGGTATATTTATTATATTACCTATCAAAAAATCATGAAAACATGCAATGCATCCTATATCGCATGGCATAATTCATGGCATGTGATTTCTAACAGGTTCCTAAAATGATGCACGAGATGGAATACCCACATATCATCAGGTTACACCAAATTATAACCCACAATCATATCATAATAACATCATAATTCATGTGCATAACCTAGTGGTGGAATAAAATCAACATTAATAATAAAAATCAAGAAAGTAGAAATTTATATTTATGTAAATTTGTCTTTTTCCCATAAGTGGGTTAGCTACGCCTGGGAAGAACTTATTACCAAATCCCAATTCTTTCATGTCCTTGTCTATTATTTCCAAATAGTAATAAAAACTAGAAATAAATTGATATGATACCACATTGTAACATCCTGGACCTAGATTCCACTCAACAGTGCCCTGATCCTTGTTAGCCACATGGCCTCAAGTGCATCTCCATAAATTCTAGAGGCTACTAACAAGTTGAAAGTTCCAAGGTTGTGTCCATAGAGTGTAACACAACAAAATATCAATAATAGTCAATAGTTGAAAAAAATATAATAACCATACAACTGATAAGTTAACAAGACCAGAATATATAACCAAAACTAGAAGTAATCTCATATACAAATTAAGATTATGATGAGACATGTCTCTATGAATCATCCAAAATAGAAACATAATAGTGATATATAATACATGGATCAAATTACAAAATTACCAAAAGTTTTATCTCTAATAGCATCATGACCATCTTCTCGGTCTTATGCTTCCCTACTCCTAGCATGGAATAAAATCAAAAATCAAACTATGGTCACTTTCCCCGGTCCCTAACTAAATCCATAAAGTATGTCTGGAAACCCAACGACGGACCGAATAGGGTGTGAGATACGAAACCAATAGGTAACCAGCCAAATGTCTATAACAATCTAGGTTATGAAATATAACAAGCTATAGTAGTGTGTATAGTATAACAGGTAAGTAGTAAATAAATATAAATTTCACATGGCATGTATATTACTAATCATTTGATCATGTACATACAAACAAGGATCCCTGAAAAATATTTTCAAGATCCTATAATCAGGGAGCTATAAAAAATACATAAGTATCCAACACATCCTTTCCATACATCCATACATATACTGTCAACCACAACATTTCTATAAACTATAAGATTCAGAAAAACCACAACCAATCTGTATAACAAGACATGTTGTATTAACCATGGACATAGCATATAATCACATTATCATACCATGAAGTTCCACATCCAAGGTGTAGAAGACCAAGTAATCTTCATAGATTACCATAAGAATCTCATTGGAAACATGGTTGGGCTTGATTTGGGGTCCAAGTATAATTTCTACCTACTATGTCCATTGTGAGCCCAATAAAAAGTAGATCCAAGGGGTAGAAAGGCCCAAATAATCCCTTAGAATCCAGAACCAAGGAGAAAACTCTATCTATGGTGTCCACTACAATGTTCAAGACCCATGGGAGAAATTTCCAGGGCATTTAATGGAATCAAGATCCTAGGTGTTCCTTCAATGGAAACCACTACAATTCATCTCATCGCACTTCATCAATATATCATTCACAAAAAACAACCATTTCATACCATGAGTATACCCACTCTTTTCCGAAATTTCTAAAAAAATTAATTAACACAATTCAATTAAACATCATCATGATAACACATGGAAAGGGAGGGAAGCCATCTCATATTCATCAAATTCACTTAAATTCATTTATTTATAGGATTCCTCTAACTATGAAAGAACTAACTCATGTCACATGTGGTTCAAAAAAGGAATAGGAATAGGTAGTTACATGGAACACCACATGGGTGGACTTTGTTGGGGAAACAACCTCTAAATCATCCAAAGAGAACTAAAGGGAACCCATAATAGATTCTATTTCTTTATATTCAATTGTTTAATTCAATTTTGATGTCGTGCTAGAAATTAAAGTGGGCAGCACAATAGTAGGTTTCTATATAAAGAACCAAACCAATGTGAAAAGAATTGGCCACATACCGTAGCTCAGTAGTAGTGTTCTTGTATAGTATCAACTCCTGATTCGACTCAGATTAGAATGAAAATAAAGAATAAATGAAGAACCTAAAATCAGGTTATATTAGCTTCAACCAAAATAGAATATCAAATTCCATGAAGAATGAAGAACATATAAAAAAGAATTGATTACTTGAAAGTGGAGATTCCATGAAACCAATGACACTCGATTCTAATATCAGATTGATGTGAGGGATTAAATCCTACTTTATAGCTCAAGGGATCTCTCAAAATTCTAATGAATATCCAATGTGAAGAATATAAAATTAGGTATGATTCAATTGATTAATTAGGTGAAAGTTCATAAATTTACCATAAATAAGCATTTACATGGTTTGGCCACTCTGTTAGCCAAACTATGTGCCAACCGGGCACCATTTGATATAGGAAGGGGCACCTTGCATGGTTTATATGCATGGTTTGACTAACCATGCCCAAACCATGTCTTGGTCAAATTTCAAAAAATATAGATATGTCTTCATGACCATGCACCCCAATCACATGTTTTGTATAACCATGTGTCTTGTGGGACTCCACTGTCCAGCCTAAAAAAACTAGAAGTAACCATGCGACCTACCCCGTGCAGTTTTTACAAACCGTGTGCCAGGGATTCTTCACCCCAAAGTCGGGTTTTGGGCTCCAAACAAGCTCCAAACACCCCTGAAACACCCCTGATCAAATTGGGTACACAAATTTGGCAGTAATATATCATTTAAAAAAGAGTAAAAAAGGTTATGTACCTCATTTGAAAACCCATATTCTTAAATTTAATCACAGGAAAGTGAATAATTATAGATTCATCAAACAGATAAGATATCGAGTAATGGCCCAGACCGAGAAATGTATCAAAGATCCTCATTTTTCATTGGGTAGTTTGATATTGTAGATAATTTTGTAGTAATTTCTCATGTATATCAAAACCATTAACCAAGTTAACATGGGATGGTGTGAGGTTACTTATGATGGAGGAATTTGAATAAATTTTCAAAGTACCTAAGAAGATAATTGTCACTCTGCATATACATTCATTACTATGTAGTGGGGAAGGGTTTTTAATATATAGTGATACGTAAAAAATGTACTAGGACTCATACTCATGAATAATGATTAGTTAATTTGTTATGCCTTCGGTCAATTAGTGAATTGTGACTAAAATTAAATGATTCATGAATGGTAGTTGGTAGTGGTTATCTTTACATTAAGGATTTAGATACATTATCTCTATAAATAAAAGTGTGATATGAATATTGATCATTAGATTGTGAAATATATATTCATAGAAAATGATTTGAATATGTTTCCAAGGAGATAGTTGGAATTGATAAAATATTATGGTTTCTCAATACATTACCCCCTTGGGAAGGAAAACAAGGTGGATGATGATTTGATTAGGAAATATCATTCTATTCTATCCATGATGTTTTTAGATAAAGACCCAATACTCAGGGATATGTAGAGAATTAATCTTAATTTCATAATGAGAGAATATTAATCTTATATTTTGAAAATATCTTCACAACCATCCATTAATGTGAAGGTAAAACAATTATAGAAAAAGTATGCACAAAAATAAAAAAAAAATTAGTGTGAATTATAGAGTTCAAAATTGATAAATATGGAATTATAAGGTTTGGAAACTTTATATTTGTTACATAAATATGAGAACTGAAGAGGGTAATTTTTAATGATACTCATATTTAATCCTTCATTATAAATTTAGGAAGCATGATGATGTATAAATATCTAAGGAAAAACTTCTGTTGGGATAATAAGAGGAGAGAGATCACATAATACATATATTATGCTTAATATTCTTCCAAGATAAGGATAATTGAAAGCAGTTTAAGGGTATATTGAAATTATTCTCCATACTAGTATGGAAATGTGAAAACATTACAATGAATTTATTCGTAGGACTCCCCAAAATTTCAATGTTACAAAATTCTATTTGGGTTTTACTTCACCTCCTTTCAAAGTAATCATATTTTGTTTCAATCCAAGAATATTTCTCTCTTAACCAACTCACCATGATATATAAGTTAAGTATTAAGTATTCATGTAATACCACTATCCATTATATATCATTAGGATTTGATGTTTACCGCTAGTTTTTATAGAATCATTAAGAATTAATTGGCGAGAGAGTTGAGTTTCAACACTTCTTATCACCCTCAGATTCATGGGTATCTTTAAATGTGTATTCAAACACTAGAAGATATATTGAGATATTTTTTTAAATAAAATTTCAAGAATTTTGGTATTAGAACCTCCTCATGGTATATTTCTCAATTAAAACCATTTCTCATCATTGAATTTAGATGAAACCATATGAGGATGTATATGAAAAGAGATGTTGGAATCCAACATATTGGGATAATATTGGAGGGAGGAAGTTGATAGGTCCTCACCTTGTGTGAGAAAATATAGAGAAGGTTAAAACCATTTAGTGGAATATGAAAGTAGTATAAAGTCGATAAAAGAGTTATGAATATAATCATCAATGAGATATATAGTTTTAAGTTGGTGATAAGGTGTTCTTCTTGATATCTTCAAGTAAGTGTGTTATGAGATTTAGGTAGAAGAGGAAGTTGAAACTCAATACATTGGCATGTTTGAGATTATTGAATGTGTTAGGGTGGTATAATATCACATAAAAATAACTCCAGGTCTCTTTCAATTGCATGTTGTATTTCATGTATCTATTTTAAGGAAATGGATACTAGCCACATCACATGTACTGAAATCAAAATTCGTGAAACTAGATTGGGATATATAATATGATGAACAACCAGTCGAAATTCTATATTAAAGAGATTAGGTGTACATAAATGGTATAATTTATTTTTTCAAGGTTATATGGAGGAACATTAAGTTTTGGGATGATATATTGGGGCCTAAGTATGTAATGAGGAAAAATTACCCTCACTTTTTTTCAAAAAAGTAATAAAATTTTGAGGATGAAACATTTTTAATTGTGTAGAATATAATGAACCAATATTTTAGTTAAATACTCCACCTTAAATAAATATTATATTTGATAGTTTTCTTCTCAATCAAAATCAAATATCAACATAACATGAAATATTTAAAATAATAGATGTTGATTACTATAGGATATCTATTAAATGAGTGGGTACAAATAATTGTAACAGTATTATGAAATAATGGTCCCATTTAATACTATTCAAACTAGTGAATAAAAGTAGCTAATAAAATATTTTTATATTTAAAATATAATTTATATTTTGGATATTTCTCAATTGTGACATATTTTTCTTATAAATAATCGATTGGTGCCAATTTTAGAAGAATGGTTAATATATAAAATGAATGATTTCCTAAAAAAAACTATGTTTTTCATACATCATAATTTTATTTTAAAGTTTAATTTTTTCAATATATAATGATTAATTGATAAAATTAAATTTATTTTTGTGATTATCATGAAAATATTATTATAATATTAATTTTTGGGTTTTTTTGTAAAAAGATTTATTTTTAGGTGAATAGTTCAGAAATGGTGTATTTCCAAATACCATCACTTTTACAACATTATTGGTATATGAAGGATGTAAAAATTATTAAACCCTTTTAATAGACCAGATATTTATTTTATGAATGACTTTATAATATATTATTTATTTTCATGTTTACATTTTACATTTTAGAACCACAATTATTATTTTTCAAAAAATATTTTAATACATTATACACATACTATTTTAAAATTGATTTCCATCACTTTTTAAAATTAATATATTAATAATTATTCAACATATAGAATTATATGGTTCAAATTATGTAATATTATTAATTTTATTTTAGTCTAGAAAGGTTAATTTACCTTAGTAAAAAAATTAGTTACTGTAGTAGAAAACCAAAATGGTAAAAAGGGGTAACCTGGGAGTAAGAGGCATAACATGTTTAAAATATGTACTAAATTGATTTTTCTGAGGTTTAAATTAACCAAAAAATATCTAAAATAAATATTTTTTTTCAAAGACACTTGAGATGTTTAACATGTTCTCCCATTATATTGAATGATAATAATTTAAAAAATTCCTTCTCGCCACTTATAAAAGGGGCCTCTTACCACGACTTCAAGAACACTAAAATAAATTGGTTTCCACCTAAAACTATTTCCATTATACATATTTCATGAACCTATTCCTTTTTATTGAGCCTCTAGTCATATGATATTGTCTTAAGACCTCTATTTCCAAGGATTCATCCATGGGAAACCTTAAATTCTCAACATGAGTAAATTTTTTCCCTTAACATCATTCATTTTATTTATTACCTTCCAAATTGAATTATATAATAACCATAGAATTAAATACACATTTACTGTATAATTAATGTTATTATTCTAAGGTATTAATTATTAAACTCATTTACCCTTTTCTATTAATAAAAACAATACTACCAATTGTGGGTTGTAAGGACCACCGCAACCACGTAGCGACAACTTCCATTTTATTCACCAATGCCTATATTCAATGATTATAAGGGTGAAATTATATAATAAATGTGTCATATATAATATAATTATGATTTTTAATAGATAAATTATAATCCAGCTTCTTTCCATCTACTTGAGAAATGAAAATATTAACAATGAATTCTACAGACTAAGACCTCCATGATGTAATGTATCTCATTTTTCATATTGTAACATCATTAGATTTTAAAATATCCTAAAATATAATTCAAAATATTAAAAATTTATAAATAATATCATTTTAATTCTATAATAATGATATTATGCTGAAATCAACCACTTTCATAATCATAATCATCCATTAATTATGCTATGTTCATGTTTAGGTCATTCGAACCACCTATTTGAACAATGATATAAAATAATATCATAGAAGACTATGAAAAAATAAATATAAATAAAAAATTATATAAATAATAAAATAATTTTTTTTATTTTCATTCTGTTCTGGTAAATTTACTGTTACACTCATTAGTTAAGATACCAATGTTTGTTCTGTAAAAATCAATAAAACATACACATTGACGATTTCATATTCAAGGATCATAACTAGAACTCCTATAAAATTAATGTATAAAATTATCGATAATTAAAATCCAATAATTATATTACATTTTATTTTCTTTTAATTATGATCATGGGGGATAATTAATAACAACACTATTATTATGAAATTTTTTCAACATAGTCAAGATTACTCACACCAAAAATAGAAAAATTATAAGAACCAACTAATATAAATGTTCATAATAATTATAAATTATGTTTATAAAAGTTTATGTATATGAGTAATATTATGAAATAAGTTATTAATATAATTATTATGTTATATAGTAGTTTAAATCAATTCCATATAAATCAGCAATAAATCTAGGGGGTTTGGAAACCCAAACTTTTTCCTTTGAGTTATATGACTTATTCCTATAAATATTTTCCTTATGTTCACTAAAATCATTGATTTTTAATGATTTTCTATTTTATATCTCTACTTAAAAATAATATTGAATTAGAATCCACTTCCAATAATTGATTTCATTTCATTTTTTAAGAAAACAATAGAGACTTTTTTAAAATAGAATCAAGACTATGACATTATAACCCATAATCGAAAAATGTTTTTTTCATGAAAAACATTTTTGTGAGTTGGTATTAATTTTTTATCTATTATTAGAATTATAATTATATAATTGAGTTATGTTTCATGTTTCAACCTCCTTTATTTCTTATATAATGTGATCATTTTTGGGTGGGTATTTTTTCAATGTTAATTGATTTAATTCATGTTTTTATACTATTTAGAAACGTTTTGTAACCCTCTTTTATTTCCAAGGGTCCTCTACTCAATTAAATATGAATGATTTTCCTTTTATTATGTAACCAATTTTTATTTCTATATGAAAATTGAATTGTTTTCATTTAAATATTTTATGAAGCCCATATTATTTCCATGGGTTATTTATAATTTTATAAGTGAATTATTTTCAAGTGAAACACATAAGTATGGAAAATGATAGGTGGGATCATATATCATCCTCTAATTAATTGTTTAAAATTTTAAATCTCATTTGATATTTAAATTATGTTATAATGTAATCGTTCTCAAGAATTGGGGAAATTGTACAACTAAAGAAGGTTACTTATATCTAGGTATAATTGTGTTTTCTCGATGGTATGGGTTCAAGTTAGTGACTCATGAATATTATTTTTTCACATGAAAATTCTTGATCCATAGTTGAAAGATATTATACATTTTAATTTTATTCCCTCATGATTTAATGTTTATTTTGAATATTTTTTATCCATTTCATCACTATTATACTTACTTATTTATCTTTGGTGACTTTAACTTCATATGTAATTTTCTTGGAAGCTCACCTATGTTTTATGATTATAACCCATGATAATATGGTATTTATTTTATAATAAAGATTTTTTATAAACAAACCCTTTATTGAATGTTTATTCATCCCTTGCTGTGTTTGTGATCTCACCAATTGTTTTTCATTACCCATGTTATGAGGTCGATTTTTACTACTAAAATGTTTAAAATATAGTATAGTATAGTGAACATAGGAATATATGATCATTGGAATTGTAAAATGGTCTTATTATGTAGCTGGTCTCCATATACACTAAAACATTCATTCCATGGGATATAATTACTATTATTTATGAAATGAAATTTTAATTTCATATAATCGTTATAAAATAAATCCAGGTCTAGCTTAGGATCTATAGTTCAACTCTCCCAATCCACCTATATCCAATATATATTAAATCTTTATTTTAACACCCTAATTTCACCATTATCTAGTGAAATTGGCATAATAACCCTAAATAGGGTTGTTGGAATTTGATGAGAGTAAGGTAAGAGGATTGGAGAGTTAAAGGGAGTGGAAACTAGCCTAAATCGATACAAAAAAAACTCCTCCAAGTCACCTATGGTGAATATATAAAAGTTAGGAGGAAGAGAGAGGTGGAGAAAACCTCCCCTTTCTTTGAACTATCCAAAATCTGGGATGCTCGAGTAGGATACCAATTTAAAAATTGGAAAATTTATAATTTTTTTCAATTTCAAAAAAACATCATGAGTATCCAACGAATCCCCAACAGCCTACATAGTGTAAAAAGGCCACTAACCTAGATGATATAACTTCATTAGAATATCTCTATAAATTTTATTTCCACTAGAATTCTTCTGGTCCCCCAACAACCTCATAGTGGGATGTTTAGTGACCACTTTATTGCACTAAAAAAATTTGGTGTCCCTCTCCATGGTTTCGAATAGTTTCTACTATAACCTCCGACTTAGGTTATCTTTTACAACACATAAAGTCTCTCTTCACAACTTTTATGAGTGACATGGGATTTTCATTCAAAGATATTATATACTTTTAGATTAATATTTAATACATTACACAAACTCAGGCATGAGGACTATAATAGTTTAGTTTATTTGTAGGCTAGGTACACAATCTTCTAATTTGGTGAAAGATCATAAACATGTCTCATAATGATATTCAACTTTAGTAATCATCACAATAATACCCTAATTAAAAAATTTAATCCTAACATGATGAAAAGAAACATAAGAAATGGTGAGAAAAGATTCCCAGTAAGGTTAAATATGGGAGATACGTAAGTATAACATAAACATAATGGTCTGAGAACATGAGTGTAATATTTGACAACCATATCTATTATATAAAATATATTAATATTGAGTCCTACCATAAATATTGGTAGTTAAAAAGACATTAATCATGTGAAAATCAAAGAACATGGGCTATGAGAGTATAAAATTTGCATACTACATAGATTTTTGGCATACAAATAAGCAGATAAAATCATTTTCATAATATTCAAGGATCACTCCTTAGGAAATCATAGTGGAATAGGTCCACTCCTCCAGCCATAATAGTGGTCAACGTTCACTCAAAATACCATCATAGAGGACAAAAATCCATACTAAATTGGGTTCACTCACCATTCTAGTCAAATAAATCTCATGAGATATAAATCTCTACCCATTGAATTGGACTGAGATATTGGTTCCACCCATCACATAATGAAAATCATATATATGTGTGCCACAATATCATAAAATATTCTTCATATCAAAACCCAAGAAATTAAATGGGTTTCATAAGCATTTAATCATATCATAACCATAAGAAAAGAGATAGGTTTCACAATCATTCCATTATTTCTTCATAGTAAAACCCGTGAAAAAAGTGGGTTTCATGAACATTTAACTATGGTATAACCTCTGGAAGAGAAATGGGTTTCATAAACATCTTTTCGACATTCACATAAATAATTAAAGAAATAATAATAATGTTATCCTTGGATATTATCTTCTGTAAATCATATGTAACATCAAAGGATGTCATCTTAGATGGAAAATGGTTTTGAAAGATTACTTGGAACATTTCTTGAGAAAAATAAATTTTATTTGAAAATAAATTTTTTAAAGTAAAATTTCAAAAAAAAATTGAAATACTTTTCATTGAAAATAACATTGAAAACATATAATGGAATCTTTAAAAATAATTTAAAACATTTAACGAGTAAAATATGCATTTCAAATTTAAAAACACTTTTCTAAAACATAAAAAAATTTGAAAAACATTTTCTTTTAAAATAAAAATAAAAACATATAAAGTAAGATTCAAATCAAATAATAATTATGATGATGGAAAATTGTGTCCATACCATACATGCTAAAATAAAGATTCGATTAATATTTTTGGTTAAATCCAAACAGGATTTGTTTGGAAAATCACATGAAGATTCCATTCAAAAAAAAATTTAAAAGTAAAACATGGGAAATATTTTCTTTAATAAATTAATTTAATAATATTAAAAACATTTTTTATTTTTTAGACATATTTTTATATGAAAATTAGTTTTTGATGGAAGAGTAAAATAAAAATTATTTTCAATAAAAATATTATTTTGAATTATTGAGCACATAAAAGGGGAAAATTATGGGAAAAAATATTATAATTAAATAACCCTAAGAGAATAAAATTAATGAGTTTCTTGAGATAAGGATTATATTATATCATCATTGGATGAATAAACAAAAAAAATCCTGATAAATGATGAGATTATATCATAAAACTATTAAAACATTGGTAACAATGAATAAAAATACACAAGAAGTAATAAAATTAAATGGAAAATAAAATATCATGAGAATAAATATATTTATGAATTTACATTTCAAAGGGGTTATATATTAACCTCATAAAATAATATAGGTTTATAACAAAATATATATCACAAGGAAGGAAAATTAAGAAAAATATATCCTACCGCTTTGGTGTATATTGAAATGTAAACCCTATGAAAATGAGATACTAAAATGGATATTTAAATCCATATAATATTAAGTATAATAGTTATAAAATAAATTCATGTGTATTATATACACCACATAAAAGAAACATGTGGTGAATCGTGCTTGTTTCTTATAGAAAATAAGAGTGATATGGAAATCCATTACCGCTTTATTAATCTATTGAATTTTAATCCCCAATAAATTATAACATCAAATGAAGCATAAAATATCATTAATATAAGAATATTTGAGATATAAAATTTCAAATGGGATGTATATACATGACATAAAAAAATTTAAGTGGGTATTTTCATTTCTCCCCGAAATAAAAGAGAGATTTGAAATCTCTTAAAATAAGCCTGGACTCCCTTTGTACATGTTAGAACATCCAATATAATAAATAAAATATTATTATACATATATTATAGAACCATAATTTTATATATCATACAATATATTATTTAATTATAAAAATTTATTACTGTTTATTAACAATTCCTTGTTAACATCACGTTTTAGGTAATAACCGATTTTTTTCATATATGTGTTGATTTGTAATTTTCGGTCCTATTAAATTGATCCGGGTTATATAATATCAAAAATAATAATCAATACATAATTATCATATTTTTATATAAATTATTCATTTAATATCATTCGTGAAAATGGTTTTGATAAATTAAGTACGTTACGATCATAGAGATGGTAGGTTGTATGTATACATGAGTAACGTTTCTATTTTTCAATGATCACTATAGAAATATGGTAGGTAAAATTTTTTATCTTTATATAATGATCATATTATCATAAATAACATATTTTTTCGTTAAATATAATTATACATATCATCCATGTGGCATGGTTATGAAAATATAGAGTCACATCGCTTCATGAAGGCAATAGTCCACATGTACACGAATGACGTTATTATCTTTCAGTGAGTGAGAAGGTATGAAATAAAATCATATATTATATTTTAATAATGATAAATATGTCAAAAAATTCATATTTATGTCTTGTATATCTGATATATTTATTAAATTTATCCTTATTATCTTCCCAATAATGCATTAGTGAAGACGAATCACATCGTTGCGCGAGGAGGTAGTACATTGCACGCATGAACGATGTTATTTCATCCCCTAAGGAATGGAAAGTAAAAAAGATATCATGATATAATATTTAGAAAGGGTATAATTATTTTATAAATATACTATATACATTAGATCAATCATTATATCCAACCGTGAGAGGAGGTAATTTAAAAACGTATGACATTCATTCTTTAGGTCGTAGTTTTTCGTACACACGGATGATGATTGTGTAACCCATTTTCTATATGTGGATACATTTTAAGGTCCTTAAATTGACATAATAATATCTATTCATATGTAAGAAACTGATGTTATTATATCAGAATGTTTTAATAATAATTTAAGGAGTTAGATGAAGAAATAAAATAAAAACGCTTGTTGAAGAACGGTACCCCTTATTCAGGTAACGTCCTTATGTTTGCACCAAAAGCCTTCATAGGTTAGATTAATGCACAAAATAAGGCTTATTGTTTTGGAGGAAAGATTTTGGTAAGTTATTTTCGAATATAAATTTCAATCCAAAGTCATTTGAAGCTATGAAGATTGGAGTATAGGGGTAGCCTTTTATAAGTGAGGTGAGTAGCACACTTGTAACTTTTTGAAAAGAAAAAAGGTGTACCCGCATTTTTATCATGAAACAAGGATAAAAATGTATTATTATTATAGATAAATAGAAATTATCGATTTTAAATATTCATATAAAATATATTTCAGACAATTTTTAGGTCATTTAAACCTTATTTTTTTAACCCTCAGTAAACTAATTTTTATCAAAACTGTGGTAATTGATATTTATTGTTTTCACTATTATTTTTGGTCAAAAATTGAGTTAAAATTATTATATAATATATATTATTTTGATTAAAAAGGTTTAATCAATTTTTCCAAATTCAATTCATATAATTGGTAGTATTTAATTTAAAATTAATCTTGTATATGTGACGAGAAAGCGGGTTTTCAAATAGAAAAATATCAAAATTTGACGAAGTTTTTAAATCAATATTCAATATGAAAATGGTTATGATGACATAAATTAGACTAATAGATATAAAATTCAACTAATTTTTAATTAAAAACAATTTAAAATATTATTAAACTTTATAAATAATTTAAATGATTAATCTTTTTTCAATTAAAATTCATTATTTTTCTCTATTCAACAAATAATAATATTTTTAGACTAGTATTAAAATTTCACCATAAGATAATTTTAATATTATTATTTAAAAATTAATATTATATTTTCCAGTAAATTTTCTAAAAGAGTCAAGAAAATTAAAATAAGTACGCAAATTGCGATAAAATTTCTTTTTAGAAAAATGCAATTTTTAAGCATAAAATTAGATTATTCTTATCTATTGTCTAAAAATCACATAAGATGAATGCCAAAATTTTTATTGAATGTATATTATATAAATTTCATTAAAATATTTCTCCAAAAATTATTTATAAAATTTATTGAAGTAAAACATGTTTGTTTGCAAAAAGATGGTTTTTCATAAAAACATTCCCTTTATTTTCAAATGGTCTTTATTCTTATTTCTAAATAATTTTTTACTAAGTAATTCATTATATATACATGTTTAATTCATATTTTCATAATTTATTTAATCCTATTTATACCCATAATATTAATTTCTTGGTGATAACTATCATATTAAATAATAATATTTTAATAGTATTCCATGTTTCGTTTAAGCTCGGTGTTGCGTATAACAAAACCTAAACTCAGTTTTATGTGTAATGAAATATAACCACGATGTTTCTTGTAACAAAAAATATAAAAATGATTAAATTTATTTGAAAAAAATTATTTCACAAAACTCAAGGTGTTGCATTATACCCCCCTTAAAATGAATTTCACCCCTGAAATTCATCTCAGTCATCGAATGTTTAATATTTAAAAATTCGCACATTTTACAAATGAATAATAAAAAACCCTTAAAATGGGAAAATAAGGAACATAATTGCTTCCTAAAGTAACTCAAAACTAGTTTTTCATATCCGATGATATAGGTGGGATGTGAAAACATGGACATAGAAGAGAAAAAAACACCTAAATACTAATGGAGATTGATAGAGATCACGGTTAGGAGAAAGTTAATAACCAAAAATACATAACCCAAAAAGGCTTGAAAAAGGTCATTGATATCTTTAAAATTATGATAATAGGGGAAAAATATTTTATTATCCTCTTCATAATTTTTAATAATTCTCACGATAAGATATACTCACTTGATTTTATTCCATTTCATAAGAATAGTCTCACCCTTTGGTTACGCCATGATCAATTTACACTTCAACTCTTTCTCTAAGAAAATAAGGTTAATTATTTATTACTAAACCAATAATGGATCATAATATTAATTTAATTTAATAATAAGTTACCTATCTTTAGTTTTCATCACAACAAAATTATTATCACATGTTATCCAATATACATAAATCTTTATGTGGTGATGTAATAAATTATTCTCTAAATCCTTTTACAAATTTAAAATTATACTATTCCATAAATATTTATACTTATATCCCTTCCGAATTTCAAAATTTATAATGAAAAATAAATTTCTAGAAACAACTTTACATTAATCCCCCATATATCTTAAAGTGAATCTGGATTTTCATATACCAAACATGTGAATACCTTCAACATGTATTCTCTTGAAACATGGTAATAACCTTAATTAATATAAAACCTTATATAAAACATAAATTATAATTCATTCCTTAAATAAAACAAACATTATTGTAAATATTCTATAAATCCAAAAATTATTTAAACTCCATTAATAATATTATAAACCACTTTTTCAATCAATCATTAATCTACTTGAATGGACTGAAGGCCTTCATTTTTATTGATTTTTGATAACCCCCCTTTCAAGGGATGAGGGGGAACCCTTACAAGGCCTGTAGGCTTAGAGATTACATGACCCATAGGCTTTAGGAGATTACATGACCCGAAGGTCTTATGGAATTCAACCAGACTATCTACAAGGAACTGCTCGTCCCCAGCATCTGCATCCTAATAGTATCTCTCCACCTTTTCATGACCATCTGTCTAGGCTTTCCATGCAAGAACAAGATGGTACCGATGGCATAGCCATACCCTCTCATTCTGAAAATCCATTTGGCTCTGCTCTGGTGAGTGCACCTGCTCTGAATCCTCTTCTAGGGCTGCTCCTTTTTTGGTAGTGTGTATGGGGCCTACATTCATGTGGCCTGAAGGCCTTGGGGTGGTCCTTAGGCCTTAAGGTGGCCCAAAGGCCTTGAGAATCAACTAGCCTGAAGGCCTTGGGTGGCCCGAAAGCCTTGCAGGACCCGAGGAGAAAACTGGTGGCCCGAAGGCCCGGATGGATGAATAGTTCTGGCTGCTACAGTACTAAATAGTGTCTACTACAGTGCCTGCTTCAGTGCCTACTACAGTACTGCTACATTACCCAGAAATTTGCCTCCACCCGGATTTGATCTCGGGTCTCTTGGATGCACCTAGCGAGTCCTCACCAACTAGGATGAGGCTCATGTGCAAACATTAATCTATTCCAAGGTAATCAGTACTATCTAATTTAAATTATTCATATCCAATATCTCCTTATCTTAACATCATTTTCCCAACATCAAAACCCTATTAAAGGTTACCTTACATTAATCAAAATATTAATGTGCCATTAAATCAGTTTTCTATTCTATCATTACCATTTAACATATTTTAAAAAATCCTTATGGAAAATCTTATACTAAACAATACTTATATATTTCAGGATTCATATAACATAATCCTTGAATTCCAATACATAAATAGTTAAATCATCCCACTTCTTTATCAAAACATTAACTAGGACTCATCATCAAATTCCTTAATATCTTATTTCTTACATATGCCATTCATTGTCTCATCATTGTCAATAGAGAAACCATTACTTGTACAGGCTTCTTGATTATCTTCACAAGATTTCCCTTTATGACATCATTTTTCAAAATGTTGATACTTTCCATATTTAAAACATTCAAAAAATGATGATACCTTAGGGAGACTATTATTCTCATCTATTGCGTTAACCATACTTCTCATTTTTTTCATTGAAATTACTTTCCTTTTTCCCTTATTTTCGACACACAAAACATCTTCTGATCACTTTAATGCATTATCTCGAGTGCTTCTTACCACATCCTTGATATATAGGAAACTAAATTTACTTTCCTTTATGGTATCCACCACCTAAACACTCAGTGAACTATATACTTCTCTTCTTTGGTGAGTCCAAGAGTTGGTTAAGGTTCATGTTGTCAGTTATATATCATGATAAAAAATTAGGAATAATCCCAATATCCTTCACTTGAGTAATCACCCGATTTGGCTACTCATCAGAAAGTTTTCCATCATATTCAATGTAAAATTAGTTCCTTTGAGTACCCTCCATTAAATAAAACCAAAAAACATAGTGTGAGTAATTTTAATCATAAAGAAAAACCAAATAGTCTGAAGAATAATTTATAGGAGGTCTAAATCAAGATTCCTTCTTTTAAATTTAAGACACCTTAGATTTAACCTACTTCATCCATGATCATCATTTATTTATATCTGTTGTGGTTTTTGTAAAGATTTAGTGAATTTCTAAAACATATCCACCAGGAGTATCAAATGAAGTGTGTAGAAAGGCTAATTTTTGTGAACTAGGTGATTATCGAGTCATGATCAATGCACCATTTTCAGAGTTATTATACCTAAGTACCTCAATTACTAATCCAAATATACTTAGAGTATCCAAATAGGTATTTCATTTATTAAAAACCACTTGATCTATCTGAAGTGCCCAGATCAGTGTGAATCACTGAGAGGGGGAGGGGGTGAATCAGTGATCCCTTAAAACTTTTTACTAATTGATTCTTATCAATTAAACCTCTATGGCTGGTTAAAGCCTCGATCCACTCTTCTTGTATCTCTCAACCTTTCCCGAATGATGCAGTAATGAAAAGGCACAGGACACAAGGATTTACAAGGTTCGGCACCAAAGGCCTACATCCTTGCCATGCTCTCCAAGCATGGATTCTTCCATTATAATCGGTTAGTATTACAATGGTCGATACAGAGTCCCACTGTATCTCTCCTGAGTCCCACAGGAGGGTCTTTATACTGCGTCCCACAGTGTTACCAGAGTCCCACTGGCCTGCTCCAGAATCCCACTGAAGACTTCTTCTCCCTGAGTCCCACAGGGTCTTCTCTTGGCTCCTCGAGTCACACGAGTAGCACTTCTTCACTTTAAGTTCTTCAAGTAACTTCAGCAGCCTGGGATAAAGGCTGCTGGCCTTGCTCTTCTTCTGATCACTTGTGGTGATCAGGGTCTTCTCAATCTGCTGAAAACTCAGACAAACAATATCTTTCACTTCAGTCTGGCTCAGTCTCTGTTCACTTCAACTTCATGCACTGAATGCATGGCATCACAATATCTTCAAGATCTCCTGGTCTTGGACTTCTCAAATGCACACAAGCTGATTCAGACTTGTTCACGTGTGCACGTGCATGCATGCATGCATGCACTTTCATGTTCTTCTTCTTGGTGCAGTAGACCCACAAAGGGTGTAATCAATTATAGCACACACCTTCTCACTTGAACTTCACACTTTGTTCAATGTGTTTACACACTTAAAAGTGTGTTATACTTTAGTGTGAGTCTTCCACTTCTCTCTTCTTCTAAGTGTGTTCACTACACTTAGTGCACACACATTAGGTTCGGCCTTCTTGTCTCTTTGCACACAAAACTTCTTCACTTTGGCACACACTTTGAGCTTGGCCTTCACACTTCTTGCACACACACGGCCAAGTGTGCTTTTCCTCTTTACTTAGCACACACAAATAATATTCTTTAATCTTCAAGTGTGCACAACCTCCAAAGGCTACGGCCTCTTCTTGTTTTGCACACAAGCCACTAAGGCCTCGGGTCTTCTTTGGTTGCACAAGGCTATGGCCTGTTTGTTTTTCTTTTTGCACACATGTAGGCTTAGGTGTTTTCTCCTTTTAGCGCACACACACTTGGTGTGTAATTCTCATCACCCGAATCTCCTACTGCCCATATGAAGGCGCACAAGTGCTTGATGAGCCGTGGCCTTCTCTTCTTCACTATGCACACACAAGTGCTCAAGCCTTGGGTTCTCTTCTCCACTTGGCACACACACTGCCTTCTTCTCACTTTGCACACACACCCGAGTATGTCTCGGACAAGGTGTGTTCAACCCGAACACAAACAAGGCGCGCAAGGGTCTGCTTGAGCCGCGGCCAACTTCTTCTCCAACAGCTGCACAAGGTTTGAACCACGGCCTCTCTTCCTCAACACTGCCGCGCAAGCCTCACACCACACGGGCCGCGCAAGCCACGGGTGCAAGGCACCTCGGGCTTCAACCGTGGGCGCGCAAGATGTTGCGGCCACGGGTCTTCCTGTCGCGCAAGGGAGGCGCGCAGGGGACCTCTAATTCTTCTTTCGCGCAAGAGGTGCGCAAAAGGAACCTCTCGGAGCAAGGAATGCTCCGGGCTTCACTGCCGCGCAAGTGTGCGCGCAGGGCTGTTCTTCGCGAGGCAGAGCTCTCACGGGACTCGAATTTTCAAGAATACTTCAGCGCATCAGCAACCGGCACAGAGGGCTCGGCCTCATTTTTATAGGCAGAGACTGCCTCAGATTATCCGCGTGCAATAACTTCAAACACCCGAGATCTTCGGATCTTCAAGATTTTATGAATCTTGATTTTCTCCTCTGTTTCACCGCAGGATCTCATCTTTCCTTTCCTCCTCGTGCATGCGATTTATAACGCATGCACGGCCTTCGGTTAGGCTCATCCCATGCAAACCATAAACACCTTGGTGCCTCGGCAACTTCGTTTGCCTCGGCCTCATTCGAAATTCTCCATACATTGCATGCACACCATTTTTTATGCATGGTTAGGTTCGGTATGCTCAGACGAGCTCAGTGGAGGTCTCGGTTTGCTCGGAGGTGGCCGGGAGCTTCAAAACCATCCTCGGGGAGGCTCTGGTTCAGCGGAGGCTGCGGGTGGCTTAGGGGAGGCCTCGGACGAGCTCGAGGACGAAGACGAGCTCTCGGCCGTCGATGTTTAATGATGCTCAACGGCCAGGATTATAACATCTCGGCGCTAGATGAGATAAGCGGTCCAGATCGGCGCGCGATGGAACGGACGGCCGCGATTAGATCCCGGATGAATTTTCGCCGTCCCACATCGAAACGTTCCGCGGATTTTCTGCGGTTTATTACCCTGGAGCTGCCATCAGCCCAGCAATTGAATCTTCTCCCCTCTCGGTGCCACCCCGCACCGAGTTCTCCCTGCGGGCGCGCTCTGCGCCCAATCTCTGCTCCTGCGGGCGCGCCACTGGCGCCCACTATGCACCTCTCGGGCGCGCTCCTGCGCCCACGCTGCGCGGGTTTCATCACCGCGTGGCCTCGGGGCTTATACACGGCCCCGGCCTCTCTTGGGCTGGCCCCATGGGATCCCCTTGGGCGTGGTGACTGGTTCCCACATGTGCCTTGGGTTGAACCCTTAAGGCTGGCCCTTGAGGTTGGCATATTTTTTGCAACAAAAACACTAAGTCATAGCTAGGAATTTGTATAAAAACAATGTTAACCAAATGTAATATGCCAAGCCACATGCCCTACAATCCATTCTTCTCCTTCATCTTCATCTTGAGAATTCAAACATTAATCTTCTTGATTAGAAACAACTCCTCAATTCATAATTCTTCTTCAACATCTCATTTTCTACTTAGGAGAGAATTCTCAAGGATCTTCATCTTCAACCGAACTCCTGAATCACTTAAATTATTCAAAGTGCTTCATTGATCTAATCAGAGATCAATTGGATCTTCTTCATGTTCACATGCACTGAGTGATAGTGCATGGACTTCATTAATGCACATCATCCACTTAGTAGTTGTGGATGGAACTCCTTTCAACTCCTCATGCATTGTGAAGACAATGCATGGTCTTCTATCATTGTTGTGACTTTGTATCCAGTTGATACAAGTTCTATGAACTTAAAGATCAGCTCAACAATCATCAGATGTTCTAGAGAATGTTTCAACCACATCTCCTATGCCACTTAGTGAATCTCCTAAGTGACATGCATCTTAGTACCATGGCCATTCTCTTTCATCACCAACACCATCACATCCTTTGACATTCACATCTTGACTCCTTGACATCCATTCATTCCAAGACACCTTCATGCCTCATTGACAACAAATGCAACACAATGCACTTCAATCTCCCCCTTTGTATTTGTTGTCAATACACTCCTTCAGCACATATGAATGGGTCAATATGTGTGCCAATATTTTCTCCCCCTTATTGGAAATCAAATGCAAAGGTGTGGTGTGGTTCACTTTCAAAAATATCTTCCTCCCTTTGAATTGCATATTCTTGAAAATCACTAAGAGAGGGATGATGTCACATGTCCTTCTTTAGCAAAGAACCTTTAGTAAATCATCTCTAAGTCTACTTGGGCTAACCCGATGTAGAAAACAAGAGTGATATGACCAAGGTACTCAATGCTTTCCAACATTCACTATACATGTGAGATCATGCTTCAGGGTTTGAAAAATTTTCAGATATAACAATGAATTGCTAAATCCTGCACATACTTCACAAAACTCATTAGAAAGTTCAGTGCAATGATAAAGCTCCCCCTTTCATCCATTTGTCTTCAATCCATACTCCCCCTTAATTGACAAGATAAACTCAATTAAGAAACAAGGGATGAAAGTATGATTGGAATACCTTCACTTTTCTCAAGATGGAATTAAATATCAGAATCCCATCTTCTCCAGATTGGCTCCCCCTCAAGGGGTGCACTCCATTCTTTCCAAACCATCCTCCAGCTGAGAATGATCATCATCTTCAATTCCCTGCAATGTTAGCACATGTAAATACCAATAGTATAAGGGAATAAGATGGAACCTCCTTGGTTCATCAATGTGAACAACAAGGTTGAGAAGATTCTCTCAACCGAGATGTCCCATTTTCACCAGTCTTCACACTTGCACATTTGATCTTCAATGATGATTGTGCTGGTGTGGTTCTCAACACATCTTCATGTGAAATATTCTTATTCCCTTTTGCCTTAGCAATTGCCAGAACTTCATCTTCAGCTCTTTGTAGATCTTTGGCAAGTTGCAACTGATTTGGCCATATGACTAGTAAGTCATTTGGAAGTGTGGCCTCAGTTCTGGATATTCCACATGGTTCTTTTGATACTGTCAAGCTACCTCTCTTAGGCAACTTGTTTTCAACCAATCCCTTCTGCTTCTGCTGGATTGATTGTCTGTTTAAGTCCAGTTGGCTTCTATTGAATTTCATGGCTTCTTTACAAAGATCCATGGTATGACCATTCCTTCCACAGTAGAAGCACTTCTTCTTGGTGGTCCTTCTGGATGACTCACCCTTCTTGGATTTAGAATCCAAGGACTTCTCTTCCTTTTTCAACATCTTCTTGGGAGCATCTTCCACTTTCTTCTGCTTGCTTCCCAAGGAATCTTTCTTAGCCAGGTTCAGTGATCTTCTCTTCATTCCAGCTTCGGATACATTCGGAGATTGATATGTATCAACTCTTTGACCACTTTTGCAACCATCCCAGATGTTGTCAAGTAATCCAAATCTATTTGCAGTGAACAGATGTCTCTGGACCTGTGGATGTTGCTTCTTTTCCTCTGGCTTGCTCCCCCTTGGCATGGGCTTCCTCTGTGCTTTGGCATTCAGTGGATTGTACCAACAATCCTTTGCACAGTGCCCATACTTATTACAACACCAGCATTGACCCACAAATCTTGACCTCTTGAGTCCTTCTGATTGTAGGGTACTTTTCTTGACTTGTTGTGCTGTTTCAGGAGAGCTCTGCTTCTTTACTGTCTTCATCCATATTTGTTTGGAATTATTCTTCCATCCTGCACTTTTTGTGGAAACACAATTAGAAGCATCAGTACAAGATGGTATGGATGGTACCTTTCTTTTAGAAGTTGTTGCCCTTTTATTATAGGATGTCTTTCTTTTAGAATCATCCTTTTCAAAGCTCACTTGAGTAGCAACATTTCTTCTTTCAGCTGACTGGGAGGATTCAGCTTTGGGTGATTGCAGATTTTTCAATATCACCTCTAGTTCAAAGCATTTCATGTTGAGGGAGTTCTTCTCATCCTCAACCAATCTTAGCCTACCTTCCCAATTCTGTTTCAGCTGTTCCATCTGGTCATCATGCACCTTCTTTATTTCATGCAATGAGTTGTCAAGCTCCTTCACCATTTTGACTTTTTCTTCAAGTTGAGCATCTCTGACAACCATTGATACTTTATGCCTCTTTTCCAGTGCATGGAAAACTTCTTTGATAATTACTTTAAAGATTTCTTTCTCAGAAAGGCTTCTCTGCAATTCTTCAGCAGTGTCTTCATATCTTTCATTGCAAAGAGAAACTGTTTCATCTTTGGCATTTACCAGCTTTCTGAGAGTGTTGGTTATGCCAACCCTTTTTGCCAATTGGACTTCTAGAGAATTGGCTTCATCTTCTAGCTGTAATTTTTCTTCTTGAAGATCAAGGAGGCCTGTAGCTATACACATTGCAACTTCCTTGGGGACTCTCTTCTGAAGATATTTGACTGCATTTAGAAGATCATTGCTCCTTCCATCTTCATCACAGCTAGAGCAGGCTTCATCAGAAGAATGATAAAAGGAATTGTCATCTGATGTGACTTTCACATTTCTTTCCATAGAAGGAGTTTCTCTGATTGCAGCAACCTTCTTCCTCATCTTCTTTGCCTGTTTCTTCATTCTGTTTTTCAGAGTCTTGGCAGATATCTCCATTTGAGGCTGTTCTTTCATTTCCTCAAATCTGCACTCCATATAGACTCCCTTGGATCTTTTAGAGGTAACCTCCCTCTGATACCAATTGAAGTGCCCAGATCAGTGTGAATCACTGAGAGGGGGAGGGGGTGAATCAGTGATCCCTTAAAACTTTTTACTAATTGATTCTTATCAATTAAACCTCTATGGCTGGTTAAAGCCTCGATCCACTCTTCTTGTATCTCTCAACCTTTCCCGAATGATGCAGTAATGAAAAGGCACAGGACACAAGGATTTACAAGGTTCGGCACCAAAGGCCTACATCCTTGCCATGCTCTCCAAGCATGGATTCTTCCATTATAATCGGTTAGTATTACAATGGTCGATACAGAGTCCCACTGTATCTCTCCTGAGTCCCACAGGAGGGTCTTTATACTGCGTCCCACAGTGTTACCAGAGTCCCACTGGCCTGCTCCAGAATCCCACTGAAGACTTCTTCTCCCTGAGTCCCACAGGGTCTTCTCTTGGCTCCTCGAGTCACACGAGTAGCACTTCTTCACTTTAAGTTCTTCAAGTAACTTCAGCAGCCTGGGATAAAGGCTGCTGGCCTTGCTCTTCTTCTGATCACTTGTGGTGATCAGGGTCTTCTCAATCTGCTGAAAACTCAGACAAACAATATCTTTCACTTCAGTCTGGCTCAGTCTCTGTTCACTTCAACTTCATGCACTGAATGCATGGCATCACAATATCTTCAAGATCTCCTGGTCTTGGACTTCTCAAATGCACACAAGCTGATTCAGACTTGTTCACGTGTGCACGTGCATGCATGCATGCATGCACTTTCATGTTCTTCTTCTTGGTGCAGTAGACCCACAAAGGGTGTAATCAATTATAGCACACACCTTCTCACTTGAACTTCACACTTTGTTCAATGTGTTTACACACTTAAAAGTGTGTTATACTTTAGTGTGAGTCTTCCACTTCTCTCTTCTTCTAAGTGTGTTCACTACACTTAGTGCACACACATTAGGTTCGGCCTTCTTGTCTCTTTGCACACAAAACTTCTTCACTTTGGCACACACTTTGAGCTTGGCCTTCACACTTCTTGCACACACACGGCCAAGTGTGCTTTTCCTCTTTACTTAGCACACACAAATAATATTCTTTAATCTTCAAGTGTGCACAACCTCCAAAGGCTACGGCCTCTTCTTGTTTTGCACACAAGCCACTAAGGCCTCGGGTCTTCTTTGGTTGCACAAGGCTATGGCCTGTTTGTTTTTCTTTTTGCACACATGTAGGCTTAGGTGTTTTCTCCTTTTAGCGCACACACACTTGGTGTGTAATTCTCATCACCCGAATCTCCTACTGCCCATATGAAGGCGCACAAGTGCTTGATGAGCCGTGGCCTTCTCTTCTTCACTATGCACACACAAGTGCTCAAGCCTTGGGTTCTCTTCTCCACTTGGAACACACACTGCCTTCTTCTCACTTTGCACACACACCCGAGTATGTCTCGGACAAGGTGTGTTCAACCCGAACACAAACAAGGCGCGCAAGGGTCTGCTTGAGCCGCGGCCAACTTCTTCTCCAACAGCTGCACAAGGTTTGAACCACGGCCTCTCTTCCTCAACACTGCCGCGCAAGCCTCACACCACACGGGCCGCGCAAGCCACGGGTGCAAGGCACCTCGGGCTTCAACCGTGGGCGCGCAAGATGTTGCGGCCACGGGTCTTCCTGTCGCGCAAGGGAGGCGCGCAGGGGACCTCTAATTCTTCTTTCGCGCAAGAGGTGCGCAAAAGGAACCTCTCGGAGCAAGGAATGCTCCGGGCTTCACTGCCGCGCAAGTGTGCGCGCAGGGCTGTTCTTCGCGAGGCAGAGCTCTCACGGGACTCGGATTTTCAAGAATACTTCAGCGCATCAGCAACCGGCACAGAGGGCTCGGCCTCATTTTTATAGGCAGAGACTGCCTCAGATTATCCGCGTGCAATAACTTCAAACACCCGAGATCTTCGGATCTTCAAGATTTTATGAATCTTGATTTTCTCCTCTGTTTCACCGCAGGATCTCATCTTTCCTTTCCTCCTCGTGCATGCGATTTATAACGCATGCACGGCCTTCGGTTAGGCTCATCCCATGCAAACCATAAACACCTTGGTGCCTCGGCAACTTCGTTTGCCTCGGCCTCATTCGAAATTCTCCATACATTGCATGCACACCATTTTTTATGCATGGTTAGGTTCGGTATGCTCAGACGAGCTCAGTGGAGGTCTCGGTTTGCTCGGAGGTGGCCGGGAGCTTCAAAACCATCCTCGGGGAGGCTCTGGTTCAGCGGAGGCTGCGGGTGGCTTAGGGGAGGCCTCGGACGAGCTCGAGGACGAAGACGAGCTCTCGGCCGTCGATGTTTAATGATGCTCAACAGCCAGGATTATAACATCTCGGCGCTGGATGAGATAAGCGGTCCAGATCGGCGCGCGATGGAACGGACGGCCGCGATTAGATCCCGGATGAATTTTCGCCGTCCCACATCGAAACGTTCCGCGGATTTTCCGCGGTTTATTACCCTGGAGCTGCCATCAGCCCAGCAATTGAATCTTCTCCCCTCTCGGTGCCGCCCCGCACCGAGTTCTCCCTGCGGGCGCGCTCTGCGCCCAATCTCTGCTCCTGCGGGCGCGCCACTGGCGCCCACTATGCACCTCTCGGGCGCGCTCCTGCGCCCACGCTGCGCGGGTTTCATCACCGCGTGGCCTCGGGGCTTATACACGGCCCCGGCCTCTCTTGGGCTGGCCCCATGGGATCCCCTTGGGCGTGGTGACTGGTTCCCACATGTGCCTTGGGTTGAACCCTTAAGGCTGGCCCTCGAGGTTGGCATATTTTTTGCAACAAAAACACTAAGTCATAGCTAGGAATTTGTATAAAAACAATGTTAACCAAATGTAATATGCCAAGCCACATGCCCTACAATCCATTCTTCTCCTTCATCTTCATCTTGAGAATTCAAACATTAATCTTCTTGATTAGAAACAACTCCTCAATTCATAATTCTTCTTCAACATCTCATTTTCTACTTAGGAGAGAATTCTCAAGGATCTTCATCTTCAACCGAACTCCTGAATCACTTAAATTATTCAAAGTGCTTCATTGATCTAATCAGAGATCAATTGGATCTTCTTCATGTTCACATGCACTGAGTGATAGTGCATGGACTTCATTAATGCACATCATCCACTTAGTAGTTGTGGATGGAACTCCTTTCAACTCCTCATGCATTGTGAAGACAATGCATGGTCTTCTATCATTGTTGTGACTTTGTATCCAGTTGATACAAGTTCTATGAACTTAAAGATCAGCTCAACAATCATCAGATGTTCTAGAGAATGTTTCAACCACATCTCCTATGCCACTTAGTGAATCTCCTAAGTGACATGCATCTTAGTACCATGGCCATTCTCTTTCATCACCAACACCATCACATCCTTTGACATTCACATCTTGACTCCTTGACATCCATTCATTCCAAGACACCTTCATGCCTCATTGACAACAAATGCAACACAATGCACTTCACTATCCTTTACCAAAATTCTAGTATATTTTCATATACTTTTAAACATCCTTAGACTTATCCATAGAGACATTATTAGACATATCCTTATAAATATCCCTTTAGATCTCACTAAATATTTCTTATCCTAGTTTCCAAATATTAACTAAGCCTTTTATATGATACCACCTATAGTGACCTTGGATTTTCATACATGTATATTACATCTAGCTAGAATAATTTTCATTACATTACATAAACACTTTCTTGAGCACCATAATATTTTAGTTTCTTTGGAGTCTACATACACAATCATATAATTTGATGAAAGATCTTAAACATCGCCTATAAATATCTTCCCATTAAGTACTCTTCATAGACATACCCTAATTAAAACCTTTAATCATAACATAGGGAAAGGAAACATAAGAAAGGGTGAGCCCATATGCTCATTAAGGGCAAACAAGGGAAATATGTAAACATAGTGTGAGAATAAGGGTATTATAATATGAGAATATTATATGAAAAATATTCCCTAAATATCAAATATTATATTTTTCTGTCATGGAATAAAAATTTGTTGTTCATAAGATATTAATCCTAAAAATCAATTAAAATGATCCATGAGAGCCTAACATTGGAAAAAGACAAGTGATTGTTTCATAAACATAAGCATATAAAATCATTTACATAGTAGTCAAGGATAAATTCCAAGGCTATAATAGAATAATGGGTTCACTCCCCAAACCATCATAGTAGGCAAGGTTCACTCCCAACACCATCATATAGGAAAAATTCTCTTACTGAATTGGGTTTTCTCCCCATTCCAGTCCTGCCTATTTCATGATATATGAATATTTACCCAATGCATTGAAGGTTTATATAGGTCCCACCCATATCATAATTAAAAACATATTTAAGTGTTCTATAATATCAAAAAACGTTCATAATATCATAACCCAAGAAATGAATGGGTTATTAAAACATTTCATCATATCATAACTTTTGGAAAAGAGATAGGCTTCATAATCATTTCATCATTTCATCAAATAATAAACTATATAATAATAAGTGACTTTAATAAGAATTGTATCATGGTGTTACCTGTGGAGAATAATTGGGTTTCATAAACATCTTTTCATATTAAACATAAACCATTCTGGGAAATAACAATAATGGAATCCTTGGATCATATCCCCATTAATGAAAATTCAACATCAATGGTTGTCATCATATATGGAAAATGATTTGGAAATGAAATATGGAAAAATTATTTGAGTAAAATAATTTCTCTTTGAAAATAACTTTTTACTTTAAATATTAATAAATTATTTTGGAAATAATTTTCATTTAAAATAAAAATTGAAACATATAAAAGAATCATTAAAAATCATTTAAAACTTGTATCTATAAAAATAAACTTTCTTTTAATATCACTAAATCATTTTGAAAATCGATTTATTTTAAAATAACTTCAAATATTATGAAGGAATATTTAAAAATCATTTAAAATATTCTTGAGAAAAATATCATTTTCACATTGAAAAGAACAATTTAATGTATAAATCATTTTGAAAATACTTTCCTTTGAAAATAACCATGAAAACATATAATGGAAGAATCAAATAAAATAATGGTCATGATAAAGGGGAATTTTTTTCATGGCATATACTCTAAAACAAATATTTCATTTATAATTTTGATAAAATCCAAATCTGAATTTTTTTTGGAAAACAATGTAAATATTCCTTTAAAAATCTTAAAATGTAAAATATGAGTAAAAATGAATTTAATAATTCATTTGAAGAATTTTATAAACAATCCAACCCCTAATCCTAACCCACGCTTCCCAACCCCTTCCCCTAACCACTCAAACCACAACCCTCTAGACTAACCTCTAACACCCCCAACCCCTACACTACACCAGACCAAACCCCTAACCCCTAACCCCCCCCCCCCCCCGACCCCTAACATATCCTCCGAACATATAATCCTAATCCCCCAGAATTGACACAAACCACTTGTTGGACTGTAACACCCCGAAATTTATTAAAAATATTCTTTTTAATTTCATTAATGTCTTGTGTTATACGCTGCACCAAAAGGAGCTTTCACAACACACATCTCTGACCTGGCTTGAATTACACGCAATCGCGACCTTCCACGATAGAATGTGTTGTACGCAACATCAAGTGTCGCTAAACAACGATATGCTATTAAGATATTATTAAAACTAGCCTTATGAATTGTAATGACCACTTTTTGAAATTTTGTAAATTTTATTTTTCAAAATGGACTTCATTTTTGGATTCGGAATATCGAAATTAGCTTTGGGTGAAATTTTGGTGATTTTCGGATAACTTTCATATTTTGATGAATAGTGAAAATTACTAAATTTTAATTAAAAACAAGTTTTTCAATCGAAATAATTAATAGTGATAAATTATTAATTTGAGTGGTTTTAAATTATATTTAGAATATATTTTTACAATTTAATACAATGTTGGTCATTGGATGTAATTTCACATTTAAACCAGACATAAACAAGTGGCAATCTTTTGATAGTTATTATCTCTTAAGAACACGCTATTTGTTTTGACGACGGGAATTAATTTTTAAATTAATTAATGCAACTGATATGTTTTGAATTTGGTAAAATAGAAATCATTTTTGAGTTCATAATATCAAATATAGCTTAGGCCTAATTTTTGGTATTTTTCTGAAAACATTCAATTTTTGATGAATAGTGAAAACACTAAGTGGTAGTTAAAAAAAACTGAATTTTTCATAAAACTTAATTTTACCGCTTCTGTGAGTGGAATTTCAAAAATCCGAGAGACACGGTTGATGTCATTAAGTAAAATGTGGTTCAATGAGATGAAAATAATTTTTGGGGAATAGTAACTTTTTACTTTTATTTACCACGGTTAAAAGTAAATAGGGTAATTAAGAGTAAAAATGATATTATTATTACCCTAACACATGTCCAAATTCTATTGTATAAGTGTAATTCGACCAAAAACAAGATTAGGAAAAAAATATGACCATTTAGGCCCACTTGGATTAGATTAGGACATTTATTATTATTTAATTCAAAGAAGAGTTAAAAGAGTTAAAATCAAAGTTTATTTACTAAAACATTATTAATATAGGGATATAAATAATATAAATTCTATTTTAAATATTCATTAGAAAGATAAAACGATTTCCTACATAATGATATTTTATTTGTAATTTTTGGACATCAAATAATATAATTTATTTATGACACAAATATGATTCAGTAATTATCTTATTAATGAAATATTGACATAATTGATGTTATAAATACCCAAATAAATATACTTTGAGACTTTTTATGAATTCCACTAATTTTCTAGGTTAATATTACATGTTAGTATTGAGTTAATTAACTTTTATCGAACTTATCATTCTATTATTATTTTCTCAAAAATCAATTACTAAATAGTGTCAAAATTGACATAAAATAGTTTTTAAAACAAATATTATATTATTAATTGTTATTTTATTCCTAAAAATCTAAGGTTCGGCCAAATTACTTATATAAGGTTATATATAATAATAATAAACAATTTGGGGTTCTTTTGGCTTCTTATAGTAAGTTTATTAACCTTATAGTGTAAGAACACAAGAAGACACGGTAAAAGTAAAATTATTTAACTTAATGTTAAATCTAAATTATAAGGTTAAAATAGGAACCTAAACTTGTCTAAATTCTATTGGATGAGAGTATTTCGACCCATACCCACCTTAGCTTCGAAATAAATCAATTTAGAGCTATCTAAAACCGAACTTGACTTTATAATAAAATAATATTTTTAGTTATTCCAAAGGTGCCCCTCTCCTCCCTTATAAAAGGGCACCTCCTCCCTCTCTTCCTCACACAACTTTGAGCATTCATGCTCGGCCAACCCCTGCCAAATTCTCTTCTCCACTTCCCTAGAAACATCCTAGATGTTCTGTTCTTCCTCAAAGACCAATTTTAGTGCCCTAAGAGGAGGTCTCAAGGAGGCGCTTCAAAGAAGAGGTAATTTCCGTTACTGATTCATTCACCTTTATTTCTTCTTCCACTCCTTCTTCTTAGGTTGTTTCATTATGAAGTAATAACATCAGTATCACTCATATACTGATATGTTATTATAATTATGAAACAAACCTATTTCACCATCTATCCATCCTACAGAAAACAAAATCACCGCGCGTGCGTACGTATGGAATACCGTCTCCACGCCGTGGTGAAATCTATTTTCCAACACCACCTTACATGGATGGGTATAATGGTGTAAAGAATAAATATACATAGTTATTAGAAAATCATATTTATTCTGATATATTGTATCATCCACTCCAATTCAATTCAATAATTATGTAAACGATATCATCGCTCATGCGTACGTACGGACTACCGTCTCCACGACGCAATGAGATTCATTCTCCATGTTAACCATTTAAGGGTGATTATAAAGTATATATAAGAAATAATAATGAAATATATGACATTATAAAGATACTGGATTTATGTATATATGTATGTCATCTACTTAATTCCATTCAACTCAATAAGGAAACGAAAACAGCGTTCATGCGTACGTACGGCCTACCGTCTCCATGAACGGTGTATTTCTTTACATTTACTGATTTATTATATATATGTATATTCTGAATATATATATATATATATAAATCATGTTTTATATTCTTAAATTATGTAATCATGATCTAAGTAATCATATGAATAAATACAAGTCAAAACAAGGACGACAAATGAAACAATGTTACCCAAAACGCTCTTTAACATGGAATTTACAAAAGAACGGGTAATATAAAGTCATAAGTGAACCATATATGACATCATAACAATGAATATGATTATTTAATAAGTCAATGACATTATTTAAATCATTATACAGGAGTTTCGGACACTTACGAAGCAAATCGGACCTAAGGTAAGGGAAATATCACAATCTCATTTTTATCCGAGATTGTTTATACGTTGGTATTTACTGGGGTGTATTTAATCATCCAAATCTATGTTTCCTCAATATGTAATGTTATTTCCATCCACCTACAATCATTTAAATCCAATTTTACCCTTCAGTGAGTTTTTATTAAAAGATATGAAAGGAATCTTTTGTCGTTTTTCGTACGAGGTACTTTTTGACTTTTCCGGCAAAAGTACGAGAGGAATGTTTTCTTTTAACTTATACGACATGAATGGATTTTTAAAACATGATTTCCAAAAATATTCCTTTAGAAGTTTTCAAGTTTATTTTTAATCAACTTCTTTTAGTATAAAATTGTATGACATTTTAATAAAGGAAAAATGTTTTTGAAGTCGAAAGGATATTTTTCTCAAGAATGGAGTTCAAGTGTTTTATCAAAATTATTTTCCATCTAAGATAATAAAGGGTTATATTTCTATCCCTATTTTTACATTGATTTGATTATGTTGGGATGGAATTATTCTTATGAATTCCTTTATCTTATATGAATTGTTTTATGATGTCACGATGTTTAAGATTCCCATTTTTATTACATGGGTTATGCAATGATGTATGATTTAATATTTTGTGGCACACATAAGAATGGTATCATTATGAGATGGGTGGGACCTATATCTCCCTCCAATGCATTGGGTAAAGATTTTATATCTCATGAGATAGACATGGCTGGAACGGTAGGTTATACCGGTTCAGTGAAACAGGACTGAAACGAGGGTGACTCGGTTCAGAAAGGGACTTTGTCCACTAAGATAGTCTTGGCAATGAGTCTTGACTAACAAGAAATGATTCTCTATGATTATGTGTGTATGCCAAAAAGTTTAATGTTTTAATCTATGATTATTGTGATTACATTTCACTACCATGAGTTATTCCAGGTTATGAAATTATGATCTCTTTTACAGGTTAAGATTTCCAAAAGTTATGTGCTTATGTATATGATGTGATTGATATTTCTTTTGTTTACCCTTACTGAGCATTTGAGCTCACCCTTTCATGTTTTCTTTTCCCCAGGATATAAGGAAAGGTTTTATGTATAAAAAAAGAAGATCTTTATGGGAGATGTTGAAGATCTTTCACCAGGATTAGAAGATTATATTCCGAGTTTCAAAAGACCCTAAACTATTATGATCCTTGTGTGTGTGTTTTTGTTATGTACTAAGTATTCCGCAAATGTTATGTAATGTCAATGTACATCAAGCTTCGGGTCTCTACAGTTGGTATCAGAGGAAAGGTTTAGTCAACCTTTGGAAACTAGGATGCGAAAGCGTTAGTGAGATCCTTAGAGATATTTCTAAGGTATGTCTAGGGATGTCCCTAAGGATAAGTATACATATAAGATACAGTCCTAGAACTACGGTAACGATCATATAATTTAACCTAAGAAGTTAGATATTGAGGATACTCCCCCTTTGTAATGTTGTTTTCCCTAGCATGATTTTTGCCTCTCACACTATTCTTTCTGGGTTTTAGACGATGGATGGAACCCGAAGGAACCGTGTTGATCAATGCAATGGACAATGCAATGATTGTCCTCCTGAACAAACACATGTTATGGGAGATGGAGTGAAAAATCTTATTGCTATAATTACACAAGCTATGAATCATTCTGGACTTCCAAATGAGCAGAGAAGGGAACAATATTCTATTGAGTCCTTCATGAGGCAACGTCCACCTTCTTCCAGTGGGACTTCCGATCCACTTGTTGCTGAACAATGAATCAGTACCACTGAAAATATATTTTCAGTTCTTCAATGTTCTGAACATGATAAATTCATCTTAGCAGTATATCGTTTGAAGGTGAATCTGATCAATGGTGGAATCTTATCAAGAATACGAGGCCAAGAGATGAAATTGAGTCCATGTAATGGGATGAGTTCAAGAACTTGTTTTTCAGTAAGTATTTCCCTCGTATTCTTCAAACAAAGATGGAAAATGAGTTTCTTGAGCTGAAGCAGAAAGATGATGAATCTGTTGGTATATACGAAGCGAATTTTTCAAGACTTGCAAGGTATGCATCTGGCATTATCATCCAACCTGAAAGTAAAGTTGATCGATTTTTCAGTGGCTTAAAACCAAGTCTCCGAAGGGCATTAGCTATAAGAGACTTCAGTAGCTATGAAGAAATTGTGCGTTGTTCTATCAAGGTAGAAATGGAAGTTGGTGTTACATATCCATCTCATGGTTTTGACAAGAAACGAAAGATGGGGTTCAAGGATAAATCTCAGAATAATGGTGAAAAGAAGATGAATGTTTCCTTATGCACAAAGTGTGGAAAGAAGCATGGTGGAGATTGTCTTAAAGGGACTAGAAAATGTTTTAAGTGTGGAAAAGAAGGTCATCGAGTAGCTGAGTGTCGAAGTAATGGAAAAAGGGTTTCTAATGATGTGAATAAAGCAAACACTGCAGAGAACGCACCACCAACACTTCAATGCTTCAAGTGCAAGGAAATGGGGCATTATGCTAATAAATGCCCTAATCCAAGGGTTAGTGATGATTGACATGAGCAACCGCTTAAGGAAAAGGACAAAGGGAAGTCACATGTGATCACTATTGGCGATGTCGAATATGACAACGATGTGGTGGAATGATTAAGTGTTTATGTAATGGGATTTCAAAATAGTATCATGGAATCTCATTTATGGTATTGTGGAATTTTGGAATATCTATGTATTGGTTCTTAATAATTATATGATACTGGTAACCAGGATAAAAAAGTGATTGAAATAATTTTGGAAAGTAGATGATATGCGCATAATGAAGGGACAAGAAGATAATGAGATGTTTGATTGTATTCATGAGCTCTTGATTGATATCATGGTTTGAGTATATAGAATTTTGAGAATTTTGGTATGCGGAAAGTGTTAACTTTTAACTGCATTCATGTTTTCACTAAGGTTCAATGGGTATTCAAGAGAATACATGATTAAGGCCTTTTAATGTTTATAATGTGACCAACAAGACATATCTTATGATATATGGGGATCAATGATGGTATTAAATCTCTGGTAATCATTTTCACTATATTATAAGAGTGGAATGAAGTATTATGGATAAGCCTAAAGATTGGAATGGATTATGTTGGACATAAGTTAGTATTGTTTAAGGATAGAAGTTTTTTCGAAATTATTGATGGGATGATATAGTAATATAGTTTTAGAAAAAGGACAACCTGTTGGAAGAGTGACAGCCCATCGCGTCAGACAAGGCTGTGGGAATCGAACCCACAACCGAAGTACGACTGGCCTTTATCGCCTACCACTGGCCTACAAGAAGTCCATGTTTAGTAGAAACTAGTTTTATTATATTAAGCAGTATGATATATGAAGTATAAGTCCATTTTAGGAACCATATATGATTTATCTCACTAAAGAATGACTTATGTATATTTAATAACTTTTGCTAACCTTTTGTTTGAGATAGATGGAATGACCTGTCATACTAACTCTTCACGAATAACAAATTCAACTTCATTTATTTAAGAGATGAAGTGGAAATTGTTCAAGGCACAAACAACAGTGAGATTGTACCAAAATAAAGTAAGTATTTATTTTAATTCAAATTCTTCAACTTTAGGGAAACGATCTTGAAAACCAAAAATGTGGTCATAGTGCTCTTATATCTGATTAATAAGATGGTACCTTAGATCGTCACAAATTTATGGATTTGTGATTGCTAGCTTTTCCATAGCCATGTTCTCTACCACTCTCCATCAGAACATGATGGTTAGATTTCTCTTCCATTTCCATATTTTCACCTATGTGGAAACCCAGTGATTTGTTTATTTGGGTAACCGTTACGTTTCATACTTTTGTTTTTAAAGATTGGTTTTGGTATTCCTTTTTACGATGTGGGTTTCGATTAAAGAAACTTTTGAATAGTAAACCATTTATAACCCCGACGAATTTCGAGGGCGAAATTCATTTTAAGGGGGGTAGAATGTAACACCTTGAGATTTTATGAAAAATATTCTTTTTAATTTCATTAATGTCTTGTGTTATACGCTACACCAAAAGGAGCTTTCACAACACACATCTCTGACCTGGCTTGAATTACACGCAATCGCGACCTTCCGCGATAGCGTGTGTTGTACGCAACACCAAGTGTCACTAAACAACGATATGCTATTAAGATATTATTAAAACTAGCCGTTATGAATAGTAATAACCACTTTTTGAAATTTTGTAAATTTTATTTTTCAAAATGGACTTCATTTTTGGATTCGGAATATCGAAATTAGCTTAGGGTGAAATTTTGGTGATTTTCGGATAACTTTCATATTTTGATAAATAGTGAAAATTACTAAATTTTAATTAAAAACAACTTTTTCAATCGAAATAATTAATAGTGATAAATTATTAATTTTTGTGGTTTTAAAGTATATTTAGAATATATTTTTACAATTTAATACAATGTCGGTCATTGGATGTAATTTCACATTTAAACCAGACATAAACAAGTGTCAATCTTTTGATAGTTATTATCTCTTAAGAACACGCTATTTGTTTTGACGACGAGAATTAATTTTTAAATTAATTAATGAAACTGATATGTTTTGAATTTGGTAAAATAGAAATCATTTTTGAGTTCATAATATCAAATATAGCTTAGGCCTAATTTTTGGTATCTTTCTGAAAACATTCAATTTTTGATGAATAGTGAAAACACTAAGTGGTAGTTAAAAAAAACTGAATTTTTCATAAAACTTAATTTTACCACTTCTGTGAGTGGAATTTCAAAAATCAGAGAGACACGGTTGATGTCAGTAAGTAAAATGTGGTTCAATGAGATGAAAATAATTTTTGGTGAATAGTAACTTTTTACTTTTATTTACCACGGTTAAAAGTAAATAGGGTAATTAAGGGTAAAAATGATATTATTATTACCCTAACACATGTCCAAATTCTATTGGATAAGTGTAATTCGACCAAAAACAAGATTTGGAATAAAATATGACCATTTAGGCCAACTTGGATTAGATTAGGACATTTATTATTATTTAATTCAAAGAAGAGTTAAAAGAGTTAAAATCAATGTTTATTTACTAAAACATTATTAATATAGGGTTATAAATAAGATAAATTCGATTTTCAATATTCATTAGAAAGCTAAAAAGATTTCCTACATAATGATATTTTATTTGTAATTTTTAGACATCACATAATATAATTTATTTATGACACAATTATGATTCAGTAATTATCTTATTAATGAAATATTGACATAATTGATGTTATAAATACCCAAATAAATATAATTTGAGACTTTTTATGAATTCAACTAATTTTATAGGTTAATATGACATGTTAGTATTGATTTAATTAACTTTATTCTAACTTATCATTCTGTTATTATTTTCACAAAAATCAATTACTGAATAGTGTCAAAATTGACATAAAATAGTTTTTAAAACAAATATTATATTATTAATTTTTATTTTATTCCTAAAAATCTATGGTTCGGCCTAATGACTTAGATAAGGTTATATATATTAATAATAAACAATTTGGGGTTATTTTGGCTTCTTATAGTAAGTTTATTAACCTTATAGTGTAAGAACACAAGAAGACACGGTAAAAGTAAAATTATTTAACTTAATGTTAAATCTAAATGATAAGGTTAAAATAGGAACCTAAACTTGTCTAGATTATATTGGATGAGAGGATTTCGACCCATCCCCACCTTATCCTCAAAATAAATAAATTTGGAGCTATTTAAAACCGAACTTGACATTATAATAAAATAATATTTTTAGTTATTCCAAAGGTGCCCCTCTCCTCCCTTATAAAAGGGAACCTCCTCCCTCTCTTCCTCACACAACTTTTAACCTTCAAGCTCGTCCAACCCCTGCCAAATTATCTTCTCCACTTCCCTGTCAACATCCTAGAGGTTCTGGTCTTCCTAAAAGACCAATTTTAGTGCCCTAAGAGGAGGTCTCAAGGAGGAGCTTCAAAGAAGAGGTAATTTTCGTTACCGATTCTTTCACCTTTATTTCTTCTTCCACTCCTTCTTCTTAGGTTGTTTAATTATGAAGTAATAACATCAGTATCACTCATATACTGATATGTTATTATAATTATGAAACAACCCTATTTCACCATCTATCCATCCTACAGAAAATGAAATCACCGCGCGTGCGTACGTACGGAATACCGTCTCCACGCCGTGGTGAAATATATTTTCCACCACCACCTTACATGGATGGGTATAATGGTGTAAAGAATAACTATACATAGTTATTAGAACATCATATTGATTATGAAATATTGTATCATCCACTCCAATTCAATTCAATAATTATGGAAACGATATCATCGCTCGTGCGTACGTACGGACTACTGTCTCCACGACGCAATGAGATTCATTCTCCATGTTAACCATTTAAGAGTGATTATAAAGTATATATAAGAAATAATAATGAAATATATGACATTATAAAGATACTGGATTTATGTATATATGTATGTCATATACTTAGTTCCATTCAACTCAATAAGCAAACGAAAACAGCGTTCATGCGTACGTACGGCCTACCGTCTCCATGAACGGTGTATTTCTTTCCATTTACTGATTTATTATATATATGTATATTCTGAATATATATATATATATATATAAATCATGTTTTATATTCTTAAATTAAGTAATCATGATCTAAGTAATCATATGAATAATTACAAGTCAAAACACGGACGACAAATGAAACAATTTTACCCAAAACGCTCTTTAACATGGAATTTACAAAAGAACGGGTAATATAAAGTCATAAGTGAACCGTATATGATATCATAACAATGAATATGATTCTGTAATAAGTCAATGACATTATTTAAATCATTATACAGGAGTTTCGGACACATACGAAGCAAATCGAACCTAAGGTAAGGGAAATATCACAACCTCATTTTTATCCGAGATTGTTTATACGTTGGTATTTACTGGGGTGTATTTTATCATCCACATCTATGTTTCCTCAATATTTAATGTTATTTCCATCCACCTACAATCGTTTAAATCCAATTTTACCCTTCGGTGAGTTTTTAGTAAAAGATATGAAAGGAATCTTTGGTCGCTTTTCGTACGAGGTACTTTTTGACTTTTCGGCAAAAGTACGAGAAGAATGTTTTCTTTTAACTTATACGACATGAATGGATTTTTAAAACATGATTTCCAAAAATATTCCTTTACAAGTTTTCAAGTTTATTTTTAATCAACTTCTTTTAGTTTAAAATTGTATGACATTTTAAGAAAGGAAAAATATTTTTGAAGTAGAAAGGATATTTTCCTCAAGAATGGAGTTCAAGTGTTTTATCAAAATTATTTTCCATGTAAGATAATAAAGGGTTCTATTTCTATCCCTATTTTTAAATTGATTTGATTATGTTGTGATGGAATTATTTTTATGAATTCCTTTATCTTATATGAATTGTTTTATGATGTCACGATGTTTAAGATTCCCATTTTTATTACATGGGTTATGCAATGATGTATGATTTAATATTTTGTGGCACACATAAGAATGGTATCATTATGATATGGGTGGGACCTATATCTCCCTCCAATGCATTGGGTAAAGATTTTATATCTCATGAGATAGACATGGCTGGATCGGTAGGTTATACCGGTTCAGTGAAACGGGACTGAAACGAGGGTGACTCGGTTCAGAAAGGGACTTTGTCCACTAAGATAGTCTTGGAAATGAGTCTTGACTAACAAGAAATGATTCTCTATGATTATGTGTGTATGCCACAAAGTTTAATGTTTTAAGCTATGATTATTGTGATTACATTTCACTACCGTGAGTTATTCCAGGTTATGAAATTATGATCTCTTTTACAGGTTAAGATTTCCAAAAGTTATGTGCTTATGTATATGATGTGATTGATATTTCTTTTGTTTACCCTTACTGAGCATTTGAGCTCACCCTTTCATGTTTTCTTTTCCCCAGGATATAAGGAAAGTTTTTAGGTATAAAAAAAAGAAGATCTTTATGGGAGATGTTGAATATCTTTCACCAGGATTAGAAGATTATATTCCTAGTTTCCAAAGACACTAAACTATTACGATCCTTGTGTGTGTGTTTTTGTTATGTACTAAGTATTCCGCAAATGTAATGTAATGTCAATGTACATTACGCTTCGGGTCTCTATATGGACTCACCTATTTTGATAATCCCAAATCATCTTTAAATATTGATCATGATATATTAAATCAGTTACTAATCTTTTTAATCTATATTTATAATCATTTTATCTTGAAAAATGTACACTCTTAAGTCTCATGACTTTGCTACATCAGCTTACAGTTTATATTTATCTAAATATAAGTTCATTGTTAATGTATACTAGTAAGAGCCTTCTGTTCATGGACACCATTATATCTCACTATTACACGAAGTCACTGATCCTAGAAGATCACCGTTGAAGATATACAGTCACTGTTGGAAGCTACCGGTACGAGGGCTTCTGTTAGAAGTTCATTGTCATACTCTTTCTCAAGTCTTCTATTGAGAACCTCACTGTTCAAGCCTACAGTTGGACAAGTCTACCGTTAGTAGAAGGCTACCACTGGACAACTCTTACTGTCGATATAGTCGACTATTGTTCGAAGTCCACTGATGAGGAGCTACTGTTACATAGAGTAACAGCTACCGTTACAAGCTTACAGACAAAGAACCTATGGATGAAGTCCACAGTTGGAAAGACCACAGTATAAGTCTACCATGTGACATGAATCTGCTACCAGTCTAATGATATTCTATTATTTTATTTTTCTATTTTCTTAATGGTATTATAACGGTCATGTCTGGAAAAATTGATACACCTGACATTATTTAAGGCTATTTGCAGGTATATCAGGAAACAGTACGATGTACGAGGAAGACCACGCGTGGTTCAAAAATTTTCTTGTCGGCCCCTACTGAACCAATAGAGAAAAACCTGAACTAGAAAAGAGTATATATATAAGAGAGAGACATTCAGATTTGTGAGGCTAATATATACAAAAACAAGAAAAGTGGCCTGGATATAGTGAATATACACAGAACACTCAGAACAGAGAACCATACACAAGCACTCATTCAGAAGAACACAGAGCTTCAAAATGATCAACTGAAAAAATATCCTTTAAGCTATCGTGGAGTGTTGAAAAGAACTTAAAACCCAAGAAGCTGATCATCTCTACATCTGGAAGTCATAACCTGAAAGTTGCGACACTCTTTTTTGGAGTCAACTTGGAGAGAAGGACCAAATCTCCATAACATTCATTCCAATGAATCCAGAGCTGATCTTCCGACACAACAGAGCATTCTAAACTCATCCATACTATCTTTACCTCAACTGTGTTTAAATATTTTACATTTGTGAGCAGTGTGTATGTGTTACACACACTGACTCTTATTCTTGAACTGATGGATACTGAAAATACCCATACCAAACTATCTTTACATTTGTTTCCCACGTATAACTATGGAAGAAGCCTTTTGTGGCTTGGTAGTTTATTTTCCCATGTAGAACTGTGGTAGAGGTTTTAAAACCTGGATAGTTTGTGAAAACTATTGTAAAGCCTGATATAGGTTGTGTATCACTTTTTAATATAATTGATTGGTGGCAGGTGATCACCGAGTGGAGAGGACTATGTCTTTTCTTAAGACTGAACCTCTTGTTTAAATTGTTGTGTTCATCCTTCCATTACTCTATTTTACATTTATCCGTTGTGATTATACTTGAAAAGTCAAAAATCCGTTTTTACATTCACTCTGATAGTTAGTTCTGGTTAGTGTGTATACTTGATTTGTTTAGTAAACTTGTTTCAAAAGTTGAATTAGTTCTCATACTGATTAAACTGAGGAGTAAAACCTTTGAGAAACCGGTTAAACAATAAGCCACTTATATATCTACTGACTTAATTGACTGGGCCATTTTAATTTGGAAGATTTTAATCTTAAAAGATTTTAACACAAATTTTAATTGGAACTCAATTCACCCCCTCTTGAGTATCCACTCCGAGCAACATTTGGTATCAAAGGAAACTTCTTTATATAAAAAATTTTCAAACCCTCTATTTTTCAAAATGTGATTTTAGTTTTATCTTACAGATCTTAATTTTCTGTTAGTTCTAAATTTTCTCTCTTTAATATATTCTCTAAAATCTAGGTATGGACAATAGACTAGAAGGTGATGCTACTAATAGGCCACCTTTATTTAATGGTGGGAATTATGCTCAATGGAAAATTAAAATGAAAATTTATTTTGAAAGTATTGGTTTTGATATTTGGTCTGCTATAGAATTAGAATATCAAATTCCCAAAACTGCTAGATCTACCTGGGATGATGCTACACAGTTTGACTATAATATTAACTATAAAGATATGAATTCACTTTACTGCTCTTTAGGAGATGAGGAATTTAACCGAATTTCTACATGTAAAACAGCTCATGAAATTTGGTACACCTTGGCTGTTTCTCATGAAGGAACAACCAGCGTGAAGGAAATGAGATTAAATACTTATACTATTAAATATGATAATTTTAAGATGAAACCTGATGAACCCATTTCTGACATGTACCTTATGATTAATGAGATTTTCAACACCATGAGTTCACTAGGAAAAGATATTCCAGAGAAGGAGCAGATCATGAGAATATTGAGATGTCTTCCAGACAGATGGAGAGTCACTTCTGTGTCTATCCGAGAGTCATGTGACATCAGCAAGCTACATGTTAAGGAGTTGATTGGTAAACTAATTATGTATGAAGAGGAACTGAAGGTGAAAAAACAAGAAGATGATGAACAAAAGAGAAAATATGTGGCATTCAAGTCTACTTCTTAGAAGAGAAAAGATAAGGAGAAAATACATATACCTACTGAAAGTTCAACTATTGAAGATTCAGATTCAAACAGTGATAAAGAAATGGCTCAAATAGCTAGGATATTTAAGAAGTTCTATAAGAAGAAGATGTTTTCCAGAAAACGAAACTAAAAGGGTAAGTATGATCAACAAGGTAAGTGGAAGAAGGATTGGGAGAAATCTGATAAGGAAGATGATATAGTCTGCTTTGAATGCAAGGGGAAAGGACACATCAAGGCTGACTGTCTGAAGTTAAAATTCAAAAACAAATATGACTATAAGGACAAGAAGTAAAAAAAAATCCATGAAAGAAACCTGGAGTGCTTCGGAAGACAACACAAGTGAATCAGAAGCTACTGACTCTGAAAAGAATCATGCCGACATGTGCTTCATGACTAACATATCAGAGGTACCTATTTCCCCTATTCTAAATTATTATTATTCTTGAAATAAAAGTGATTCAGATAATGATATGTCTAAGGATGAACTGTTTGAATATTGAAATATACTGGAAGATGCCTACAATGAACTAAAAGATAAATATAAATCTTTGAAGAAACAGCATGCCTTGACTAGTAACATTAAAACATATCTAACTGTAGAAAAAGAAAATAATGCTCAACTATTGAAAGAGAACACTTAGCTCAAATTATCTAATGAACAATTGAGAAAGGATATTGAGAAGTTCACTTCTGGTAGGTATACCTTGACACAGTTTCTAGGAAAACATATTGCTCCAAAATATACAACTAGTCTAGGATATCATCCGGGACAGAGACAAATTATAAAAACCAAATTTGTTCCAAAATCTGGACAGTTCACTACTAATTCTGGATCATCTTTTGAGAAACAATTTTCTAAAGGACCGAACAATGTATTTATGTCTCAAAATATGTTTGTTGATTTTAGAAAATCTATAATGAAGATATGGGTTCCCAGAGTTTTATTGGCTAACCTTTCTGGACCCAAGAAGATCTGGGTACAAAAATTATCCCATGTTTAATCTGTTTTGCAGGGAAGTTGTTTAAAGAGTTCCTGTAAGACCCTATGGTACTTGGAAAATGGATGTTTAAGACATATTACAGGAGACTACTCTTTCTTCAAGAGTCTAATTAAAGTTTCGGGTGGGCATGTCACCTTTGGTGACAATGCAAAAGGAAAAATCATCGGCTTAGGCCAGATTGGTAACCCTAATACAATATTAATTTCTAAAGTACTTTTTGTTGATGGATTAAAGTATAATTTACTTATCATATCTCAGTTATGTGATGATGACCTTAATGTTAAATTTTAAAATGATTCATGCAATGTTTTTAATTTAAAAAGTGATTTGGTCTTCACTGCATGTAGAAATGAGAATGTATATACTGTTGATTTAAACTCCTTAGCCAAACAAAATTTTTCCTGCTTAAATGCTTTTCATAAAGAGTCTTGGTTGTGGCATAGAAGATTAGGACACTGTAATGTGCACTCACATAGGAAGTTATATAAGAATTGTTTAGTTAGAGACCTACCTAAATTAGAATTCCCAATTGATAAAGTGTGTAATCCCTGTCAAAAGGGAAAACAATACAAAGTTTCTTTCAAACAAAACAAAGAAGTTTCAACTTCTCAACCACTTGAGTTGGTTCACATGGATTTGTTTGTACCATCAAGAGTTTCAAGTCTAAATGGGAATCACTATGTTTATGTTCTTTTAGATTACTTTTATAGGTATACTTGGGTATACTTTCTAGCTCACAAATGTGAAGCTTGTTCCTACTTTTTCAAATATTCCTTGTCTGTAGAAAACCTTATTGGACATAAGATTAAAACCCTGAGAAGTGATCATGGTCATGAGTTTGAGAATCATGAGTCTGAATCGTACTGCTCACACAATGGCTATAATCACAACTTTTCTACCCTTAGGACACCTCAACAAAATGGATTTGTAGAAAGGAGAAATAAGACCCTTCAAGAAATTGCAAGGACTATGCTTAATGAGTATGACTTACCTATTTATTTTTGGGCTGAAGCTGTAAATAAATCTTGTTATGTTATCAATAGAGTATTAATTAGACTTATTCTAAAAAACCCTTATGAACTTGGGAATAATAGGAAGCCTAAGGTTAATTACTTTAGAGTTTTTGGTTGATAAGTCTTTATTCATAATTCTAAAGAGAATCTTTACAAATTTTCTCCCAAAAGTGATGAAGGAATTTCCCTGGGTTATTCTATTTCATGTAAAGCCTATAGAGTGTTCAATAAGAAAACCAAATGTTTGGAAGAATCAGTTCATATCAAATTCGATGAGACTGATCCACATGAGCCTAAAACCTCTCTTGAAAATATTGCGGAAGATTTGTCAAATCTGAACTTTAATGATAAAAATAGTGAATCCCCTGTAAAAGTATCCAGTTTTGGAAATTTTCCAGAATCTGCTCCTAACGATTCTGAACCAACAGAAAACAATGAAGAATATAGTTCAACCCTTCCTAGAGGTATTGGGACTCTTAAGAATCATCCTCTAGATGTTGTTGTAGGCGATTTAAATAGAAGAACACAAACTAGAGCTTCTATAAGAAACCAGGTTGAACATCAAGCTTTTCTTTCACAGCTTGAACCCAAAAATATTAATCATTCTATCAATGAGGTATTTTGGGTAATGGTTATGCAAGAAGAACTAAATCGGTTCGAAAGAAACAAAGTTTGGGAATTAGTGGAAAGACCCAAGGACACCTTGACCATAGGAACTAAATGGGGGTTTAGGAACAAAGTTGATGAGTCTGGGAATATAGTTAGAAATAAATCCAGGTTAGTTTCACAAGGATATAGTCAAGAGGAATTAATATACTATGAGGAGACTTTTTCACCTATAGCTATATTAGAAGCAATTAGGATACTACTTGCATATGCAACTCATCTGAATTTCAAACTTTATCAAATGGATGTTAAAAGTTCTTTTCTAAATGGGTATATAGTTGAGGATGTGTTTGTTGATCAACGTCCTAGTTTTAAAAATCCCCATTTTTCCAATCATGTTTTTAAACTATCTAAAGCTTTATATGGCCTAAAACAACCTCCAAGATCATGGTATGATAGGCTCATCTCTTTTCTTATTTCAAAAGGTTTTACTAAAGGGATAGCTGATCCTACTCTTTTCATTAAATGGATTTCTAAATATGTTTTTATAGTGAAAATTTATGTGGATGATATTATTTTTGGATCCTCTAAAAATTCATTATGTGTTGATTTTTCAAATATGATGCCAAATGAGTTTGAAATGAGTTTAATGGGAGAACTAAAATTTTTCATTAGATTTCAGATCTTTCAAAGTAAAAATGGCATTGTTTTGAATCAAAGTAAATGTATTAAGGATCTTCTAAAACTTTTTTCTTTTGATGGTAGTAAAGGTAGTGACACGCCTATGAGTACCACGTGTAAGTTGGACGCTGATGAAACTGGAGAACCAATGGATCAAACTAACTACATAGGTATGATAGGGAGTCTACTCTATCTTACTTCTAGTAGACCTGACATCATGTTTAGTGTATGAATGTGTGCTCGCTTTCAAGACAATCCAAAAGAGTCTCATTTAACTGCTATAAAAAGAATTTTTAAATATCTCAAACATACTCCCAACTTAGGATTATTTTATCCAAAAGGACAATCGTTTGATTTGTTGAGTTATTCTGATGCTGATTTTTCTGGTTGCAAGTTAGATAGAAAAAGCACCTCTGGGACATGTCATATTTTTGGCAAGTCAATAGTACCGTGGTGTAGTAAGAAGCAGAATTCTGTTGAATTATCTACTGCCAAAGTTGAGTACATAGCTTCTAGTAGTTGTTGTGCTCAAATTCTTGTGGATGAAACACACTTTACTGGACTATGGATATCAATTCAAACATGTCACTATAAAGTGTGACAATACAAGTGCTATTAACATTTCCAAAAATCCAGTATCTCATTCTAGGACAAAGCATATTGATGTGAGACATCACTTTTTGAGGGATAGTTATCAAAAGGGTGATATCACCCTTGAATTCATTGGCCTGAACATCAATTGGTTGATATATTCACAAAGCCTTTGAATTCTGAGAGGTTAAATTACATCAAACATGAGTTAGTTATGATTAACTTTAGCACAGTTAGACCTCACAGTTAGACCTCATAGTTAGACCTAACCGTTGGACCTCACAGTTGGACCTCAAAGTTAGACCTCACTGTTAGACCTCACCGTTGGACCTCACAGTTAGACCTCACCGTTGGACCTCACAGTTGGACCTCAGAGTTAGACTTCATGGCTGGACCTCACTGTTGGACCTCACCGATGGACCTCACAGCTGGACCTCACTGTTATACCTCACTGGTACATCTCACTGTTGGATACATTGATGTTTGTTTTCATTTTTGTGGTAATTCGAACCATTTATTATTCCATTTTATTATTTATATTTTATTTTGGTTTAATCCCTAAATGATAAAGTCAAAGGCAACGAACATATCTCAATCCACCTTCCTCTCTCAACCTCGAATCTTGCTCTCAAAATTCCAAAACCCTAACCCTTCACCTGAGCCCTCGAACCTCTCTCAATCTCTATGGCCAGAACCAAGCGACCCCTGACTGTCAATGAGGATGAGCCAAGGCCAAAGAGGACTCGAGCTAAATCCAGTGGCACCAGTAATGCTCCGACGGGACCAGTAAACCCACATCTGACCAATAGACAAATCTTTGCTGAGAAGGAGTTAAGTGAAGAATGGATGTTTTCGAACAATTCATTGGTGCTAGAAGTATTGAATTCCCAAGGATGGAACGAATTTTTTGCCAACAACAATGGACCGTACTACCCAAAGCTTGTGAAAGAGTTATATGAATATCTGAAGTTTGAAGAGGAAGATGATGTGCATAAGCTAATATCTAGAGTCAATGGAAATGAAGTCAGATTCTCATCTGCTGAGTGGGATGCCTATTTGAGAGTCCCTCATGAACGAATATATGACTACTACTCTAGAGTGGATCCTTGAGACAGTGCTATTTTTTAATATGAAAAAGCTCTGGAAGAACTGACAGGAGATGGAAAGTCAAGGAGGATCATTGCATCTTAGATGAATGGAGAAGACATGATTTTATTCAAATTCATTCAACATGTACTTAGTCCGAGGAGAGGAGACTTTGCAGTACTAAAGTTCCAGGACATATTCCTGATGTACTTACTAAATCATGGAATGAATATTAACCTATGTAGGTTACTGATGTCACAATTAGAGGATATGACTAAGGCATGCTCAATATCCAATGCCTTATTTCATGCCAAGCTTATTTCAGTGATGCTAAAGGTAAAGGGTGTGGCTGGCAATCAAGAAGAGATGATAGTGGCCAAGAACAATGTCTTTATCTCCAAGGTGATTTGAAAATTCATGAAAATTTATTGGAATCCCTTAAAGAGGACATGAGTGAATGATGAAGGAAAGTTTTATGAAACGTTTGACCCTACTACTCACCCATCTAGGTCAAAATACAAGAGAGATCCAGGCCTAAAGCCTGATGAGCCAGAACCAGCTTATTTAGATGAGGAGGAGGCTGAAGGAGTTGTGGACCCTCAAAGAGAGAACACCACCATTGATGATGTGAGTGATCCTGATTTGCCTCACAGTCCTGTAAGGACAGTAGCTTTCGGAGCAGCTAGCCCTCCAAAAGAATTTCCAAGAAGAGATATTGTTCTGAGGGACAGTGGCACTGAGACCTCTGAAGAAGAAGAAGAACCATATCATAATATTGTCAAGGACACCTCTGAAGAGGATGAGGCTACCGAGTCAGATCATTTTTCTCATGAGGAAAAGGAGGCTGGTGAAAAGGATGAAGGTAAGGAGGCTGTTTCTGAAGCTGATGATGAGAACACTGAAAAAGAAGAGATCATTTTGAGCCCTCTGATAGATAATATAGACGATATAGTGTCTGGTCAGGAAGCAGGAGTGGCATCTACTGCCATTGATATGGGATTCATTGATGACTCAGAAAATGATAAGACTCACCCTATTGTTGAACTAACAGAGCAAATGGTTGTGGAATCTGCTGGATTTGTAGAGGAGGTTGTGGAGTTACCTAGAGCAGAACAGATATAGGAGATTCCTTATGAGAGAGCTCTAAGTGAGGGGGATCATCTTGGTTCAGTTTTTGTTCTGTATGACATAGAAGGTTGGTCATCAGATCTAGGATACATAGTACATGGAATCAATTATGAAGATTCTGATGAGGAATACCAGCCCCAAAAGGATTCTGTTATCCTACCTGAAAGTGTTCTAGTAGTTATGGCTGAAAATTTGGCAACCAAGGAGGACCTTGAGTCCTTAAAGGCTAAAATTAAAGTTGCAGTGAGAGAATCAATGGACGATTTGAAGAAAAGCCTGGTTGAAGAGCTGAGGAGTGTGGATATGTAATGGCCCAGACCTCTCCGGCCCATTCCTTTGTCAAAAAGAAGGTCAAGAAGTGTTCTGGAGGGTAAAATGGACTTTTCCCACACTTTCCAGAATTTTGAAACTACAAGCCGTGTAGTTTGGGTACACGCCGTGTACTCCCTTTCCGGGTATACCCTGTGTTGCAGACTGTGTCCTCGCTGTGTGAAATAATGGGTGCATGCTGTGTTCCCAGTTCTACACACCGTGTTGTCTGTCCCCGCGTACGTGTTACCAGTCAATGGTCGTGTACTGTGTTGGAGCCGTGTCATTGTCGTGTGCAATAAATGAGTATATCCCGTGTTTCTAAACTACATGTCGTGTAGTCCTTCCCCGCGTATGCATTACCCTCAAACTTTGTGTTGACCAGTCAACAGCCGCAGAACCGTGTTGGAGGCCACATGGAGACCATGTGAAAACGGCCGAGTACACGCCGTGTACCATAAGTACACGCTGTGTACTTTTCCTTTTCACGCCTATAAAAGGAGGGGTCCCCTCCTCCTTTCAACTCACACCTCTCCTCCCCTCTCCTCTGAGCAGAGCTCTCCCAAGAGACTCGAAGGCTCTTCCTACCATAACTTCTTCGTCCGAGCTCTGATTTATGATCTGTCAGCGGCCAAGGAATCGTAACGACGAGGCAGAACTTCCGAGCCTGGGTCCGTTGTCTTTCCTTCGGCCATTCCTTTCCTAATTCTACTCGAGGAGGTTTTTCCGGGACCCGGCAGAAGTGACGGACACCAACAGACGTCTTCTAAGGTTGATCCGGGGGAGCGTTGCGATCAGGAACCTGTTGAGGTAGGGATCCCACCTTTGTCTCTCTGATTTGTGTATCATACGGGGAGGGTATCCTTTGTTTTCATCAGAAATAGTTTAAGCATTAAATAAAGACAATAACTGGTTAAAGAATGGGGTTGGGAGGTTAGTGATTGTTGTTACTTTACTTTTTATATCCTGTGATATTATATTTGTGGATTGAATGAGCTTCTGCCTACGGAAAATCATGGTCGTTGGGGGCCTTTTCTTACGCAATTAAATGTTTCCCTCTCCTTCTAGATTTTCTTATGTATGGAACTTTGTGGAATGTTTAAATTAGATAATCACGTAAAGTTGGCTGATTATATGAAAATCTGGAACCCTTGTGTGATTACCCCGGTTAAACAAAATGGAATAATGAACATGTGGGTGTTGGATTGGTTATGTGGCAAGTGTTGGGGGTGTTCTTTGGGTTGTTGTGGTTAGGGTGAGCAGCGGGGCTGCGGTTGACTTGGTTGTGGGTTGGTGGGAATTTTTTGATGGTGATGGGCAGCGGGGCTACGATAAATGGTATTAAAGGGATAATGATGTGTGGTTTCGGTGCGGTTGTGGTTATGGCGGTTGGAAGCGGGGCTGCAGGGTTGGGTTTTAATGTGAACAGGTTATGGGTTGTGATTAATAAATAAAAGTGGAAGAATTAATGGATGGTGGGGCGTGGTAAATGAAACGGAAATAATAATCAATGGGGTTGGTTGGTTGATAAGAGGTACTTTTTGTGCTTTTCCTAACTTTTTTTGTGGATGACAGGGATATGTTTTACGAACGTTTGGTGTGGTTAGTTGTGGATATTTTCCTAGTAGTTAAGGAACTAATTAACTTTTTTTCTACTGAAATGTGAAAACCTAAAGGGGGTTGGATTGTTTGTAGTATGGATACTTCGTGGTAGCAGTGCTGAGGCACGTGCTCAGTTTCTCTGTTTAGAAGCCATAGGTTGGGCTGTGTGTTTTGTATATATATATATATATCTGTATCTTTTGTGTTTTATCGCACCCCACCCATTTTGAGAACTTAGTGTCGAACACTCCCATTTCACGGGAGAGGGTGTTTTCCCTTAGTTACTAGCTCCTTCCTGCTCCTTCTTCCCTAGGTTGTGATGGCTTGAGGCGACCTTACACCTATGACTCTTCGGGTAGGTTTCGATTGGGGCGGTTCTAGCCCAAGACTCTTTGGGAAGGTTTTACTGCTTCCCAAGAATCTTCGGGATGAGGCCCAGGTGTGTGCGGGCGGGATAGGTGGTTGTGAGGCCCAGGTGTGTGCGGGCGGGATAGGTGGATGTGAGGCACAGATGTGTGTGGGAGGGATACGTGGTGGTGAGGCCTAGGTGTGTGCTAGCGGGATAGGTGGTTGTGAGGTCCAGGTGTGTACGGGCGGGATATGTGGTGGTGAGGCTCAGGTGTGTGCGAGCGGGGAGAGTGTGGCAGCGTCAGGATGTTCGTCGTTAAGAAGAGTAGCTAACTAAAGGGAACTGGTGCGGGGTACCCAATACTCTTTTTTCATATATACTACTACCTGTTGTGCTTGTGTTTTGGTGAGTGTGGCTGGTGAGGTTGGGTGGATAGAATTCCTTTCTAGGTTTCTTCTGTTGTTCTCACGGGACATTAGGATGTCTCCCCACTTGTGCACGAGAGCTTTAGGTTTCCCTACTGAGTATACTTGTATTCTCACCCTACGTTTACTTTCAGGTTTCCAGGAGGACTACCAGGGCCATGCAGGACCCTACTAGTCGGACAGTTGGAGTTGTTGCAGTTGTTGTTCTCTTGTTTTCTTTTGGTATTGTACTTTGAGCTTTCCTGTACTTGTACCTTGTTATAAAATTGTTTAAACATGAATGTGGGCTTGGTTTGGGTTTATTTCTATACACTTCTTCTTTTTCCTTTTTGGTGGTTGACTTGTCCTATTTCCCGATCCAAAATAAATAAAAAGGGTAATGCCTCCCATACTTGTGAAAACTCATACCCTTGGTGCTAGTCGCCACCGCGGGGCCTACTAGAGGCGGGACTCAGGGGTCATTATCTCCCTTTCACCATTTCCAGCTCAGGAGGGGCATCTTTGGTGGGAGGGGGTCGTGACAGAATGGTATCAGAGCTGATGGTTGAGAGATAGGATGGAGTCTGGAGTTAGGCACAGTGAGGATTGCATGGGATGGTAGGACAACATTGTTAGTTAATCTTGGTGCGTGACATAGGCCAAGGAAGACCGGCTAGGACACGGGATTTTAGGCCCACCCGTGACCCTATGCAAGGACTCTGAGCCTACCGAACGACCAAGTGAGACTACATTGATTGCAGGGTAGAGACCCTAGGGAAGGTACATGCATCATCATGATTGTGTTTTACTTGATTTGGGTGTTCTGGGAAAGAAATTGAAATAAAATGATAAAATGAACCTTGAGTTTTCCTTACTACTTGGGCTTAGGCGATCCTTGTTTACTGTACAGCTATGGCACCTGGATGTCATCCCTGGGTGGCTCAGACGGCCGAGGCCCAGCAGATTCAGGCGGTCGATCAGCTGAGGATTGACCGAGAGGAGGAAGATAGCCAGTGGCAGAAGACTCTCCGTTCTTTCCAACGGCAGACTCTCAAGAAGTACGAGGGTGGTACTTCGGATACGGAGACGAAGGGGTTTCTTGAGGAGCTAGGGATCGCTTTTACCTTGATCTGTGCTCTGAGGGAGTACTGGGTTCCCCTAGTAGTCAGTCAGCTGAGAGGTGCGGCACGACAGTGGTGGACAGTCTACCTCGGAGAGTGGATAGAGGCAGAGGTTCCTTGGGCTGACTTTGAGAAGGAATTCCGAGAGGAATTCCTTTCTTCCATGATCAAGGAGGAGAAGCGGCATGATTTAATCTCCCTATAGTATGGAAGTATGTTGGTACGAGAGCTGGGGATCAAGTTCAAGGATCTCCTGCGCTTTGCTCTGGATCTCTTTCCAGATGAGGAGTCTCGGGCGAGACGTTTGGAGGAGGCGCTTCATCCTTCGCTCCAGTATGTTGTCACCCCCTTCACCCTTTCGACATACTTGGTGGTATAGAAGAAGGTAGAGGTTGTAGAGAGGATGCACTCGCTGGGAGGTGCACCCTGAGAAGGGATCCATCCTTGCTCGTCGAAGGTAAAGGCATTCAGCAGCAGGGCTCCTGCGATGGGACCTTCCAGGTTCAGGCCAGTGGGGAGCAGGCCCCAGCAGTTCCAGTTCAGATCTTTGGGTCCTTGTCCCTTTTTCACGATCCCAGGACCGAGGTGTTTTTCTTTTGGAAGTTTCGGTCACGTTCAGAGTCAGTGCCCGACCCGAGCTCAGTACGGTAGAGGTGGGCAGGATCAGCGCCCACCTCAGCAGCACCAGTTGCCGGCGAGGCCCTTCCAGCAGCATCAGGACCATGCTTCTCCGAGGGAAGACTTTGTGGTAGGAGGCCGACCTCAGGGTGCTCCTCAGGGACCTAGACCAAGGCATGGTCAAGGAAGTGGACGACATCAGAGAGGCAGAGGAGCTGGGCGTGGATAGTTGCACGCAATAGAGTTGGAAACTCCAGTGGGACTAGAGGTGGTACGAGGTATGATTTGTTTGTTCAGAACTCTTGTTTCTGCTTTGTTCGATTCGGGAGCCTCTCACTCTTTTGTTGCACCTAGTCTAGCCCATGCTTTGGGACTAGATGTAGAGAGACTTTCCATACCACTGGTACTGAGTACACCAGTTGGGGGCCATACCAGCGTATCTTTTGTTTTCCGGGGATTTGGGCTGATGTTGGGACCACATCGATCTAGTGGAGACCTTCTTCTTTTACAGATGTAGCCATACGATGTCATCCAAGGCATCGACTGGTTGTTTTCTATTAGTTCCATTATTTACTGCCTCCGGAGAAGAGTTGTGTTCTCCGACGTATATGGTCAGTGTGTATCTTTTGTTGGTGAGAGGAGCTATCAGGAGGGAAGCCGACGTGTGGAACCTCTCCTTTCCTTGTTAGGCAGGTTATCAGTGGTTCCAGCTGATACAGAGATGATGGATGACCCAGAGATTATGGGGGAGTTCCTCGATGTTTTTTCTGAGGAGGTTGTAACTCTACCCCCCCCCCCCCCGACGTTACGTTGAGTTCGGGATAGACTTACATCCTGGTGCCTGTTCGATTTCGATGGCCCCTTATTGGATGGCACCTTCGGAGTTTCGGATTTAGATTGACGATCTGATGGAGAAGGGTTTTGTTCGAACCAGCGTGTCGCCATGGGGTGCTCCAGTTTTGTTCGTGAAGAAGGCAGATGGTGGTCTCGGGCTATGCATAGACTACCGAAGGTTAAACCAGGTAACGGTCAAGTACCGCTACCCCCTTCCAAGGATAGATGATCTCTTCGACCAGCTGAGGGGAGCAGGTTGGTTTTCTAAGATTGATCTATGATCTGGATATCATCAGGTGAGGGTGAAGGATAGTGACATCTCGAAGACGGCTTTTAGGTGCAGGTATGGGCACTTTGAGTTTGTAGTAATTCCGTTTGGAGTTACGAACGCACCGGCTGTGTTCATGGGACTTATGAAATTTGTCTTCCGATAGTTTCTGGACCGGTTCGTTGTTGTGTTTATCGATGACATCCTGATCTACTCAAGGTCAGAGAAGGAGCACGTTGAGCATCTCAGGGAAGTCTTGGACATCCTTCGACACCACCAGCTTTATGGGAAATTGTAAAAGTGTAAGTTCTTGACACAAGAAGTACACTTCCTTGGGCACGTGGTGTCTCAGCATGGAGTGTCAGTGGACCCGTCGATGGTGGAGGTAGTTGTTTCTTGGGAAGCACCCAAGAGCGTGGCAGAAGTTCGTAGTTTCCTGGGGTTAGAAAGTTACTATCAGAGGTTTGTTTCGGACTTCTCTCGAGTTTCTTCTCCTTTGACAGCTTTGACAAGGAAGAATCAGGTCTTCCTGTGGAGCGAGCAGGGCCAGAAAGCTTTTGACTACTTGAAGGAGAAGTTGGTCAGTGATCCCATACTCAGGTTTCCAGAGGAAGGCTTGTTGTACGAGGTGTTTTTTGATGCTTCTGGCCTTGGTCTGGGGTGCGTGCTGATGTAGAAGAAGTGTGTGATTTGTTATGGGTCTAGGCAGTTGCGCCCTCACGAGCGTAACTATGCCACCCATGACCTGGAGCTTGTAGAAGTAGTGTTCTCACTTAAGTTGTGGCGACATTACCTCTTTGGGGAGCACTTTGTGGTCTTCTCAGATCACAAGAGCCTATGTTATATCTTCTCCCAACGTGACCTGAACTTACGACAGTGGAGATGGGTCGAGTTTCTCCAAGACTATGACTCTGAGATCGCTTACACTGAAGGTAAGGGCAACGTTGTGGCTGATTCCCTGAGCAGGAAGTCACATAAGGAAGTGGTTCGGGAATCCGCTGATGCTTGGAAGGCGATGGGAGAGTTGGCTGCCTTGCACTTAGATGCAATGGTAGAAGGTGTTAGAGGTTTTTTGTTTCAGATGACGATGCAGTCTTCCTTGTTGCAGCAGGTGGAAGAGTCTCAGTGGGGGGACTCTGAGGTGGAAGTGATGTAGGATCGAGTCGATCAGGGGAACGCTCCAGAAGGATGGTCAGAGGATAGCCGACATCGGATGATTTTCTATGGAAGGTTGTTTGTTCCAGAGGCGATGCGTGAGGGAATTCTCCATGAGTTCCATAGATCAGCCTTAGCGGTACATCCAGGAGTTTCAAAAATGTACTGAGGCCTGAGGGATCAGTTTTGGTGGCACGGGGTGAAACGGGAAGTGGTGGTGTTTGTGGCTAAATTCCTAGTGTGTCAGCAAGTGAAGGTTGAACACCGTGTTCCCAATGGTTTGTTGCATCCTTTAGATGACCCCGAGTGGAAGTGGGATGACATCTCGATGGACTTCGTCACAGGGCTATCCAGAGCTCAGGGAGGTTATGATGCTATCTGGGTAGTGGTGGATTGTCTGAAGAAATCAGCTCACTTCTTAGCAATCAAGGAGTCGGCCCCAGTGAGTATCTTATCACAGAGGTATATAGACGAGGTGGTGCATTTTCATGGAGTTCCAAGGACTATCGTCTCAGATCGGGATACTCGGTTTACCTCATGAGTCTGGAGGGGGCTACAACATGCTTTTGGCACCCAGCTATGCCTTAGCACTTCTTTCCACCCCCATACTGATGGGCAGACGGAGCGGACTATCCAGATGTTGGAGGACATGATGTGGGCATCAGTTCTGGATTTCAGAGGATCATGGGTACGACACTTGCCTTTAGTAGAGTTTTCCTACAACAACATCTTACGCTCTACTATTGGCATGGCACCGTTTGAGGTTTCGTATGGAAGGTCATGTCGTTCACCCATTTGCTGGGAAGAGGTTTGTGAGACAGGTGCACTTGGGCCAGAGGTAGTGTAGAGCACCACAGAGAAAGTCCATCTTGTATGTGAGAGGATGAAAGCGGCTCAGGACTGACAGAAGTCTTATGCTGATTGTCGGAGGAGGCCCTTGGAGTTCGAGGTGGGGGATCATGTGTTCTTGAAGGTTTCACCTCGACGGGGGCAGCGGAGGTTTGGGAAGGGGAGAAAGCTCTCACCTAGGTTCATCGGACCTTTTGATGTGCTAAGGAGAGTCGGTGAGGTGGCATATCAGCTGGCCCTACCACCTCAGTTGGAGAAGGTTCATGATGTCTTCCACGTCTCCCAGCTTCATCGGTACTTACACGACGACTCCCACGTTATCGACTGGGGAGAGTTAGATATGAGAGACGACGCGACCTTCGAGGAACGACCAGTCAGAATCGAAGATCGTAAAGAGAAGGTGCTCCATGGACGAACCATTCCCTTGGTCCGTGTGTTGTGGAGGCATGGCGGCCTTGAGGAGAGCACTTGGGAATGGGTGACCCAGATGCATGCTCAGTACCCGGAGTTGTTTTGACTTGTTTTTTTTCCTTTTTCTTCTGAGCTTTGTGTTGATGTTGTACTCTGTACCCTTGTTATATAGAATGCTTGGCTTGTCAGTTGTGAGACCTTTTGTTCTTTGTTCCCTGGTAATGTGTAACATGTCCGGATGTGTGCAAAAGGGGAAAAAACCTGACCCTTAATCGAGACGCATTAATGAGGATGTGATTGAACCCGTGCGGGCGTGTCAGTACCGCCTAAAGCGGATAATATGTCGACATAGATGAAGAAATTTCCCAAACCCATGTGTTCGGGCAGTGTGTTGGTTGTCTGGTGTTGGGGTTAGTGCGAGTCGAAAAAAAATCCTAATGTATGAAAGTGGGAAGACCCAATTCTTAATCGAGACGCATTAATGAGGATGCGATTAAATCCATGCAGACGAGTCAGTGCCGCCTAAAGCGGATAATATCTCGACAATGGAGAAGGAATTCCTAACACATATGATTAGGGTTGTTGGTTGGGTTCCTGTTATAACGAGAACCGTAAGAGGTATCTTGTTGGGTTCCTCTGGGTTGGTTTTTGAATTCTCGGGGACGAGAAAGTTTTAAGAGGTATCTAATGTAATGGCTCGGACCTCTCCGGCCCATTCCTTTGTCAAAAATAAGGTCAAGAAGTGTTCTAGATGGTAAAATGGACTTTTCCCACACTTTCCAGAATTTTGAAACTACACGCCGTGTAGTTTGAGTACACACCGTGTACTCCCTTTCCGGGTATACCCCGTGTTACAGACTGTGTCCTCGCTGTGTGAAATAATGGGTGCACGCCGTGTTCCCAGTTCTACACGCCGTGTAGTCCGTCCCCGCATACGCGTTACCAGTCAACGGTCGTGTACCGTGTTGGATTCGTGTCCTTTCCATGTGCAATAAATGAGTATACGTCGTGTGTCTAAACTACACGCCGTGTAGTCCTTCCCCGCGTATGTGTTACCTTCAAACCGTTTGTTGACCAATCAACAGTCGCGTAACTGTGTTGGAGGCCGCGTGGAGACCGTGTGAAAACGGCCGAGTACACGCCATGTACCATAAGTACACGCCGTGTACTTTTTCTTTTCACGCCTATAAAAGGAGGGGTCCCCTCCTCCTTTCAACTCACACCTCTCCTCCCCTCTCCTCTGAGCAGAGCTCTCCCAAGAGACTCGAAGGCTCTTCCAACCATAACTTCTTCGTCCGAGCTCCGATTTACGATCCGTCAGTGGCCACGGGATCATAACGACGAGGCAGAACATCTGAGCCTGGGTCCGTTGTCTTTCCTTCGGCCTTTCCTTTCCGACTTCCACCCGAGGAGGTTTTGCCGGGACCCGACAGAAGTGACGGATGCCAACAGACGTCTTCTAAGGTTGATCCAGGGGAGTGTTGCAATCAGGAACCTATTGAGGTAGGGATCCCACCTTTGTCTCTCTAATTTGTGTATCATTTTTGGTGGTTATCATTTTTTTTTTCATGAGAAATAGTTGAACCATTAAATAAAGATAATAACTGGTTAAAGAATGGGGTTGGGAAGTTAGTGATTGCTATTACATTACTTTTTGTATCCTGTGATATTATATTTGTGAATTGAATGAGCTTCTGGATACGGGAAATCACAGTCGTTGGGGGCCTTTGCTTATGCAATTAAATGTTTCCCTCTCCTTCTAGATTTTCTTATGGATGGAACTTTTTGGAATGTGGAAATTGGATAATCACGTAAAGTTGGCTGATTAAATGAAAATCTGGAACCCTTGTGTAATAACCCCGGTTAAACAAAATGGAATAATGAACATGTGGGTGTTAGCTTGGTTACTTGGCATGTGTTGGGTGTGTTTTGTAGGTTTTTGTGGTTAGGGTGAGCAGTGGGGCTGCGGTTGAGTTGGTTCTGGGTTAGTGTGAATGTTGTGATGGTGATGGGCAGCGGGTCTGCGATAAATGGTATTAAAGGGATGATGATGTGTGGTTTCGGTACGGTTGTGGTTATGGCAGTTGGAAGCGGGGCTTCAGGGTTTGGTTTTAATGTGAACGGGTTATGGGTTGTGATTAATAAATAAAAGTGGAAGAATTAATGGATGGTGGGGCGTGGTAAATGAAACGGAAATAATAATCAATGGGGTTGGTTTGTTGATAAGAGGGACTTTGTTGTGCTTTTCCTAACTTGTTTTGTGGATGATAGGGATATGTTTTACGAACGTTTGGTGTGTATAGTTGTCGATAGTTACCCAGTAGTTAAAGAACTAAATAAATTTTTTTTCTACTGAAATGTGAAAACCTAAATGGGGTTGGATTGTTTGTTGTATGCATACGTCGTGGTAGCAGTGTTGAGGCACGTGCTCAGTTTCTCTATTTAGAAGCCATAGGTTGGGTTGTGTGTTTTGTATACATATATATATATATATATATGTATGTATCTTTTGTGTTTTATTGCACCCCACCCATGTTGAGCACTTAGTGCCGAACACTCCCATTTCATGGGAGAGGGTGTTTTTCCCTTAGTTACTAGCTCCTTCTTGCTCCTTCTCCCCTAGGATGTGATGGATTGAGGCGACCTTACACCTAAGACTCTTTGGGTAGGTTTCGATTGGGGTGGTTCTAGCCCAAGACGCTTCGGGAAGGTTTTACTATTTCCCAAGAATCTTCGGGATGAGGCCCAGGTGTGTGCGGGCGGGATAGGTGGTTGTGAGGCCCAGGTGTGTGCGGGTGGGATACGTGGTGGTGAGGCCCAGGTGTGTGCGAGCGGGATAGGTGGTTGTGAGGCCCAGGTGTGTGCGAGTGGGATACGTAGTGGTGAGGCTCAGGTGTGTGCGGGCGGGGAGAGTGTGGCAGCGTCAGGACGTTCGTCGTTAGGAAGAGCATCTAACTAAAGGGAACTAGTGTGGGGTACCCAATACTCTTGTTTCTTATATACTACTACCTGTTGTGCTTGTGTTTTGGTGAGTGTGGATGGTGAGGTTGGGTGGATAGAATTCCTTGCTAGGTTTCTTCTGTTGTTCTCACGGGACATTAGGATGTCTCCCCACTTGTGCACGAGAGCTTTAAGTTTCCCTACTGAGTATACTTGTATGCTCACCCTACGTTTACTTTCAGGTTTCCAAAAGGACTACCAGGGTCGTGCGGGACCCTACTAGTCGGACAGTTGGAGTTGTTGCAGTTGTTGTTCTCTTGTTTTCTTTCGGTATTGTACATTGAGATTTCTTGTACTTGTACCTTGTTATAAAATTGTTTAAACATGCATGTGGGCTTGGTTTGGGTTTATTTCTATAAACTTGTTCTTTTCCATTTTTGGTGGTTGACTTGTCCTATTTCCAGATCCTAAATAAATAAAAAGGGTAATGCCTCCCATACTTGTGAAAACTCATACCCTTGGTGCTAGTCACCACCTTGGGGCCTACTGGAGGCGGGACTCGGGGGTCATTATCTCCCTTTCACCATTTCTAGCTCAGGAGGGGCATCTTTGGTGGGAGGGGGTCATGACAGGAGAAATCCCTGGAGCTGTCTCTGGGATGTGTTGTGTCTACTCTAGTGAATGGAATGATGGATGAAGATAAATTGTGACATACTCAAATTGAGATTTGGACAGGAGCTATGGTTGCTCTGAGACAATCTGTTGCTTCATCGACTGCAATGAGCAGTTCTCAAAACCAAGTGAATGCTGATATTAGATATATCAAAGAAGTAGTCAAGCAGTTTGTGGATGTTTTTGAGGATTTTAAGAAATCAGTAAAAGAACATTTTAACCGTTAGGATGCACTTGTTTAGAAGTTGATTAGTATCTTGACTCAGTCCTTCAAAGAGACAGTGGCTTTCTTGGTCAAACCACGTCCCTCATCTAGCTCCTCTGTGACCATTGACCAGATCAGGACTGTGATCTAGGAAGAGCTTGCTCAGGCCAGTACCAGTGGCACCTCTGATTCTCAGATACTTGCAACCACTAGGGAAGTCAGCAGTTTTGTTCGTGACCACCTGCGGGCAGCTACTTCTTCTCAAGAGGCCATTAAGAATAAGGTAGATTGATACTTTGAGAAGGTTTATACCAAGCATCAAATGACCAACCATTTCAAGCTCTTGATAGAGAATATTAAGCTGCCTCCTATGACTCAGGCATTCAAGGAGTAGGTCAGTAAGCTGAGAGAATTGACCCATGATTTGGATAAGTTTTTAGAGAATAAAGATGATTTTTATCTTCTATGGAAAGAGGAGGAAGCATTATTATGGATGTCAGAACCCTTCTTCTACCCTTTCTCCATGTGGACTGCACCCCTGTCATCATCCCTCCTGCCTTACCTGTATCTCACCCCAGTGGTTCTTCCACGAGGTCTCCTGATGAAGCTATCAGAAGCCTTACTCCACTGATACCTCAATGAGCTACCCATTTCAGACCCACAAGAGCTTCAGTTGCTGCCCCTCCAGTCATTCCTACAGCCATTTCTAAACCTGCTGATCCACCAGCTCGTTCTCCATCTTCTTCTTCCAAAGGGAAAGACCCCTTACCTACTGAACTGTTTATTAATACAAGCTTTCTCTATTCTCTCATTTTTATTTCTTCTTTCTAATCACAAAGGGGATAAATATTGTGCTAATTTGAAAATACTGTGCTAATTTGAGAATATTGTGCTAATTCTAGACTAATCATGTGATTGGGGTGAAAAGTGCTAATATATTACTATAATTATATGTTGAATCTTTTCTACCTTTCTCTCTGATTCCATGTACCAATATTTTCTGGTTTTACAATCTTTTTAATCTCTGATACATGAGGAATTTTTTATCTTAGTTTAATAATTGTATTATATATGACATCTATCTTTAATACATACTGGCATAATTTGTGATTATCAAAAAGGAGAGTATTGTTGGACTCACCTATTTTGATAATCCCAAATCACGTTTAAATACTGATCACGATATATTAAATCAGTTACTAATATTTTTAATCTGTATTTATAATCATTTTATCCTGAAAAATGTATACTCTTAAGTCTCATGACTTTGCTGCATCAGCTTACAGTTTATATTTATCTAAATATAAGATCACTGTTAAAGGCTACTAGTAAGAGCCTTCTGTTCAAGGTCACCATTATAGATCACTATTACATGAAGTCACTTACCCTAGAAGATCACCGTTGAGGATCTATAGTTACTGTTGGAAGCTACCAGTGCAAGGGCTTCTGTTAGAAGTTCACTGTCAGACTCTTTCTCAAGTCTTCTGTTGAGAACCTCACTGTTCAATCCTACAGTTGTACAAGTCTACCGTTAGTAGAAGGCTACCACTGGACAACTCCTACTGTCAAGATAGTCGACTGTTATTCAATTTCCACTGATGATGAGCTACTGTTACATAGAGTAACAGCTACCATTACAAGACTACAGACAAAGAACCTACCTTTGAATTCCACAGTTGGAAAGACCACAGTTGAAGTCTACCGTATGACATTCTTCTGCTACCAGTCTAATGATATTCAATTATTTTATTTTTTCCATTTTATTAATACTATTATAATGGTCATCTCTGGAAAAATTGATACACCTGAAATTATTTAATGATATTTTTAGGTATATCAGGAAACAGTACGATGTACGAGGAAGACCACACGTGATTCAAACATTTTTCCTGTCGGCCCCTGCTGAACCAAAAGAGAAAAACCTTAAGTGGAAAAGAGTATATATATAAGAGAGAGAAATTCAGAGCTATGAGGCTAATATTTAAAAAAACAAGAAAAGTGGTGTTGATATATTGAATATACATAGAACACTCAGAAAAGAGAACCATACACAAGAACTCATTCAGAAGAACACAGAGCTTCGAAATGATCAACTGAAAGAATCTCCTTCAAGTTGACATGGTGTGCTGCAAAGATCTTAAAACCCAAGAAACTAATCATCTATACATCTGGAAGTTAGAACCTAATAGTTGTGACACTCTGTTTTGGAGTCAACTTCCAGAGGACCAAATCTTCATCACATTCATTTCAATGAATCCAGAGCTGATCTGCCAACACAACAGAGCATTCTTAACTCATCCATACTATCTTTAGCTCTACTTTGTTTTAATATTTTACATTTATGAGCAGTGTGTATGTGTTACACACACTGACTCTTGTGCTTGAACTGAGGGATACTGAAAATCCCCATACCAAACTATCTTTACATTTGATTCCCACGTATAACTGTGGAAGAATCCTTGTGTGGCTTGGTAGTTTATTTTCCCACATAGAACTGTGGTAGAGGTTGTAAAACCTGGACAGTTTGTGAAAACTATTTTAAAGCCCGATACAGGTTTTGTATCACTTTTTAATATGATTTCTTGGTGGAAGGTGATCACCAAGTGGAGAGGACTAGGTCTTGTCTTAAGACTGAACCTCTTTTTTAAATTGTTGTGTCCATCCTTCCATTACTCTGTTTTACATTTATCTGTTGTGCTTATACTTGCAAAGTCAAAAATCTATTTTTACATTCACTCTGATAGTTAGTTCTGGTTAGTGTGTATGTCTGATTTGTTTGGTAAAGTTGTTTCAAAAGTTGAATTAGTTCTCATACTTATTCAAATGAGGAGTAATCAACCTTTGAGAAACCGGTTGAAAAATAAGTCACTTATATCTCTACTGCCTTAATTGACTGGGCCATTTTAATTTGGGGGATTTTAATCCTAAAAGTTTTTAACAGAAATTTAAATTGGAACTCAATTCACCCCCCTATTGAGTATCCACTCCGACCAACACCACTAACCCCTAACCCCTGACCAATCCCAACCCCCCCCCCCCCCCGACACCTATCTCTACCCCCCACCCTAACCCTAACCGCCCAAAGCTAACCCTAACCCCAACGCCTCCCCCACCCTAACCCCGACCACTAACCCCCCTAATGATAGAGGTTTTTCATAAACCATAATTTATTTAAATTCTTATTATCCTAATAATACACCATAGTGTCACATCCTATTACACACACTAAATTTCTATTATCATTATTTGTAATCTAACTAATATAAAACTAACTTAAATAATATATATGTGGGGATTAAAATGCACAAAATATAAATATTATATATAAGTTAAAATTTAATAAAAAAGGAAGTTAGATTGCAAAAAAAAGGAAAATGTTCTTGGGAGGTTTTGGTGATTGAAATCATTGTTCAAAAAGAGTCTTAATATTAAACTAAATGTAGTGATAAAGGCCTATAACACTACACCCTATCATTTGAAATGTGATTAACCAATATTGATACATATGCATCAATCATCTTTTTAACATCATCTAGGATACCTCTTCTCTGACCATCACTACCCAAACCATACTACATTGTATGCACTACTTAGATAGTAAAGGGAAGGATGATTGATAAATAAGAAGAAGAATTTGGATGATAATGAAAACAGGGTGACCGCTCATCAAAATAAATTTAACCATTACTACAACACTCATACATGAATAATGAGAAGAAATTTAAGCATAGGAAACTCAATTAATATCACCATTCCCTTCCTCCAAAAAGTGTTGTGGTTATTTATCCATTTCTTGTTGAATTTAGAAGGGAACATGGAGGGAGAAACACAAAAAAAATGAAATAAATAAGGTATTAAGAATAAGACTAATATATTAAAAGAAAACTAATATTATAGAAATTATTAAACTAAAATGTTGATGTAAATGGACCAAAAATGAAACCCCCATGTTTCCAACCCCTTAAAATGAGAAAGGGGTGCATTTTTCTGGGAGAAGGGGAAAAATTATTTCCAAGAGTACCCCCTAAATGATTCCATGTGTTATACTCCTTGAATGATAAAATTGGAAATTTGGATTCATTGAAATTTGTTCAGTTATATCTCCTATTTAAACCCAAAATGTTTTAGCTTCATTGTTCTTGTGAAAATAGATATATAAGAAATTTATGCATAAAATTTATTCTTCCTAGACAGACTCTTTGTATTCCACTTCGCTGGTTTACAATGCATTTATAGACTTTAAGATGAACTAATAACTTGTGAAAACCTTAATAAATTTTTTTAATACATATGTTTTTTTATTCATGTTGAATTTTAGCCCATTTTTAGTATCCATTTATGAGATATGGGCCCAATAATAAAATTCACTGGATCTATGCGCAGATTTTATGGCCTATATTGTGATCTAGTTTTGGGCCAACAAGTGGTGGATTAAAATTTGGGTAAAGAATGATTAAATGTATACCAATGTTTGAATAATCCAAAGCAAGAAATTTCACAATTTAAATTGGTGCATAAAAACTTATTTCCTAAATTAAAATCAAAGATAAAATAATTTAATTCCAAAACAAGGCCATTTTTGCAACTAAGCTCAAAATACCACTAAAATAGAAAAATGTATCAATTTTCCATTAAATAAAACTATGGTGGGATTATAAAATTTTACTTATAGAATATAATGTTTGAAAATATTTTTTTCATTGCTCCCCCACACTTAAACATTACACTCTCGAGAAATAATCTAATATCATGGTCAAAACAAATTTCTCAATGTATAAATGACAACACATCTCAATTATAAAATATAAGGAAAGATAACTCCTAATACATGGATATAAATTTACTAACTCATAAAAAATCATAATATTTAATTCAATATCATGTTAATTCCTATGTTCATGTCTTACCTACTACCCTGTAAAATTATTTTTCTCTTTACTCAAGGATTTTTTATAGAGTTTTTCTCATTACCAAGAAAATTTGTGATATCCATAGGCTTGCTATAATTATAATATCCCAACTTAACAAAATAAAAAATGTGTCCATAATGCGTAATTTTCCATGGGTTTTTCTGAGGTTAAGGTTTATAATATTTTAAATTTAACAACATATGAGGCAGAATGAGGAGGTTTAGGCTCTAAAGTGATGTAAATGCATGAAACTGTTTTTCTGAAGAATGGTGTGCCCCTCAATTACCTTTAAAATGAATCATATTCAATAAAATATTTCATTTATTTTGAGGTTCATTATTTGAATTTCTGCATTAATGATAATTTTCTTCCCTCTTTTCTCGATTTTAGCATTGTTTCAGCTTGATTGTAGATCTATATTATCTCTTTAGAATCATATTTTTGAGGAAAACGAGATGTGTTTTTTTATCTTCCAATGTTAGTGAACTCCATTCCCAACATGGTAATGATATTTGGGCTATTGATTCATCATTCCATAATGAAATTTTATCCAGAAAAGTAGTAATAAATATAGCAACACTTTCTTTTTCATTTCATCTCAAACAGATTATTCAAATCAGAAAAATACAGCTCATCTTCTCCACCCCACACAATTGACTTGAAAATTAGTCATGCATTTTACATCTATATTAGTTAGGAAATGGATAAATTACATGTAAAATGGCTTCCTAACAAGGTATTTCATGGATGATAAGGGCTTAATAAAGGTAATATGTCAAGGTAGTCCAATATGACAGTTAAATGCAAAAACAGATTTCAAAGTGGTTCCTCAATAATACTTGACACATTACATGAACACAAGAATCTTTGAAAAAGATAAAAACAACAATTTATAGATCACACAACATGTCTCAATACTCTTAAGAAAAATAGAAATTTAAATAATTTGTCAAACATGTTTAGAAACCTTTCAGGTTCCACATGATTTTTAATTTGGATAGTACCAGTGGACATGAATTTCAAAATCAATCAAATATCATAAAATAGAAATATCATAAATGAATAAAAACCCATTCAAAAATAATTTAAATCCTCAAACATTAAAATCAATAAGTTTTCCATAAATACAAAGATGGGTTGAATTTTCTAAAGTATTTAATTTTGCTAAAGAATCCTAAAAACACACCAAAAATGAAAAGAAACTCTTAAAAATTATAAAAACGAAATCATGAAAAACAAAATGGAATCACCTAAAAATTTTATAAAACAAATCGACATCCTACAAGATTTATTCCATTTACTACCCTTTTCTGCTATTATAGATAAATATTTTCATGCATAATTTTAATTGTACAGTAAACAAAATAAATAAAAGTAGAGATACAACTGGATTTATTTATGAAGTGGAGGACATGAGTTAATCTCCTAGCTTCTAAAAATTTAAAACTAAAATAAATAATGGAAAAAATAATGAGAAAAATAAAGAAAAAAAATAGATAGTGGAATGAAAATGGATAATTTTTTTTTTAACCCCCATGTGGGTAATAGTTTTTTACTGCCTTTTATCATGAAGTTGTAGTGGGTTAACCCAAATATGAAGGTGGATATGTTTTCTACCACAAAAACTTATTTCTCCCAATTCTATTTATCCAAAACTGGTCATGGAGGAACCCATTAATAGACTATGATATCTCTTCCACCTTTTTAATGTGGTACAAGTTAGATGATGGGGGAAAGAGAATGGATGAATCTTATTTCTTTACTACCACTACTTGTATGGATTATTAAAATTCAACATTATTAGATTTATCATGTGATGTTATTTAATAAAATTCATAAAAGGGTAAGTCATAAAAAAATTCCACTTTAATAATATTAAAACATGAAGAATCAAAAAATAAATCTTCCCCTTCATGTAGGTCACCATGAAGCATGATCTCTTCAGGAAAGGCCACTAGGATTTTTATATCAGTGGGGTCTTCTTTAGGTTATTCCATAAAAATATATAGGTATAGAGGATCTTATTCTTATTTGAAAAATGTGGGTGAATCATATACCTTTTTTCTTCAACAATATTTAAGCAATGTTCTTCCAAATCAGGTTGAACTCCCACAGTTGTATCAGCTGGCATGAAATCTTTAGGAACCTCTTAAAGTAATGGAAAATGGTAGATGTTTTGATATTCAAGTATCATATTCATGTCTCCCTTGGTTTTTTCAAAAAAATTGGAATAGTAAATTTATTTTCCTCATATTTTATTTGTTTCCATTCCATCCACATAACTTTTAAATCCTCAACTTCAACATCCTGCGATGCTACCATCTTGCTAGATTTTTTGAGAATTTTAAAATTATTTTCAATAATTATAACATGTCCTTCCATCTAAAAAATTAATATATCATATCTAATAGGTAATTAAGTACTAGAAAATTCATATGAAAAATGAATAAAGTTATCGATAACTTAAAGAAACAATAATATACAATAACGCTCATTTTTTTAATTTTTTTAATTTTTTAATTTTTTATTTTTTTTGGATTGTTTTTGGAAAACAGCATGCGTAAGCACTTGACCTCCCCATAATACGATCCAAATTGACAATAGTGGTTTTTTTAACCACTATTCAATTAATTTCTTATTAATCTAAGAATGAGCCATAATGGCCCAACCTAGGGTTGATCACAAGGAGGTCTCCTACACGCACTAAATTTCTATTGTCACTATTTATAATCTAACTAATAGAAAACTATATTAAATAATATATATTGGGGTATTTAAATGCATGAAATATAAATATTATATATAAATTAAAATGAAATACAAAATTAAGTTACATAGAAAGAAAGAAGTAAAATTTTCTTGATATGTTGTGGTGATTAAAATCATTATTTTAAAAAGAATCTCAATATTCAACTCAATGTAGTGATCAAGACCTGTCACTCTACACCCTCTCATTTAAAATGTGATTACCCCATACTGAGACCAATGAATATAGGGAAATCATCTTCTAAACATAATCTGGGATACCTATTCATTGACCATCACTACCCAATTCATACGCCATCGTAATCATGACTTACATAGTAAAGAGAGGGATGATTGATAAAAGAGAAGAATAATTTAGATGACAGGGGAAATAGGGAGGACTCTCACCATAATAAATTTAACCATCTCTAAAACTCTCATAATTGAATAAATAGAAGAAATTTAAGTACATGACACATAATATATTTCATCATACCCTCCCTTGAACAATATATGAGGTTAGTTCTCTATTTTTTGTGTAGTTGAGTAGGAAACATAGTGGGAGAAACACATAGAAAATAAAAAATGAAGAAATTTGGTAGGTAAAAAAAGACTAATATCTTAAAAGAAAAATAATATTATAAAATTTATTAAGCTGAAAAACTACTTTAAATGGCCAACAATGGAAACCCCCAAGCTTCCATCCCTTTAAAATGAAAAAGGGATACATTTTCATAGATTGAGTGGGGGGAAATTCACTATAAAATTATTGTACAAATTTTTGTGTGTGTTAGCATCCATAAATGATAGAATCAGAAAATGTGGTATTCTTGAATTTAGTTGGTTGTATATACTATTTCTTCTGAAAAAGTTCCAGCATCATTTTCCATGTGTGGATATATATATTGGTAAATTACACTAAAAATTTATTATGCCCAGACAGACACTTCATTTTCCACTTCTTTCATTTCCAATGCATTTATGGAATTAAAAATTGAGGAATAATGAGTTTCCACCTATATAAAAGTTAGTTGGTTGGAGTAGGTCACTCAAGATAGGGGTGAATTGAGTTCATATAAAAATTTATATTCATAGGTTTATTTAAAATCTTCCGCTAATTAAAAAACAAAACATGTCAGTTAATCAAGGTAGCAAAATTATAAAATCTTGAATATTCAAAAAGTTTCTCAGATGATTAATTAATTATCTTTTATAATATTATGAGATATTGATACAACTTTTGAAACTACTCTAACAAGGAAAAATAGTTATAACTGCTATCCAAGACTAACTATCAAAGTAAAATTTATTTTTCTAAAATATGAGTTAAAAAATAGAGAAAGACTAAATCGAAAGACACAGTGGATTAATCAAGTGGTTCAATCTCAAGTAAAGACATAATCCACTCCACTTAGTGATCACCTACCACAAATAAATATATATAAATATTTTATTTACTCCCTAGATCAGGGTTAACAATAGTACACAGGACGGTCTAGCTCACAAGACCTATTTAACAGTTCAATGTGTGAAAACTAACAACCAGGTCACACAACACCTCTTACACATTTTTATGTGGGTGAAATAAGGTGTAAAAAGACTTTTGAGTGAGTATATCTTGTATCTTCTAGTTTAATGCAGGAGATAGTTTGTGTTTTAATACAGATACACACACTGCTATAAAAGTAATAAAAATAGTACACAATAGAGAAAAGATAATGAGAAAGTATTAGAAATTATCTAAGTGTTATTATATATAGCTATGGACTTGTAAGGTGTAGTAGATTTCATTTTTTAGTCCTCCTCTAAAAATAGAGTGTCGTGAGTCTCGTGTTCTAGTTCCCAATTCGATGATATGTACTTTGTATCTCTTTTTATTCTTACATTTTTTGATTTGATGATGTTATAGGTTCTAATTCATAGAATTTAAACCACTGGGAATCATTATTTCTTCATGTTTTCTTTAGTGTTCATTCTTGCATGCAATCCCCTACTCAATCTATATACACCTAGTGCACCACCAAGCATCTTAACATCAGGATGTATTTGTTACGGCCAATATGGATCACAATTTCTACACCTCGTACCTTGTATTGTCTGCTAAAAGGAATGAAAAAGAACATTAATTATATCAGTGTCATTAAATAACTCAAATATGACCATTATAAACAAAAAATAAATCAAATTGAAAAATACATAAAAATGGTTAAGTATGGAATGGTGTCACAGTTGTGGTGAGACAATCACGGTGCCACATTCACAGTTAGATAGTCGCAGTGAGATAGTCATTGTGAGACAGTCACAGTGAGACAGTCACAGTTCCATAGTTATGTTGAGATCTGGAATTGGTAGCATAGTTATGGTGTATGGTCTTTTGTGGGTTTAGGAATCAGTAGAAAGAATGAGGTTTCAGGAAAATGGTGTCTCAGGTAACGGTGTCTAGTCCTTTATCAAAATTCTAAATGGTGTCTTGTTATGGTGTCTTCTAACCTTCAGAAAGGAATTGGTGTCAGGTCCTTTTTGAAAATCTAAAATTCGTAGCAAGATTACGGTGTCACAAACCTTGTGAAAATCAACAACCGGTACCAAACTTAAGGTTTCACAGTCTTAGACAAATATCTGTAAAAGAAATTTGAGAATTAATACTCACAGAATGGATTAGACTTAATCATTATCACAATAAAACATAATTGAACACAATTAAACATAGTTTACAAGATTCATACATGATTTGTGAGATTCTAAGTCAGGATCTTGTGAGAGTTTAAAACATTAGTCGTAATCATTGAAACATAAGGAAACCAAGAATCTCCAAACATGATTTGTGAGCATTAAAACATAAGGAGTTCAATAATCTCCCCATTTTTTATGATGTCAAATCATGGAATTTATAAGCCATATATTTTAGTAAAAAAATATGTTTGATTATATATGTGATAGGCTATATAAAAAGCTGTTCTTCTCCTATGAAGATCCTTTTTCCATAAATTCCTTGTCTTATTTCTCACCATTTTGGGGATTATAAAAAAATAAAAAGCACAAGAAACATTGAATAAAGGAAATTAAGAGAATAAACAACAACAATGAACATTGTATTGAATATAATGAGAGATTTTATTACAAGCATGAGAAAAAAATACAATACATCCCTATCAAAAATACATCTTTCACTTATCTTCAGAGGCATCAATATTTTATTTTACCTGAGCAAGGAAATTTGGAGGAGCCACAGGAGAAGAAGTAGAAATGGTAGAAGGGATTGATCCAACTGTGAGATAAGTAAAAGATACTCCTTTAGAGACAAAGTGTTAAAGAGATGGTCTGGTAGAAGATAGAGGCAATGGTTTCTCAATAATAACAGGTCTGATATAGCTCAGAGCCTAAGATATAGGCATGGGATCAAGAGAAAAGGTAGTAGAGGAGGAAGGAGTTAGACCAGGCCACAAAGGGGAAACTATAGGAGCCAAAATAGTAGAACTTTCCTCATATAGATAAGGCTTCAACAACATAATGAAATCAGTAACGCTCTCACCTCCATACTGTATAGCCTTCTCAAAGTCATCTTTGTTTTCCAGCAACTTCTCTAGAGTGGGTGTGAATTCCTTGATCTTCTTCACTTGATCCTTAAAGGCTTTAGGGACTGAAGTTATTTTCAAATTCCCTACAAGATACTTGAAGTGATTGGTCCACTAATTCTTATAATAAATTCTATTAAAGTATAAATCCACTTTATTAGATATTTATTCTTGAGAATCATTGGAAATATTTTAATGGAACCTTAACAAATCAAGCATATATTCACTATTCCTGATGATAGTAGAGAAACATTCTTTATCAACACAACTCAATATGGATTGACACTCTTCTTTGAAAACTGTTTTGATTAAGTCACTCTCCATAGGAAGAGATGGATCTCCAGAGGCCTTTGAAGCTGTAATAGCTGATGTGAGAGAATTAAGGTGATTTAGAACCTTTTGTAAACATCCCATATATTCATCAGTCAGCTTGTTAAGTCCAACAACAAGCGCACACATCTCATTTACTATCTACGTGTTTCTCTCATCCACTTAATCAAATATTGTAGTTAGGTTTGCTTGAATCAGAGACACAACCTTCTATGGGATCTTATCACCAAAATCCTCAATAGGATGAGAAACAGGGGATTGACCAGTTTGAAATATTTTCTGCATATCTTCAACCATGGATTTGAGAGACTTCATCTCATCACTCAATTGTTTGTTCTCAATCCTAATTTCATTAATTTCATGGGGAATCATTAGTTGAATCTTCCATATAATTTTCTATAATAGTAAGGTATCATATCTTTTATGAAGGTTAGTCACAGGGGATGGTTGTTTCTTTATGGCCTTCTCAAATCCAAATAACAAGGTGTTTCCAAAGTGTTTTAACTCATCTTTACACACATGAGAAGGAGTTTCTTAGATAGGTTCATAAATAGAAACTGACATTGGTTATGATTCCGTTGAAGGTACAATTTATTTAGAAATGATTAGTTTGAGATTAAACACTATGGAGGGATCAATTGATTTTACTGAGACTCCTTGAGAATCAGCAACATCAAAATACTCTAAAAATATGTACTAGGTATCCACTAAACATAATTCCACGGGATTGGGTACTTCAATTATTTCTAAAATAGGTTTCTACTCCCCCTCAATAGGTGCATCTCTTCTAGGACTACGAGATTCAGTCTCTTAACCCATTTCCAAATGTTCAACTCTGTTAGGATCACCCATATTTTTTCTAGATATCTAAAAATCATGTTCCATTCATTTCTCAGAAAATATGATTATATCAGTTTCAAAATGCTTCTCTGACTATTTATTAGAAGCAGGCTCTTCCTCAACAACAATCTCTTCTTTAACAACATTCTCTTTCACTATATCAACACTTCTTCTAGCAGTATCTACATATTTTTCAACTACTTATTATAGATTAGGTAGACCATTGTCTTCTTATTCTAAGATAGTTTCATCCTTAGGTGAAAATACTACATCTTCTACCTCTTCATTTAAATATTCAACAACTTCATCAGGTTTCAAACCAGGGTCAGATACATTCTTAGGACTTAGAGGTTTTTCAACAGGGTTGAAACTTTCATAAATTCTTTCATTATCTACCACCCAAAATTTCTTCCATGGGGTTCAGCTAATTTTCATCCTCATAATAGTATCCTTTGAGATACAAAACTCATAACGTTTAACTATTTCTTCATTTGGACCAACTACTCCCTTGGCTAACAACATTGTAGAAATTAACTTTGAATAAAACATATAATTCGATTTTGAATTTTTCTTGAACATATCAAACATGTGAGGTATAATATACTTACATAGATTGATCTTGTTCCAATTATTCAAAAGATGTATCAAGAAAAAATATTAACACTTAAGGGTGGATAAGTCCCCTTTCCATGTACAAATAATATGTTGAATAAACATAAACAATAGTCTTGTCTCACCATACATCTCATCTTCAATTGGACATCTCTTCTTTTTGTTTCCAGTTAAACTCCCAAGAGCTTATTTTAAGCAAAAAACCTCACTCTATGGAGGAGGGCCTCTTTGGTAATCCTCAAAAATTCATTCATGAGGTATTCCTAGGCAGCCATCCCACATCCTCGGATAAAAATTACACCTTTTATTATTTACCTAGCTTCTTACAACAACATCATGTTTAAAATTTAATGAGAACTGAATATATTGATAAAAATCATAAACTAGCTTAGGATAAATGGGTATTTTCTCTTTTGTGAACCATTTTATCCATCCCTATTCATGAAATACCTTCAGATCAAGTTACTTTCTCGATTGTAGCCAATTCGGACAAACATCTTTCTCTTGAAATAATGTTTGATCAGAAAGGCCAAGATTTAGAGGTTTCTTAGGCATTATTTTCAGAGACTTTTTCAATTTCTTCAAAGACTGATTCTTCTCAAGAGTCGATGAAGATGGTTTCTTCCTTCTGGGAATCCAATATGGGTTGGAGAAGGATGAAAGGTTGAAACAGGGCTAATGGTTTGATAGAAAAGTGTTTCTATTTTAAGATAAGGAGATAAAGTGAAGAGTGGAGTGGAAAAGTATTAGATTTTTATCATTTAGGGATTTAAAATGTCACAAAAACAAATAATCTATATAAAATCAATAAAATAATCGATATAGTGATATGGGAATGAAAATTATAAATATAGAAGTTTTTGTCATTATGGTGAGACCAGAACAGGTAGTCACGATGTCAACATTACGGTGTGACTCCCAACGATGTGAATGTATCATTGAGACAGAAAGTATGAGACCATAACTGAGAGACAGTAACTGTGAGACCGTAAGTGTGACACAGTAACTACAAGATAGTAACTTTTGAAACCATGAATCGTGAAACTATAAACTATTAAACAGTAAACTGTTCATTTAAGTATTATCATCCCAAATTCATGTATGATGTAATCTATCCTTTTAGAATTTAATGGCTTAGTAAATGTATCTACAAGTTGATGTTCAATGCCAATGAATTCCTAAGTGATATCACCTTTTTGATAACGATCCTCAAAAAGTTATTTCTTACATCAATATGTTTAGTCCTAGAATGTGAAACAGGATTATTTTACATGTTAATAGAACTTATATTGTCACAATTTTTAGGTACATGTTTGAATTGATATCCATGATCTAGTAAAGTGTGTTTCATCCACAAAAATTGTGCACAATAACTACCATCAGCTATGTGTTAAGCCTTAGTAGTAGATAGTGAAATATAATTTGTTTTCTTTTTACTACACCATGATACTAGATACTTTCCTGAAGAGTGACATGTTCCAAAGGTTCTTTTTCTATCTATGTTACAACCACCAAAATCAGAATCGGAATAGCTAACTAAATCAAATGATTTTCCTCTAGGATAGAACAATCTTAAATTGGTTGTATGATTGAGGTATTAAAAAAATTATTTTAACAGCATTTAAATTAGACTCTTTAGGATTTTATTGAAAAAGAGCACACATACAGACACTAAACATAATATCAGGATGACTAGTGGCTAAGTAGAGTAAACTTCCAATCATTCCTCTATAAGAGGTTTGATTAAAAGACTTACCATTTTAATCAAGATCCAACTTACAAGTAGTAATCATTGGAGTATCATTACTTTTAGTTCTATCCAATCCAAAAAAATTATGAGATCTTTAGTATATTTACCTTTATTTAAAATATTACCTTCTTTATTTTGAAAGATTTTAAATCCAAGAAAGAATTTTTGTTCACCCATAAAACTCATTCCAAATTAATTTTGCATCATTTTTGAAAAATACGTACCTAAATAATTTCTTGAAGATCCAAAAATAATTTCATCTACAATGATTTTAACAACCTAAACTTCTTTAAAATAAATTTATAAAGAGAGTAAGATTAGGTATACATTTTATAAAACATTTGGAAATAAGAAAAATACTTAATCTACCATACCAATCTCTTAGAGCTTGTTTTAAACCATATAACACTTTTTCTAATTTAAAAACATTATTTGTAAAATGAGGGTTTGAAGAATGAGAGGGTTATTAAACAAAAACATCCTCAACTATATACCCATTTAGTAACGCACTCTTGACATCCATTTTATAGAGTTTAAAATTTAGATTTTTTTCATATGTAAGAAATATTCTAATGGATTAAAAACTAGAAACAAGTGAAAAGTTTTCTTCATAGTTGATTCCTTTTTCTGGTCTATAGCCTTCTACAACCAATCTAGCTTTGATTTTAACTATGTTACCATCTTCATATACTTTATTTCTAAGAATCCATTTATTGCCTATGGTCAAGATGTCTTTGGGTATATCCATAAGTTTCCAAACATTATTCATTTCAAACTAATTTAGCTCCTCTTTCATATCCATCACCAAAAATTAATCATTGATAGCATCATTGATGTTTTTAGGTTCAAGTTGTGAAACGAAAGCTTAATGTTAAACCTGATTTCTTATAGAATCTATAGTCTGTGTTCCTTTATCTAAGTCTCCAACTATTTCATCTAAAGGATATATCTTAAGAGTTATAACAGGTCTAGAAAAAGAAGGGCTAGTTAGTTCATGTTCTTCACCAGGTTCGGGTTCATTATGGCTCAAATTTGGAGAATTTCCATAACTGGAAGTTTTAACAGATTCCTACATAGGATGGTCAGAAGATTTATCATTATTGTATAGATTTGATATATCATCCTCAAGATTCTCTAGTGAGGTATTAGGTTCATGTGGATCTATTTCATCAAATTTGACATGTACAGATTCTTCCACACATTTGGTTCTTTTGTAAAAGACTCTATAGACTTTACTAGAGATGGAATATCCTTGAAAAATTACTTCATCACTTTTGGAGTCATTTTTTTCAAAAATTTTCTTAGTGTTAAGAATATAGACTTTAAAACAAAAAACATTGAATTAATTAACATTGTATTTTATATTGTTCCACAACTCAAAAGGAGTTCTTTTAAGAATAGTTTTGATTAACACTCTGTTAATAATATAGCATATTGTATTTCTATATTCATTTAAAAAGTAGATAGGCATGTCATACTCACTAATAATTGTTCTATAAATTTCATGCAAGGTTCTATTTCTTCATTCTAAAACACCATTTTGTTGGGGTGTCCTGGGGGCAGAGAATTTATGACTATAGACATATTGTGTGAAAAAAGGATTCAAACTCTTGGTTTTCAAACTCATGTCCATGGTCACTTCTTAGATATTTAATTCTAAGACCACTTATATTTTCTACAGTCCTAGAATACTTGGTGAAATGAGGGCAGGCTTCACTTTTGTGAGACAATAAGTAATTCCAAGTATTCCTACAATAGTCATCTACAAGAACAAAGACATAGTTATTCACTTTTAAACTAGAAACACTAGATGGTCCAAAAAAATCCATGTGAACCAATTCAAGATGATGAGAAGTTGAAACTAATTTCTTTAGTTTGAAACATATTTTGTGTTATATACCCTTTTGACAAGTATTACAGACTTTTTCATTTGGAAACTCAAGTTTAGGTAGATCCATGATTAAACTTTTCTAGTAATATTTCTAAAGGAGTGTATATTACAATGTCCTAGTCTATTCTTTCACAACCAAGAAACTTTGAAAAATACACTTAAGCGTGAAACATTTTGAGAACCTATATAATCTAAGTTAACAGCATAAATACATTCATTTCTAAATAGTGATAATATTAGTTCATTTTTAATGTTAAAAACATTACAAGCATAATTTTTAAATTTAACATGAAATCCATGATCACATAGTTTTGAGATACTAAGAATATTATATTTTAATCCGTCAATAAAAAGTATTTTAAAAATTAAAATTGAGTTTGAGTTACCAATCTGGGTAAGGCCAATTATTTTTACCTTATCATTATCACCAAATGTGACATGCCATCCATCAATCTTTATTAGGTTCTTGAAACAAGATTAATATCATATCAGGTGTCTTGAACATCCACTGTTTATGTACTATAATATTTTACAGAAGCTCTTCAAATAGCTTTCCTAAAAAATCAACCAAAAACAGATTTTGGTACCCATATTTGTTTGGATCCAGTAACATTAGTAATAAATGATTTAGGAACCCATATCTTCTTCAAGAGTTTCCTATAAGCATTGTGTAATGTATTTGAAACGTAGACTTTATTTGGTCCAAAAAAACTGGAGGTAGTAAAAGACTTTCTAGAACTAGAACCAGCAACAGAATTTTTATTTTTTGGTAGAAAAGAAAATTCTCCAGAATTAGTTACAAACTTGTTTTTGGTGAGATTTCTTTTCCCAGGTTAGTATCCTATACCAGTAGTGTATCTAGGGGAAATATTTTTACAAAGAATTTGTGTAAGACTATTCTTTCCATTGGTAAATTCCTCTACGTCCTTTTTCAACTGTTCATTAGATAATTTATGTTCATTTTCCTCCTTGAGTAATTGGTCATTTTTCTATTTCTCTACAGAAAGCTCATATTTAACAATAGTATCCAAGGAAAGTTGTTTCTTTAAAGATTTTTATTTATATTTTAGCTCATTACAAGTGTCTTATACCATTTGGAAATATTAAAATAATTATTCACTAGTCATATTTTCCTCATTGTTAGATTCATCTCCATAATAATAAGAATTATGTTTAGGAGAATTTAGTGTTACCTCAGATGTTTTTTTTCATAAAACACATATTGTCTTTGTCAACCTTTTTATCATGTGATGACTCTGAGTTACTTGAACTATCCTTAGAAGCACTCCATGTTGCCTTCATTTCCATTTTATACTTTTTATATTTTCCCTCATACCTCTTCTTATATTTTAGATTGGTACAATCAGCCTTTACATGTCCTTTTCTATTTCATTTATAATAGACTATTTCATTATATTTGTCAATTCTTTTCCAATTCTTATTCTAGTTTCCCTTGTTATTATATATTCTTTTGAAGTTGGGCTTTCTAAAAAATTTATTTCTTATATAAAACTTATTAAATCATCTACATAATTGGGCCATTTCTTCATCACTATCAGATGGTGAATCTTCATTACTTGTATTATCATAATGAGGTTGTATCCTTTCCTTTTCCTTAGTTTTGGAAGTAGTGGTTTTGAAGGCCACTGACTTTCTATTCGGTTCATCTTCCTCTTCCTTGTTGACTTTTAATTCTTCCTCATAAATCATCAACTTTCCTACCATCTCGTTGACTAGGAGATTGAAAATATCAAAAGATTCTCTAATTGAGACAGAGGTCCCTCTCCATCTATCTGGTAAGCATCTGAGTATTCTTATAATTTACTCCTTGGATATAACATCTCTTCCTAGAGAGATCATAGTGTTACCAATTTCATTAAACCTGAGATACATGTTGGAAATAGGCTAATCATGCTTCATTTTAAAGTTATCATATTTTATAATATGTGTGTTAAGTCTCATTTTTTTAACACTAGATTTCCCCTCATGTGAAATAGATATATTATATCAAATTAGATTGGCTATTTTACATACAGAAATTACGTTAAACTCTTCATCTCTAAACAATGGTGTAGGGAATTCATGTCTTTTCTATTATTGCTATAGGTAGCCTTATTTGGTCCTCCCATGAATGCCTATAAGTAGTAGGAATCTTTTACTCAGCTACAATTGAAGACCAATTCTCAAAACCCATACTTTCTTAGTTCATTTTCATTTTGATTTTTCATTGTGCATAATTTGTTCTATTAAATAATAGAGGTCTATTGGTAGCAGCACCTTCTAATATATATTTTACTCTATGAAATAAAGTGCAGATTTTTTTAAAAAATAACTAAAAATTTAGATGTAACAAAAATTTTGAGATCCTTAAAAAAACTAAAATCACGGTTGAAATATACTTTAAAATTGAGTTAAAATTTTGAAAATAGTAACTTGAAAATAACCTCTGATACCAAATGTTAGTTGAGGTAGGACACTCAAGAGGGGCTGAATTGGGTTCCTATAAAAATTTCTGTTAAAAAGTTTATTTTAAATCTTCCCCCAATTAAAAATCAAAATAGGAAAATTAACCAAGGTAGAAAACTTATAAAAGCTTGGATATTCAAATAGCTTCTTAGAAAATTGATTAATTCTCAGTAATAACAATATGAGATATTGATACAACTTTTGAAACAACTCTAACAAGGAAAAATTGTTATAACTACTATCGAAGACAAACTATAAATGTAAAATTTAGTTTTTTGAAATATGAGTTAAAAATAGAGAAAGACTAAATTGAAATACATGGTGGATAAAACAATTTTTTCAGTCTCAAGATGAGACCAAATCCACTCAACTTGGTGATCACCTACCACCAAGAAATATATATAAATCTTTGATTCAAACCTTGGATTGGGTTAAAAATAGTACACAAGACTGTCCAGGTCACAAGACCTCTTCCATTGTACTATGTGGGAAAACTAACAACCAAGTCCCACAGGACCTCTTCCACAGCTATATGTGGGTGAAACAATATGTCAAATGATTTTTTGGTGAGGATATTATGTATCCTCCTGTTTAATACAGGATACAGTGTTTGTTTTAATATAGATAAAAAAACTTCTTGAAAAGTAAGAAAAAAAAGGACACAATTGAGAAAAGATAATGATAAAGGATTAGAAATTATCTGAGTGTTGTTCTATGAAACTCTGGACTTGTAGGATATAGCAGATGTGATTTCTGAGTCCTTTTCTAAAAATAGAGTTTTGTGAGTCTCATGTTCTACTTTCCTGTTTAATTTGCTATTATTTTTATCTTTTTTTATTATTAGACATGATGCTACAAGGATGTTAGAGGTTATAATTCATAGTAGTTAAGCCACTAGGAATCGAGAGTTCTTCATATGTTCTTCAGTGTGTTTTCTTGCATGGAATCCCCTGCTCGATCTATATACAGTTCGTGTACCACCATGTATTTTATCTTCAGTATTTCTTTGTTATGGAAAATAGGGTTCACAATTTATACACCTATTACCTCGTACTTTCTACTGATAGGACTACTAAATAACATTAATTATATCAATGTAATTAAATGAATCGAATATGACCGTTAGAAAGAGATTTTAAATCAAATTGAAAAGGACAGAAAAATGGTTATGTATGGAATGGTGTAACAGTTTCCGTGAGACAATCATGGAACCACAGTCATGGTGAGACAATCACTATGCCATAGATTCATTGATATCTAGAACCGGTATCACAATTACGATGTCTGGTCCTTTATGAATTCTGGAATCAGTAGAATGACTGTGGTGTCAGGAACACCGTGTCTCTGGTAATGGTGTCTAATCCTTTTTCAAAATTCTAAATGGATTCTTGTTATAGTGTCTTGGAAACAATATCAAGGAAATAGTGTTAGGTCCTTTGTGAAAATATGGAACCAGTAGCAATATTACGGTGTCATAGACTTTGTGAAAATATGGAACCTCTAGAAAAATTACGGTTTCACAAACTTAACCAAATATCTGTAAACTGTTTTAATAAATAGTACTCATAGAATGGATTATAAATAATAAGTAGCACAATAAAAAATAGTAGAACAAAATTAAACATATTTTACAAGATTCATACATGATTTTTGATATTCTCGAATCGGGATTGTGTGAGAGTTTAAAACATGAGTTTTAAGCATTAAAACATATGGAAATCAACAATATACAAACATGATTTGTGAGCATTGAAACATGAGGAGTCCAAAAAAGTTTTTCCTCCAAATGTATTCTTGATAAATTTTGTATTTCATCTCATTTTATCATTTTTATATGAGATGTGGGCCAAACAAAAAAAATTACAAATATATGAATAGATTTTGAGGCCTATATTTTGAGATAGTTTAGGTCCTCCACGTGGTGGATTGAGATTTGGATCAAGATGGATTAAATGTAGCCCAAATATTTTGGAGTAATAAAAAATAATTTCCAAATTTCAATCAGTTCATAAAAATTTATGGTCATCATACAGATTAAAAAATAGTTAAAATCCAAAATTATGCCATTTTTGCAATTAATCTCAAAAAATCAATAAAATAACAAATTGTGACAATTTAACATTAAATAAAACTATTTTGGGATTATAAAAAATTAATTACAAAATCATATGTGTGAAAATATTAGCTTCATCACTCCCCCACAAATAACTATTTCACTCATGGGAAATCATCTAATACCGAGGTCAAAATAAAATTCTCAAAGTAAAAATGGAAACACAACTCAATTATCACATATAAGGGATTATCATGCCTCCTACATGGATATAAATTTATGAACTCCTCAAAATAAAAAATAAACAAATAATTAAATATCATGTTAATCCTCATGTACATGTCATACCCACCTCCCCAAAAAAAATATTTCAATATTCACTCAAGGATTTTTTTAATGATGTTTTTCTCATTCCCAATAACATGTTTAATCTCCATAGGCTTTCTATCATTAAAATATATTTAATTAATAGAGCCTCAAATTTTTCAATTTTTATGATTTTTATATGGGTTATTTTATGGTTGATGGTTGTAAAATTTTAAATGTAAAACAACATAGGCATAATGATGAGGGTTAGGATCTAAAGTGAATCAAATGCACGAAAATTTTTTTTCTCAAAAATGGTGTTCTCCTCAATCTGCATGAAAATAAATCACCTCCACTCGCCTCTTTCTATACATTGGAGGTTTACATAGGTAATTTCATCAGTAATGATAATTTTCTACCCTATTTTCCACATTTTTAGCATTTTAGCATCTTTAATTCAGATCTATATTTTCTCTTCATACTCATATTTTTTAGGAAAAAGTGATGTAGGTTTTAATCTTCAAAAACTGGTGAACTCCCCACCCATAATTTTAATGATATTTGGTCTACCGATCGGTATTTCCCCAATGAATTTCCATCCACTAAAGGAGTAATAAATATAGAAGCACTTTTTTCATTTCATCTCAATATGATTCTTCACATTAGTAAAATACATCTCATCTCCCCCACACACACACACTTGAGTTCAACAATAATCATGATTCTTAATTCAAGACAAGGTAGGAAAGAGGTAAATGGATAGTAATGTGGCTTATTAATATGGTATTTCATGCCTACTAAGGTGTTAATAAAGGTCATATGTAAAGGTTGGAAAAAATGAGAGTTAAATGAAAAATGGGATTTCAAAGTTGTGCCTCAATCATACATGACACATTCCATGAACACTAAAACCATTCAAAAAGAGAAAAACAAAATGTTTTACATCACACAATGTGTCTCAATAATCTCAAGAAATATAGAAATGTAAAGAATATATCATACAGAATTTTTCCCAACCCAATAGGTTCAAAACATGTTTGTGTGTGCTTCCAAAAACTGATTGGCATCCCCCTACACATATTCCATTTACTACCCTCTTTTTAGATTAATTTAGATAAATATTTTCATGCATAATTTTAATTGGGAAGAAAAAAAAATAAATAAAAGGAAAGGCATGGCCTAATTTATTTTTGAAGTGGAATCCTTGAGTTAAGCTTCTAGAACCTACCACTTTAAACCTAAATGAAATAAAGTACAAAACATGAGAAATATAAATAACAATAAAGATATAGGGTAAATAAAATGGATAATTCTTGGTTTGACCACCTAGAAGGTGCTAGGTTTTTACTTCCTATAGTCATTCATTTGTAGCAGGTTAACACCAATCTGAAGGTGGATGGGGTTTCTTTCTTAGAAACCACAAAATATTATTTATCCCATTGATATTAATCCAAAACCAGTCATGTAGTAACCTATTAATAGAATGTAATATCTCCTCCCACTTTTTAATTTGGTACAACTTGGATGATGGGGGAAAGATAAAGAATGGGTCCTCTTTCTTTTCTGCCACTACTCATTTGGACACTTCAACATCAACTTCCAAAGTATTCGCATGTGATTTTATTTCATAAAATTTGGAAAAATTGGAAGTCAGAAAACAATTCCACATCAATAGGTTAAAAACATGAAGAATCAAAAAATAATTATTCCCTTTCAAGTAAGTTGGCATGAAGCATGATCTGTTCAGGAAAGGACACTTGGAATTTTATCTCAGTAGGGTTTATTTATCTTCTTCCATATAAAGAAAGAGGTGTAGAGGATCTGATTATTCTTTGAAAAATATGGAATAATCAAACACCTTTTTGTCTTCAACAAAATCTAACCAATGTTCATCCGAATCTTTTTGATCTCCCATAGTTTTATCAGATGTCCTGACATCTTCAAGAACATCTTCAAGCAATGGCCAAGGATAGATGTTTGGATCTCCAAGTATCATCTTCTTATCTCCCTCAAGATATTCAAATTAAAATTTATGTGTAATAGAAAATTAATTATCCTCAAATTTTCTTTTTTTATATTCAATCCAGAGAACTTTTACTTCCACAACTTTGGTAGCCAGTAATACTACCATCTTCCTATAATTTTCGAGGATTTTGAAATTATTTTGAATCATTGTGGTATATTATTCCATATAAAACATAAATATATCTTACCTAATATATAAATAAGTACTAGACCATGCATATGGAAAATCACTAAATTAATCTGTGGCCTAAAGAAATAATGAAATACAATAAATATCTTTTTTAATCTTTATAATATTGAGGACTTTTTATGAAAATTTGGGTGCGTAAGTGCTTGGAATCCCCAAAAGTGGCACCAAATTCATGGTAGAGGTTTTTCATGAACCAATATTCAATTAAATTCTTATTATCCTAATAATAAACCATAGTGTAACAACCTAGGGTTGATCACAAGGAGGCTACTTACATGCACTAAATTTCTATTGTCACTATTTATAATTACATTAATATAAAACAAAATCAACTATTATGAATGAAATAGAAATATTTTATATAAATGAAAATAAAATACAAAATGAATTTAGATAGAAATAAAGATAGAAAATTTTCTTGGGAGGTCATAGTGATTCAAATATTTTTTCAAAAAACTCTCAATATTCCACTCAATGTAGTGATCAAGACCTGCCACACTATAGCCTCTCATTTGAAATGTGATTACCCCATACTGAGGCCTCTGTATATGGTTAAATCCTCTTATGAATTCCATCTAGCAGGATTTTTAAATGAGAAGAAGAATTCAGATGATAGAGGAAATGGGGAGAATGCTCACCTTAATCAATCTAACCATCCCCAAGAATCTAAAAATTGAATAATGAGAAAAAATTGAAGCACCTGAAACTCAATAAATATCACCATTACATACATTGAAAAATCACTTAGGTTAGTTCTCCATTTTTTGTGGAGTTGAGAAGGGAATACAGTGGGAGAAAAACATAAAAAATAAAAATGAAATAAATGAGGTATAAATAATAAGACTAATATACAAAAAGAAAATTAATCTTGAAAAAAAATAGAAAACTAAAAATCTACTATAAATTTCCAACAAAGGATACCCTTAAGTTTACAACCCCTTTAAATTATTAAGGGATAAATTTTTATAAGGAGATGGGGGAAGGAATTTACTCCAAAAGTATCCTCCAAATATTTCTGCATGTCAGCCTCATTAAATGACTGAATTGGAGAATTTTATATTCTTTAATTTATTTGGTCATATCACCTCTTTCAACTCACATTGTTTAAGATTCATTGGGAACATGTGGATAGAGATATAGACAATTTAATCAGAAATTTAATCTTCCCATACATACTATTTTTATTACACTTCCTCGATTTCAAACACATTTATGGCCTTAAAAATGAATAAATAACATGTGGAAACCTTAATCAATGTTTTTCCTCTTGATGTTCTTTGATTAAAGTGGAATTTAAGCTTATTTTTAGTGGTAGGTTATGACATATGGGTCCAAAATAGAAATTCTCCAGTTCTGTGCACAGATTTAGAGGCCTGAATTGTTAGCTAGTTTTGGGTCTCCATGTGGTGCATTTAGCTTCGGGTTAAGAAAATTAAATGTATGAAAAATGTATGAAATAATAGAAAAATGGAATTTCACAATTTCAATAAATTAATAAAATTTATGGCTGCAATACATATTATATATAAAAAAGTTAAAATTCAAAATTATCCCTTTTTTCAATTAAGCTCAAGATACCACAAAAACATAAAAATTTGATAATTACCCATTAAATACCACCATGGTGGGATTATAAACATTTATTTATATAATAAAATGTGTGAAAATATGAGCTTCATCACCCAACCCCCACCCCCCCCCCCCCCACCTCAACCTTGTCCCCTAACCCCCACCCAAGCCTGACTGATAACCCCCCCAAACCCTAACCCCCTAACCCCTAATATTAACCCCTCATACCAAAAACCTAACCTAACCACCCCCTAACTAACCCCTACCCCTAACCCCCACCCCCCTTTGACTCCACCCCAACCACTAACCCCCCCCCCCCCAACCATAATCCCCCCCCGACCAACCCCTATCCCCTCTGAGGACCAACCAATAATCCTAACCCCCCCCCCAACCCACCCAACCCGACCCCTACACCTAACCACCTTGACCAGACCCCTACCCTTAACACCCTAAAATGATCCCCCACCCCAACTAACCCCAACATCCCCCACCCCACCCTCCCACCAGACCGACCACTATTCCTACCCCCCCCCCCCCACCAACCTTGCCCCTAACCCTTACCCCATCACAAACCAGCCCAGGTAACCTAGTAACCCACTAAATGAAATGATACTAACAATTTTTGAAGTTTATTCTCGATCCCTGTGGGTTGGTACTACCACCAAGAAACATAGAAAAGGATGTGGGAACTATTTTTTCACAAAAATTACAGAATAAATATAAACATGTTAGTATGCATACAAAAGAAACTCTATAGGGAGAACTATACTATAAGTTAAATAAGTAAATAAAACCCAAAGTACTAATGAAAAGTACCAGAAAACAGGAATAAAACCCAAGTCCCAGTAGACACAACTCTCCAATACCAATGATCAATTTCTAATACCAACTAAAAGTGGAGTTTTACCCTTTCTCGAACTTGGATGATGATAATAAAAAAACTACCAAAGGCACAGGTAGGGTGTGATATAAAATCCCAGTAGGGTCTAACTAAGGATTCAATAATAAAATACAAAAATTTAATTAACCAAATAATGCTTTATATTTTAAATAATTATATATGGATGTTTGAAAAAATATTTAAGAGAAATGATTATTTACAATTTAATTGATGGGAAATACTTTAAACAAATGGCTTAATGAAAATTTTATATAAAATATTCTTAACAAATTTAGAATACATGGTCAATAGTTTACAAATATTTGAAAATATACATTTCAAACACAAAAAATCGTGCAACATGTTTATATTTCAAAATGTAATACAGTTCTAGTCTATGTGACTTCCTCACACACAAACAATTTTCATAGCATTATGTGTACACACGTCCTCCCGGATGCTGACCAGAGAGGAATTCTCACCATCCCATCATGGATGTGACATCTACATATATATTATTAGTGTTGTAAATCATAGAGTGTGGTCTCGAATAAGTACTTAACTACCAAGGCTTGCATGGTATCTAATACAAGTCAACAAGGGGAATTTTATTTTTATATTTCTTAAAATAAAATTCATCACATTCTCCCATTTCAAAATATTCCAGTTTTCCATTTTAAAAACCAAAAATATCTTTTAATAAAATCATGCATTTTCAGGATAAAACCAATTGTTTTCTATAGAAATCATTTTAATTTTTTTTTCTCAAATACCAAATTGAAATAAATTTCATCAAATCAATTTCAAAATTTAAATACAAAAATTTAAACTTCTCAAAAAATTCCATCAATTTCACTATTTCACCCCAATTTAATGGAATTACGGGTTTTCCCAATTCCATGCCTAATCCCATTTCAAATCCCCAATTCAATGGAATTGGGTTTTTAATCAACCAATTGTAATTATTTTAATTTATTTAAATAAAATGAATTCACATAAAATAATTTAATTTAAATCAAGCTATTTGGGGTTAATAAAAATTCTCCATCATAATGGAACCACCTACCTCGGGATCACAGGATCATGAAACGCAAATCCCTAAATGAGAAACTCAAATGAATAACATCGGTGACATATATCTAAAGATAAAAACTACATACAAGATATAAAATAGAGGATATTATATTCTCAAACAACATGGAGATCTACAAAAACCTAGGGAGGAAAGATGAGAGAGCAGGAGAAAGAGAATGATATGAGGAAACCTACCGTGTCAAGATCGAAAATCATTCACCAAGCTTCGATCAACTTACGGAAGTGTATAAAGGATCCAAAATCAACTCTTGGTAGATATCATAAAAGAAGAAAACTTTTGGGTTCAAATATCCCTATCAAGAACCTAATAGGGGGTTCATGATTTTATTAATTAATTTTTGGATTAAAAAACCACATACACACAGTTACCTGGGCAGGGCTACACAGTTAGATAAATTGTGCACCCTAACCATGCACCCCATTCAATGGGGTTTCATAGAGTCTCCTAGGTGGTTTCATGGTTTGAAAAACCATGAAATGGATATACAAATCCCTTCTATATGGGTTTTCATGGTTTCCTCTAAGAGGGAGCATGGTTTGGGCCAATTGTGTTCCAACCATGCACATCCCAAAAACATTCAAAATTTCAAAAATTTCACCCTAAGAAACCCCAAAATAAAAAGAACCAAAAAAAGATTAAAAAGGTGTTTAGGAATACCTGAAAAAAGTAACATGAATTTACAACCTCCCCACTATAGAATCTTTTTTCATCCAGAATCACAACTCAAAAGCTTCCATTCCATAAGATGAGTCCACTACTCTCTCATTAGTTCCTCCATCTCCCACGTCTCATGAGAATCAGAACTGTGTTACCATAGAAATCAAACCAAAGGTAACATCCCCCCATGAAGTACCTTGGTGTCAGAATCAACTATCCTGACCAGAAATTCAATCATGGATAAATCATGTTCAACCTCAAGATCACTCCAGCTCAGAACAAGATATGGATCATATAGATACTTTTAGATATATGATATGTGGAACACGTTTTGTATTGATGTCAGTTATGGTGGAAGTTCTAAATATTAAGACACTTTCCCCACCTACTCAACAACCACTAAAGATCAAACAAAATGGCGAGAAATTTTTCCTTCGCTAACAATTCACCGATGACCCAAGCGTGGTGAATCTTTCAAGAACACCTGGTCACCAGATCATAATTCCAGTGGTCTATGATGATGATCAACATAAAACTTATACCAACTCTGTTCCATAAAAATTTTACAAGGAATAAACTGAATCGTTTCCGTCATCTCTTGGTCCAAGATTAGTCCAACGAATGAACATTCACTGATCTCTGGTCAACATAATGAATATCTACAAGTCCATCGATACAAGGCCTGAAAAGGACCCATTATGATCACAGACTAGCTAATATTGTTATATTAAAATTAAACCATCCCCATATGGTTATCCCAAGACCCACTAAATTCAAAAGCATAGGTGTAGAACTTATCCTCATGAATTTGTATAACTCTTTCTGTCTGGTCATCCGACTGTAGATACTTTATCGTACTCAAACATACCTAAGATCCCAGTGCCTCTTGAAGGCCTTTCCCAAAGTGAGAATTGAACTAAGGATCCCTATCATAGACTATTGAATACGGATCTACATGTAAATGAATAATCTCTTTCCTATACAGATTTCCAAACTTGTCAAATTTGGTTGTATCACGAATGAGTATGAAGTGATATAATATAGTCATCCAATAAATCAAAACCCATATCATATTATTCATTCTCTCGGTGTGTGGAAACAAAACCACAAATCCATAGAGATGTTATCCCACTTACAAGTAGGAACTAGAAGTGGCTGAAGTAAACCCAAAGGTTTCTGGTGATCAACATTGATCTGTTGGAACAGATAACAATGAGAGGAAAATTCAGAAATGCCTCATCTCATACCTAGATACCAAAATTATCACTGCATGTCATAGAAAATATACATGGTTCTTGGGTACACAACCAACTAGGAATTATGAAAATCCCCCATCACATATTTCCTGAACACTAATGGTACAGAAAATCATTTCTGGTATCATAGAATACCATCAGTGAAGAATGACCTGTCCGGCACGGTCTCACCACCAAAAATTCAAGTCTCTAATTCTAACAAACCCATCATCAACCTATTGTTCTTAAAGAATCATCTTTTGAAGATTGGATGTCATCTGAACACTATCCAAGGTAACCTCAACCCCTGATTCTTGTGCTCCAATATGAAACTGGGCAAAGGGATCTATCAAGTTCCATCCTTTTTATGATTATTTTACGTCCTATGTTAGAAGATTCCTACATAAATAATATACGATGAAATTCCATTTCCCTGGAGTATAGATGATGTTAATGTTGAAAGATTATAGGTATTCCACCAAACAGCACATGAGGAGATTCATAACTTTTTAAGAGAAGATATAACTCAAGCTCTTGTAGTCTAAATACATAGTAAACTTATCTCCAGAAATTTAATTCTTCCACCTTTTATGTGCATGCATCATAGCTATGAGTTCATGTTCATGGGTTGGATAATTCTTCTCTTTTGGCATAATCTAATGAGATCCATAAGTAATGATATTATCGCCTTTCATAAGAATGAGCCCAAACCTACACTAGATGTATCACATGAGAACACATAGCCATGCCCAGCCTCTTACAGAGTCAACACCGACAAAGTAGTCAAAAAATGTTTCAGATAAATAAAATAATTATGAAATTTTTCATCCCAAGAGAACATTAATCCCATTCAAGTTAGATAAGTCATCATAGAATCCAAATTTGATAAGTCCTTAATGAATCAATGATAATATCCAACTAAACCTAAGAAGATCTGAATTTCAAAAACATTTTTTAGTTTTTCCCCTATCATATAATCATCCACCTTCTTAGGATCAACTGAAATACAATGTTATGAACCCACATTTCCCATGAAATTCACTCTTCTAATCCAAAAATTACATTTCAGAATCTTTTCATAAAGTCAGATATTTCTCAATAATTCCATAACTTCTCTCAGATTACAAACATGATCCTCCTCAAATATAGAGTAGATAAGGATTTCATCCAAAGAAACTACCATGGTGGTATCAATATACTCATGGAAAATCCTATTAATCAAATCCATAAATATTTTGGGATCATTGGTTAGACCAGATGGCATGAAAAGTTACTCATAATGGTCATACCTTATCCTAAAGGGAGTTTTCTGAATGTCATATTTTTTTATTCTCAACTAATGGTAACAATACCAATGATCAATCTTTGATAACTAATCTTACCCTTTCAACTAGTCAAATAGATCATCAATCCATGGCAACAAATACCTGTTATTTATTGTGAATCTTTTGATTATTCATTAACCAATGAAAATATGAAGGTAACCATCGTCCTTCTTAGCAAAGAGAACTAGAGACACACAAGGTGACACACTCGAGTATATAAAGGCTTTATATAAAAGATCATACAACCAAATCATTATCTCTTTAATTTCATTAAGATCCATTTGGTAAGAAGGAATAGACATTTTTTGAGTACCAGGAACTAAATCAATAGAAAACTCTACCTCCCTTACTGGTGTAAAACTAGACAAGTCGGAAGAAAAAAATTCTAGGAAACTCGATGAAAACTGGAGGGAGATAAGCACTCAAGGATTCTCACTCTAGGACAAAATAAAAACTGATATTACTTTACCCAACTCTGGATAAGAAGTTATAGCTCTACGTGTCCTTGGGTCACATTCTCATTGAAAGACACTTCACAACCCATCAGGTTTTGTAAAGGATACCCATCAAAGACAACAATAAAACTAAGCTTTATTAGAAATTATCCAATCCATCCCAAATATTATGTAAAGCTATTTCATATAAAGAACTAGAAAACATTAAGAAATCTCAACATATGATATAGAGAAAACACAAGCGGGACTATGAGGACCCTTCTCTCTCTTCATTCTAAGGGACTTAGAAATATCCATCACATAAGAAAAAATCTCCAAAGGAAGATTTTGAATATTAACAACATAGTTTGATATAAATGAATGATATTCACTAGTATCAAATAAAGCAGTCACTAATGAAAAATATATAGTGGTCGTACACCTGAGAGTCATTGGACCTATATCTTATTCCACTGGAGACACTTACACTGTGTAAAGAAGCTTCATTGTGGATGTCTATGGCTGGAACCCATTTGTAAATGAAGCATCTGATTTCACCATAGTTTTAGTAGGTGATGATGATATCGTGCCACTATGCGGATTGGAATAAACATTTATTAACTTCTTCAAGTGACCCAAGAATCCACATGAGCCACATATCTTTAGTTCCTTAGTGCAAACCAATTTCGAATTCATAGGATTACCACACTAGTATCAAATCAAATGGCCTCTTCCAAGCACTACAGGAGGTTTAGAAAAACCCTGTTATTGAGATCCAGATCAAGAATAATCACGCTTCCTCTTTCCTTTAGATGAATTCACACTGCCATTGGGAGAAAATAAAACTCCTTTCAACCCTATATTACTAGTTAGGTCCATCTTGATCATCAATTCCCTATCCTGTATAACAATATATAAATTTAGATTCAGAAATAAAACCTTAAAAAGAATATCAGATTGAAGTCCCGTCTCAAACCATCAAGTCTACATCTTCTCATTTAATACTATCTCATGTGATAAATGAATTATCTCATCCAAATATCTTGCATACTCGATCTTGTTTTTGTCAGCCTACTCAAGTTAGAAGAGCTCTATAGCCTTGTCCAACACTATCGAATCTAGAAATAACTTGTTAATGAATATAGACTACAATTCTTTCCACTCTAATCCCTTGTGCTTCTTCGTCATCACTATCATGTCCTACCATCTCATTCTTGGTCCTTATGGTAAAAAGGTGGCACCCTTCACCATTATTTCATTAGGTGTATCCAAGAATTCAAACAAACATCCCATCCCACTCATCCATTTCTCTACCTCTTTAGGATCATTATAGAAATTTAATTTCGGTGGTTTTTATTGAATGAACACCTGAGAATGATTCCATAGAACATCCCTCTGATCTTCCACAGTAATAGACTAAATGGGGACCAGTGGTGGTGGTTGTCCTAGATCATGGATAGTATACACAATCACCTCAACCAAACATGGTTCCATGAGAGGATCCACACATTAAGGTTCATCATCATCTTCCTGTTGTATCTCATTCTCATGTCTTCTTGGAGGCATGATTCTACCAAACATCATTAGACAATGTAGAAGATATTAGATTAACACTCAAATAGAGCAACAGGGGGAAATTAATCTGAACAGATAGAAAAAGAATATTTGCATTTTAATCTATCCAAATAAAAAGTAGGTAAATGACTAGAAAAAATCTTCAATACATCCTTCCCAAACAACCCCTGGTGAAATAAGGTTCATTGTGGTGAGATATGAACATACACTCAACGATAACTACCTCTTAATCCCCAAAAAGATTACAAAAAATCATATTAATATCAAGACAAGAAGCTCAACCTAGAGAACTGATACAACTTTTTCAGGAATCGGCCCAGGTACCCTGGTAACTTGATAACTGATATGATCATGACCTGACCTGAAGGGCATTCTTAATCCACAAGGTTTGGATACCAGCACCTAGCATCATAAAAGGGTAAGTAGGAATGAATTTTCCACAACCATTTTTGAAGCATGATAAATAATTCAGCATTCATTCAAATGAAGCTTCACAAGGATAATTGTACTAGAAGTCAAATAGGTAAACAAACCCAAAGTACTACAACAAAGAACTAAAAAATAGGAAGAAAAAACAAGTCTCAAGGGACACAACTCTCCATTACCATGGATCAGAAACTACTATAACCTCCAAGTAGTGCTTTACCCTTACTCGAACCTAGAATAAGATAATATAAAATCACTTGAAGGAATAGGTAGGATTTGAGATAAAATCCCAGTAGGGTCTCACCAAGGATTCCATAATAAGATGCCAAAATTTAATTAACCAAATAAATCTTTCAATTTTAAATAAATAGATATTTCCATTCAAAAGAATTTTTAATAAAAATTATGATTTAAATTTCAAATGATGGAAAATGATTTAAAAAATGTCATAACAAACATTTTACATAAAATAGTTTATATAAATTCAGAAGGCATGGTAAATAGTTTAAAAACATTGGAATATATATATTTCAAATAAAAAAAATTGAGAAACATGGTCATATTCCAAAAGGTGTGATATTTCCAGGAAATGGGACACCCTCACAATCAAATAGTTATCATATAATTACATGTAAACACATCCTCCCCAATACTGATCAAATAGGACTTATCACCATCTTTTCAAGGATGTGACTATTGGATATATATTATTAGTGTTGTAAATCATAGAGTGTTGTGCTGAATAACTCACTAACTAACTAGGATTTCATGTTCTCTAATACAATTAAATTATGGGAAATTTATTGAAGGATAACATAAAATACAATTCATCTCATCCTCCCATTTCAAAACATTCCAATTTTTCATTTAAAAACCAAAATGAGATTTTAGTCAAATCATGCCTTTTCAAGATAAAACTAATGGGTTTCTATAAAATTCACAACAATCCATTTTTCTCTCAAACAAAATTGATGTCAATTTCATCAAATCAATTTCACAATTTAAATTCAATAATTTAAACTTCCCAAAAAAATTCCATCAATTTAACAATTTCACCCCAATTCAATAGAATTGGGATTTTTTCCCAATTTCATGTTGAATCACATTTCAAATTCGCAATTCAATGGAATTTAGTTTTTAATCCAATAATAGAAATAAATTTAATTTATTTAAAGAAAATTAATTTAAATCAAATAATTGAATTTAAATAAATCAATTTAGGGTTAATAAAAATTTCCCATCATAATGGAACCACCCACCTTGGGATCAGAGGATCTCAAAACTCAAAGCCCTAATTGGGAAACTCTAATGAAGAATGTTAGAAATAAATATCTAAGGATCCAACCTCGATCCAAGATCTAAAACAGAGTATATTAGATTCTCCAACCACATTAAGACCTACAAAACCCTAGGGAGGAAAGAGGAGAGATAGGGAGAAAGAGAGCGGGAAGAGGAAACCTACTGGGTAGAGATCAAAATCTATTATCCAAGCTTCAGTCCACATTTTTAACGGTGTAGTGGGGCCAAAACCACCTATTGGGAGCTCTCATGTAAGAATAAAACGTTTGGGGGTAAATAGGTACGTTGGGAACCTAATAAATGGGTTTCAGGATTTTAAGAAATAATTTTTTTATTAAAAAGTCTTGTATGAACAGTTATACAGGTAGGGACATAGGTTATAAAAAAAATATACACTATAACTATGCTCCCATTTTATTTGGGTTTCATGGTTTCTCCTAGGTGGGAACACAGTTTTACAAACCATGTGATGACTGTATAAAACCCCACTATATGGGTTTTCACGGTTTCCTCTATGAGGGTACAAGGTTTGGGAAAATTGTGTGCCAACCGTGAACAACACATAAACATTCAAAATTTCCAAAATATTCACTCGAGGAAACCCTGTATGAAACCCAAATAAATAATTATTAAAATAAGGGTTTATTAATACCTAAAAACAATAACATGATGTTACAACCCCATATTGAACCTTAACCCCCAACCCCTACCCTTACCCTCTAAGCCCCCAACCCATAATCCTAACACCCCCCCCCCCCTGAACCTCTAATATGAACCCCTACCCCTACCCATATCCCTAACCCCCCTGACCCCCCAACCCTAACCCCCCTCAACCTTGACCCCTAACCCCAACCTGTAACCCTATCTTGAACACCCCCAACCCCCCCCCCCCCACCCCCACAACGACCTACCACCCACCCACCCCCCCCCCACCTGAGACCAACCCCCAACCCCTATACATTTTCTCTAGGAGATCACCATCGAGTATTATATTACTAAAATACATAGTGCTTTTAGTTTGAGTAATCCTACTTTATAAATTTCTAAACTAGTTTAAATTCATTTTAATTAATGATTCCTGCAACGCGGCCATGTTTTTGGTGTCATTTTCTAGGACATGGTTAGGAGATATATTAATTAAATAGTAATGATAAAGACTTTTCTTCCAATAATTTTTTGTTTTTTTAGATTAGGATTTATTTATTTAAATCCCTTTTATGCTTGGGTGTTTTCGATCATCTGTAAAAATTAAAGAAAAAATAAAGGCTCATGTTCATATGGAAATCTAAATGACCAAAATGTCATAACAAATTGATATAATCAAAAAAGACCCAAAAACTTTTATGGGAGTGACAACGTCAAACTGGGTTCCACAACCACACCTATGTTTGGATGATCAACTCCTCTACTGCATCTAATAAGAAATCAAATTAGGGTTGAAACTTATATAAATCAAGGAAAAGGATGATGATGAATTAAAGGATGTTTCCAAGTAGTAAAACAAGATTGATTCAGTGCCTATAGAGTAATTTGGGGGATGATGAAATTGAGGTTGAATCTAAGGTGGACTCCAATGATGAAGCTAAATTGAGCCCAAGGAAGAAACACTCATCACAAGAAATGAAATTGAAAATGTAGAAGAAGAATAGTCCACTTCTCTAAAATATCAAGATTAAAATGAATAGGATAGATAAAATTATAAAATACTTATATAGGTCTTCTATGATTTTGAAGAGTGGCTGAATGAAGTAGAAAAATACAAGAAGTGGTATTGGGTTCTAAAACTGAAGATAACATCACAGAATTTGAAGAGAAGAAACCATAAGAAGAGAATAGTATTTCTAATAAGTATGGATTATATAATAATTACTACATAAAATACTATATTTATCCAACACTTGGTTTTTCTCCCCAATACTAATTTAAAAAAATTATGAGGAAGATAAGAGCTAGACTAAATGAGATTCAATGTCTTACATGATTCTATCTAGAGTAGGTGAAGTTTAAACTGATCCTTCATATATTCACCACTCATGAAATAACTAAAAAATGTTATCTAATATCAACAGATGTAGGAAAATTATTTTTATGAAACTAATTTAATTGGTTTTCTTCTAGTCAATAATTATAATTACTTCTTTATAAATAGTAGAAACATCACATATTTTTTCAACTAAATCATTCTGTAAAACTAGTCCTAAAAAAATTAAATACCAAACCCTGATACGTAGAGCTCCAGACTTCAAATGTTCCTCTAAACAATAAAAATAAGTATTTTAGTTGAGATCCAACACCAATTTCTAAAAAAGAGAGACTTACTTGATATGGAGGTCCCATATCAAAATCCCTTTTTTATCCTTCCCTGAATGAAGACTACAAGAAATAACTACTGGAAATATGGGATATAACCTCGACCATATCCTAATGGTTTGGCCTAACCATTGGGATAGTGTATTTTAGTTAAGTCAATCCCAATAGTCTTTAAAACCCCATTGGGATTTCTTACCTATACAAACAGTTTATTAAAATTGTTGACATTGGTCTTCATAAAAATTGCAGCATGGGCGCCCCACCCCTCCTCTCATCCAGATCAAATCTTGACTGCTCCCCTCCTCTCATCATGACCCCTAGTAGAACTCCCATTTTGAGCCCCTAGAAGAACCCCCATATAAATCTAATTTGGATCTCACAGCAGTGTGCGCCCCTCCTCTCCTACCATCTAAATCTAATCTGGAACCCCAATAGTAGTGTAATTCTACTATCTTCCCAGCTGGCCAAGTGATGATCTCTTTTCTTGATTTCATTTCATTCTTCTTCAATAATAAATAAATAGTTTCCAAATCATTGAGGTATTCTATCATCCTTCCATTTTATTTTATTTTTTGGTTTAATACACCACCGCAAACTGTAATTTTTTTGGAATTTAATTTCATTTATTATTATGATTTGATTTATGGTTTCTTATATTCGGTTCAACTCTATTTGGGTTATCTTAGACCAGTTTAGTTCGGTTGGGGTTCGTTCTGTAAAATTTTGGATTGGTTCATTATTTTTTATTCTGAATAATTTGTTTCCAGTTAGTTTAGTCAAATATCTATATTTATAATTTAAATTCATATAGATGCAACATTATTAGGTATAAAACATCCCCTTGCAGCATGAAATCATAAGAAAAATTACAAAAAATTGTTTAATTTTTTACTAGTTATGAATGGATTATGATTCATCATTTCGATTTATCCTAAAAGTGATCCCTATGAGTGCTTCTATATTCTTCCCCGTCCACGATGACCCATCCTCAATTGTCTTTCTTCATCATGTTTTTTCTTCAACATCAAATTAGTGAGTTCTAGATCCATCATTTAGTATTCCCCTTATACTGTTTCACCAGATTTTTTTCTAGTTTTTATAAAAAATAGCTTAAAATAGTTTTCCAAGATATCTTGTGAAAGGTTCTTACTCCCACTACCACACTAAGGATTTAGATTAATAAAATCTAATATATGTTTTTTTAGTGAGATTATATGAGTAGAGTTTGTGTGTGTGCATGATAAGTGGCATACATTTTTTTGTTTAAATGTTGGGTCCTCTTTAACTTCCCATTTTTTATTTTACTGAGGAATTTCATTTGTTTCATTTTTTGTCTTCTTTAATGGCTAATTTTATTTATTATTGTTGTAAAATTTATATTTTTAATCTTCATCCCAACTTGATAACCCCTTTATATAATACAAATTCCACTAAACATATCAAATATTTTTATAGAGGAATGAATCTCTCTTATCCCAATATTACACATCAATATCCCATCACACTGTCAGTACCCAGGAAATAAACCAAATATAAATATAATTCCATAGTAGAATTACCACTTAAAGTATGGTTTCATTTTTATCTTCCAAGTGAGCACTATAGAAACAATAAATTTTCAAAATAAAGACAATTCCATACTAGAATCATAGTTTTTTTGCATTGTATTCAATTATTTATTTAGCTGGATATCATAATGAAACTTTTTCTTCTTCTACTTCTCCTCAAAAAACATGTTCTATCATTCTCATACTCTAACCCATGTTTTCAATTATATACATCTTATTATTATTATTTCCTCTAATTTAAAACATGTAACAATGAATACTTTTCCTTCTTGGATCACCTTTATTCTTCTTATCACAAAATAATATATGTTAGTGAATAACAAATTCCCTATTAAAATCATATTTTCAATTTTTTCCCACTGTCTCTATTTCCATAATTGTTATGTGTATTTTTTAAAAATAAATATCTAAAACTATGACCATTAATCCAATAATTAGGATAAATATAATTTCCACTAATACTTAAATGTTAAAACATGTTTCACACTCAATTAAAGTGGTCAATACATACAACTCCAAGTTGATTCAATTCCCTGGATTTTGAGAAAAATATTATCTTTTTTGAATGTAAACAAAATTTTCATGTTATTCTAAAAATAGCTAGATCATGGAATTATATTTTTTATTATGAAATTATTATCCTCGGCTTCACCCAGATTAATGTGTGGTGTCGTTCTTCAAGGAATGATGCCCAATTAGAATCTAGATCCAAAAAAATCAGGTAGAATATCATACTAAAATTCCATGATGATCGGGGTGTAGTATTTTCATATCTCCTTAAAATGTGGACATGTTTTAGTGTGGTCCTATAGTTTCATTATGGAAATATATTTTATATTACTCAAGGTTTCAGTCTATTCTTACAAAGTGGTGATCGTCACAATATAACAAGAATTTTACAATGTGACTGTTTTTCACTCTTCTCAATGTCTCATATAACTGTTGTGTGGAATTCTTAATGTGGAGTGATCCAGTCAACCTTCATATTCCAAAACCACACAAATTTATCATATCATCTTCACTGTATCAAAACCAACCTCTTGATAGTTAAATATACATAATTTTAGTGCGATGCTCAGTCAATTACTCTTATATTCATGGAATTTATTATTCATGATGAAAGGATACAATGAGGTTCACTCTTACATCAATTTTTTATACTCTTATGAAAGACCAATTATAGAATTATCTATTCCTTCATGGTGTATCAAATCATCAAGCACTCTATATTATTCTTACATTGAATAGGTTACGATATGAAATATACACTTATAATGTGGTCTCTATATAAGTAATCATATATGGAATATGTATATTATTATATGATATTTTTTTATTCTTATTCATAACTTAATGAGGTGTGAAAAAAAAGATGTATGGTGAAATGTATCCCCCATCTCCAAAATTTTATTCTTACATAACAACCAGCATGGCATGATAATCAAGGCTTCAACATGTTATGATCTTTAATTTCCATTATTACCAACATCCTTTCCAAATAAGTTGTGAGAGGATATTAGATAATGGTATCACCTTCTGAATTATATAAAGGTGACATGATATATAATTTAACTTGAGATCATTTAAGTATGATATTGATTGACTTTCTTATCTCAACATTAGGAATGTGATCATGGTTGATTGAATGAAAATATAGACTCTAGTAAGCCTATTATCAAGGTATATAGTTAAATCAGTTTTTTAATGATAACCTAACCCTATGGTAGATGTTATATATGTGAATCACTTGTTCTATAAGGTTTTATCCTATAAAAATTCATGCATCTATTACTCTCGATAAAAATAAGACATTAACCCTAAAGTATAATTATAGTATAAAATATCTACCACATTTTCACCAATCATAAAAAACTGAACTGACCAAATTGAACAGAACCATGTTTTTAGCTAGTTCGAACAAAACCATATCAAACAACACCAAACCAAACCATATAGAATTGATTTGAGCCAAATTAAATTACCCTAACTTGAACCAAATTAACCCACTTTGATTAAAACTATTCTAAATAGAAACAAATGAAATTGAACAAAACCATGTGTACTTGATCTAAAGATACCCAACTCCAACCAAATGAAACTAGACCAAATGAATAAAAACTTACCTAACCTAACCCAAATAAAAATGAATTTAAATGAAACTAATTAAATTGAATTAACCAAAACAAAACTAAACTGAAGAAAATAAACCTGAATTAGACCAAATGGAATGGGAGAGTCACAAAGGCACGTATATGAAGGCATTTATGCCTCATCAATTTATACACTCAATCATATATCATTTAAATAACACCCTTAGGTATTTTTATTCCATAAAAAACATTTTCATAATTAAATATTTGAACCTCATTGTATTTTTCACAATATTACTCATTTATATAATGAAATTCAATATCATGGTTTTATATTTATAGTATTTTGTTATATATATAGTATTTTTATGTCTTTTATGTTATGATTATCATAAATACTATTGTGTAAGTTATGGTTTCATATAAAGTGAACAATTATTGTTTCTTTAAATTTAATTTTGACTTAACTTCAACATTATTTCATTTTTTTTACAACATGACATATAATTTTTTTACAAAATGAATATAAGTTGGATGTATGAAACTGATCGGATCTCAAGAAATTTTCTAAAGTAGTTGGAGAGATTTTTTTATTTTTTTATTTAACAATGATTCAAATATTGGTCACATACCATACCCATCTTATAATTGTTTTTAAAACCTTGTTTGATTCATGGAGAAGATAGCTTCCATATAATAAAATATGGTTTTCAAACAAACTACTATATGTGGTATCACAATGGGTAGAAAATACAATCTAAAAATGTTTATGATCCAAATTAGATGATTGTATTGGAGAATTTATTTTTTTTCTGGTTTCCCTTTATTCATCATCATGAGAATGAAGGGACGATGATCCAAGAAGACTTATATACAAGCGCATATGATTCATGAAATGAAAATGTTGATGTTGAATGTGTAAAAAAATTGAGTGATTCTTCCATGACTCCAGTATATCTGCAATGTCGTAAAATGAAGAATATTGACTTTTTAATTTGACTGTTTCATGGGGAAAAAATTTATGGTATTTATAATACTAACATTGATAACATTCTTACCTTTTTTAAGTAATTTATTCTATATGATTAAGATATTCCCCCAAACCATTATATGGCAAGAAAGTTAGTTGATGAACTTGGATTTTCAAAAAATAGCCATCTATTCCATCTTCTTTTCCTTATACTTCCTTCTCCCAGAGATTATACATTCTTGCTTCGTTGAAATATGCTCTGAGACATTCTATGTATTTATAACATAAACTGGGACCCACTCCATCTATATAGGTTGATGTTTCTTTAGTACCTAGGGATCCAGATACACCCACTAATCAAACTACCTACGGTATATTTATTTGAACCTAGTGATTGTTTTAGTAAAATTTAATTTCATTATAAGATTTATTGATATAATATTTCTTTTTCTACTTTAACATATTAACCTTATAATAAGTGGTGTGGGTGTAAATTCATGTGTGTAGTGTAGAACCACCACACATAGATGATAATAGAGTACAATGAAGACAACCAAATGAATGGAAAAATAGGGCAGGAATGTATGAATATTTTTGGGGACTCTTGGGAAATTCTCCAACATCATTCTTGTTAAAACCATCTCTTATAGACACCTTCCAAATTATGTAAAAGATAATTCTTGGAAATAAATTTGGGAAAAAATTATTTGGATTTAATGTTATATTATTATTTTACTTATATGAATTAATATTTTGGTTCCAGCTTTATTTTAATTTTCCCAATAGGGAGGTTGTGATGAAAGGACAGTTCATGGAATAAGGTGAGCTATATAGGGGCTATAAGCTTGATTTTTATAGTGTCAGACATTATAGAGTTGAAACTTACATAGAGGCCATGATTTTCATGGATGACTGTCCCGTAGAATAATATAAGGAAATGATTTATCATTGGATGAGTACCGAGTTCATGTTATTAATCACATTTCATGTTTTTCAATGAAAATTACCATGATTTTCATTGATAATTTATTTTTTATTTTTGAAAATTATTTTTTAGGAATCATCAGGAAGAAATAAAAAAACAAGGATGATATGAAATACCTCCACACTTTTGGGTGGAATATGATGTTTTACCATGAGAGGAAGCAACTATGACACTCATTTATAATTTTTCTTTAGTACTTACACTTTATTTTTTTCCTATATATTTCATTCCATTTCTAATTAGGCTAGATAAATTATAATGTATTATTTAGTTTATTATTGAACATATTTAGTGTTTACTGAAATTTTATGATTTGTATTGTTATGTTTATGATCATGTGATGAACCTATAAAACCACTGATCATTTTATTAAATTTCCATTATTTTAATAGGAAAGGGCACTTAAATACTAGGGCCACTTATCTTTAAATTTCTTAGGGATAGAATCATTTATAACTAAGGGTATGAAACAAAAGTCATTAAAATATAATAGAATATTACATAAATATTAATATACAAAAATTAAATTACATATGATAAATAGACTTAATAATGAAAAGTCAGAATACCTAAAATAGTGATATAGTAAATCAGTCACCTGACTTTTTCAATAACCATTAGGTTTATGAGAAATATTTTAATTAATAAAAATAAAAAAAATTAATAACCTGAATATTTAGAACCAAAATATATATCCCTCTTAACCAATTCCAATCACACTATGTTATTTCATGAAACTGAACCCATGATCTTTGTGGTGTAGAACAATTGGAACACAAAATTTGTCATATGTTATTGTAAACCACCATATTTCACACTTGAATATATAATCATTTAAAAAAAATACATAAAACACTATATATTTGATATATATAATACCAACCTATAAATAAATCACTTCCCATGGTAATAATCCTAAATACACAATACCCATGGTAGATGAACACTCATCCCACACACTAATAATCATTGAAATATTCCATAATGTAAATCAAGATTCCATATATCCCACCCCTTGAAAACATTATACATATCTTATTGATATCATTATTATAATGTACATATTTGGATTGTTATAATTATTTTTTGGGGGAGGAAAATGATATTTAATCTCTTTTACGTCTTTAGAATGACACAATAAGATAAAAACCATGAAAAAGCATTCTTTTAGTCATAATTTGGAACACATTAATAGAATGAGGGGTTCCAAAGAACACTAGGACCTCATGTGATGGATAAAAAAATTAAATTGAATTATTAAATCAAGACAACTAAAGTAATACATTTGAAATCTCAAAATCATCATTTAGGGAATGTAATGTATATTATGAAATCCTTCCAAAACAAAATTATGTTATGTTATAGTCATGATTATAGTATTGATAAACCATTCATGCATTTTAATTTTTTTTATTGTAATACATGTTCATCTTATCATTAATTGAGGTGATCACACAACAAACTTATTATTAATTACATGATGTCCTATTCACTTATATATATTTTATATTTATTGATAAACCATTCATTGATACTCAGTTATAATTCATCAACCATATTTTTTTATTTTTAGTTCATTTAGAATTAATATCTATTTTATTTAAGTTATAAAATTCATTTTTAGTAGCCTATTTTTAATTATGGTTTTCAATATTCAATTTCATTGTAGTGGGGGGGGGGTTTAATATTGAAGGATGTGTGCCTCAAGAAAAAAAATTTATCATGAATAAATAAAAATATGGAAGTGTGATAAATGAACAAACACAACAATAGATTGAAAATTTTACTTTGCTGATTTCAAATTTTAATATCTATTTTGTAACATAATAGTCTATTTATATTTGTAATTGTGTGATTTACAGGCCCTTGATTCCCTAGAATCTGACAAATTTGGGCTAAACAATCACTTACATAATGTTTTTGAAGATGAGGACCATGGCAGAGTACGATGTTGATCATGAAAGATTATTGTCCTGATGAGGAATTGGACCACTTCAGGTGCCTATTATGGAAGTACCGAGGTGTAAAAAGATAATTCATAGGAAGAACAAGATGAAGATATGGTATAACATGATAAAAAATGGTCATACATGAGGATGAAAATAATCAAAGGGAAAACTCTAAATTTAGGAAACTTATGGAAGTTTTATATCTATCACTAACACCAGATACCACTAGAACTTATGATGCATATATGTCAATGACGTGTGCATTATAGGGTGTACTGATCAGTAGTCCTTATAGTGTTTAGGATGTTGGTGTTTCTGTATATAGAGATGGTAAAGATGATGTTGAGGAATAAGGTTAGGATGGTGGCATAGAAGAGGGTGAGGATAAGGATGAGGATGAGGAAGAGATTGAGGATGAGAGTTATTAGAGTGATGTTGATGAGGGACAGATTGATCATTTACATTTTTTACTAATTTTTATGACATTTTTTATTTGATTATTTGTTTTGAATGAATATATGTGAGGTTTTTTATGTTTTTTATCACTGGTAAAATGAATCAATTGATTTATTTTGTTATCATTATTTATATATTTGTTTGTGGATCTTTGATGATGCTCTATTCGTTGTATTGTAGATTTTTGTAGGTTCTATTTTCATTGTTTTCAGGTTTTGTTTGTTGAGGATGTTATGTTGGTTGTATTATAGGTTTTGTTTGATTAGAGGTTTTATTTTATTAAAGGTTTTTTTCAATGGTTTGTGACTCTTTGATTTCCTATTGGTTACATTGCAGGTTATGTTTCATGTGTTATCAATTGACTATAGGTTTGGTGAGCAGGGTGGGATTTTTGTTGGCTTGGGAATTGGGGGGGTCATACCAATAGTTTTATAAACATTGGTATAGTCTTAAACCAATAGTTCATCCTGAACCATTGGTATAGAACTATAACAACTGTTCTGGACCATTGGAATACCTCTATTCTAGTGGCTTACTATGAATTGTTTGTTAAAATGAAATTTTTATTACCCTATACCAACAGTTCACTAAAAACCATTGGTATATTCCTTTCCTAACAGCATTCTACCCAACGATTTGAAGAACAATTTGTATAGGATATACCAACAGTTCTTCAGCCTATACCAATGGTTTTGAACCATTGGTAGGCCATAAATTCTATAATGACTGAGAAGGGGTTGGACAAGGATCTTCACCAAGGAACTGTGAGAGGAACCGTACATAAAATGTAGATGAAAATATAATCAAGAAACCCATTTCAAGATATAAACGCAAAATCGTGATGTATCTTGAGTATAAACTAGATATAATATGGATTCATGATTTTCAATAACATTGAGTAAATGATGAAAAAATTCATACCTGTATGATCTTCTTCTATCGGTTCCCATCCTCCATATCGATTGAAAAATTGGTTTGGAAAATATTGGTGACCTCTATTCCATACAATTTCTTGCTCCAGTTTTAACCCTAGAAATTCTTCAATAGAAAATAATACAGTACTATCTTGGATAAATGATGAACTCATGGAAGGATCACATAAGTGTGGTTGGGGAAAAGGAATATAATTTTAGAAAAATATAGGAGATGAAATTATTGTTTTAAATTTTTTGATGAACTGAGTAGGAAAGCATCGAGCTCAAGAGAGATTCCATGGGAAATAAATGAGTAGGGGTTGTAAAATAAACCTCATTCAAGATTTAAATGTGAAAATAGAAACCAGACACTTTATAGATTCATAATTTTCCAAAACATTAAGTAAAAAATGAAAAAAAACCATACCTATTTGTGCTTTTTTTTTCGGTTCCCATCCCCTGTCTCGATTTCAAACTCGGTTAGGAAAATATTGGTTACCTTTTCACCTTAACATTTCTTCCTCCGATTTTAATCCCCATCTTCATTGTTGTAGATATGTATATAGTTCTGTTTGTGATGAATAGAGACTTTAAGGGAGTTTGTGGAAGGATTATAGATGTGTCTCTAATGACCACAAGGACTGGTGTTTAATAGGAGAGGGTTCTAATTTGGGGTTGGATGGGAGAGTGTGGGAGAAATCAAGAAGCATGATAACAAATATGATGATTTTAAATAATTTAAGAGTAACATCATGTCTAGTTTTGAGAAACCATAGAACATATTTAAAATTATTGCATCTTCTAAAGATAACACGAAAATAAAAATCCTAAAAAACCTTAAATCACAATCATCATTGAGGGAGTCCACAAATCATGACTTCTAGAGGGATACTAGGGGAACACCTTAATGGATTGGGTATTGACTATGATGAATAAAACTACATTCTATTGGGGGAAATGAGATGGAAACTATGGTTACGAGAAGATAATCCAGGTGAGGGGTAAACCCAAGTGGAATTGCACCGTCATTGACAGACAACATGACTGAAAATTCATTACATAGTAATATACTATTTTTTTATGGGGTTTTTAATGTTTTTTATAAAACATTAATTCTTTTTAGTTAATTTAAAATAAAAAACACTTTACAAAATTTAAAAATATTTTTATTCACTTTTTAAGTCCAAAACACTTAGGGTCAATAATTACTAATGTTAGAAAATATAAAAATATTTATAATAATTAATATTTAAAACACTGAAAAATATTCTTTTCATTACATTTATTACTCTATTATATTTTATAGTTAATAAAATAATTGTGTTTTAAAATATATATATATATATATATATTATTTATTAAAATAGATGATATGAAAAATAATAAATAATATAAATATAATTAATATATATTTAAATAATTAAAAAATAACTTCTAATAAATAATATTGACTAATTAGTATCCTGATTTAAAAAATTAGTAATTATTAAATCGTATTTTAAGTAATAATAATTATGTCAGTAATATAATTATCAACTAATGTTATAAAAAATCATATTAGTATTTTTTTATTAAGACAATAAGATTAGTAATTATTCATAATATAGGTAATAGTATTAAGAATTATTAATGTAATTATCAAATAATACTTACTAATATTATTAAAATAGTTAAGAATTATAACTGTTGTTGATAAATCTGAATTATATTACAAATTATTCAAAAAAATTTGTTTCATGTTACAAAATAAAATATGTTTGTGGTCATGAATTATTTTCATCTAAATATGCAATAAATTATTAATAATTTTATTAGTTGGAAATTTAATTAATTAATTCTTATTAATAGTAATATTGGTAGTTAATAATTATATTAACTATTCTCCTCTGCAATAATTTTTAGGGGCTAGGTAACCCCCAAACAGTTAGCTTGTTCCACTTTTGGAGATCCAAATATTTCCCTAATGTTGTTTTATTATCCTAAAAAATGTTGAAATGAAAGGACATGGAGGTTTTTGGTTTAAATTTGGGGTTTTATAATGTTTTTATTGTTAATAAAAGATTTTATGCTGGGGGTTTATGTATTTTTTAGAGTTCAGAGATCTTGGTGAATATTGTAACTTATTCTTCTAATCAAATTGCATCATCAGTCTCCTTTCCATTGAAACCCTCTATTAATTTGTCATTATTTATAGATAACCTAATTAGAATTATAGAAGAAAAACATGGGATATTACTAAGCATCATCTATTCACTATTCCAATACGTCTTTTGATTGGGGAGACTTTAATGAGATTCTATTGACCTTTGGAAAGAGAGGGGGTAGTGCTAAAATGAATAAGGCATAAGGGTAACTTCAAGATACTCACAATTTCACCAATCTAGTTGACCTTGCCTATGTTGGTGATGAATTTATGTGGTATCACAATTGATCTTCAAAAGGGTGAATTTTGGACCATCTTGATCATTTTATTAGTTTTATTTATTGGAATCGTTTTTTTTTCTATTATGTTGTTTCTCATTTTCCTCGAACCGTGTTCACCCTTCCATTTTCAGATTAGAATCTTGAACACTGAAAATCATGAAGCATAAATAATTACTAATTTTAGAATATATATAAATTCTTATAACAACATTATAATTGATATTATGAATAAAAATTAATCATAAATTATATTTTTCTCTTTATATAAAAAATATTATATTAATGCATTAAAACATTCATAATAATGTATATCTACGAATATGTGTGTATGTGTGTGTGTACCAATTATTATATATGTACATATTGTGATATAAGATTTCATTTATTTTTTTGAATTTACATATATCAAAATTATTATTCATGATTGATGTAAGTTACATAGAAACACATACAAACTCCCACACAAAAAAAAATTAATTTTAAATATTTTTTATTTGATTCATTTTTAATATTTACTTAGTTTAAATTTTTATTCATTTTATTTTTTTTAATTTATTAATTTTTAATATTTATTTATACAGTTTTATCTATTAATGTTTAACATTTCAAATATATTTTCATTAATTAGTATTCCTTTTTATTTTAATTTTTTTATTTATATATTTATGAAATTATTGTATATATATTTTTAAATAGTAATTTATTATAAAACATTAATATTTAAAATTAATTTTCAATACGTATTCACTTTCATTTTAATATATATTAATTTTTTATTTTTAAATAATTTAGGGTAGTGAGTATTTACCGAAATTGGCCTATGGAATCCCGAACCGCATGGACCCGTCCGTTTTCATACAAGAATCATGAATGTCGAAAAACATAAACCATGAATAATTAATAATATTATTAAATATATAAATACTTATTATAATTAATATTTAAAATTCTATCGACACTATGAAAAAATGTGGTCTTGGCGGTGAATTATTAGAGGTGTTTTTTATTACCACCACAAATTAAAATGCTTTGATTATTATTTAAAATATAGTGACTCTTTTTGTGAAACCACTATTCATGAACTAATTTTTTATTTAACGACTATTTTATTAAAATCCATAGTAATTTCATTAAATTGTCTTAATTAACCCCACCCCCACTCTAACCCTCATGGCCCCAACCCCCTAACCACCCACCCACTGAACCCCCCTCCCTCGATGTTGACCGTCGACCATGGAAATTCCCCTAGATGACTCTTCTCCCATTAAATATGACCCTTCTTCTGAATTTCCTGGTGACCACCACCCATGAGGGTGTAAAATCCATATCCCCTTCCCCATGACACTCTCCACCTCTCTAACTTGACCCAATTTACAATACTCCTATCCATGCACATGTCTGACATTGTTGAGCTCATATCCCCTGCCTTGACATTATTTTTTTCCCAATCCTTACCTCAGTGACCATATTCAACAAATTTGATCATATAATTATTGTAACACCCTAAGTTAAACCATAATGACTGATCATGGATTCTAGATGACCTCATTCATGCCTCCCCATACGCTAGAGGTTTCTGAATAATATTGAGGGTCTGAGTCCATTAGTGTGGAGATTATATCCTCGATCACTTGTTATAATAATATAATAAACAACCATAGTGAAGATGTGAAAACTAAATAATGACATACATGTCTTAAAATATTAATAAGATCCAAAAGTGGAAAGTTTTTCTTGTGTAATAAGAAATGGATAGATAAAAAATAAACAACATGGTTCTTTAGAGTGGTTCGGTTTCACTGCTAACATCATCTTCCTCTACTCAACGGTCCACTACAGGGCCCTTTCCCTTCTTGATGTCTCTAGATATGAAATCTATATGTGCACTGAAATTTCTAACAACCCAAGCTTAACATACATGGAAATTATATTTAATTTTTCAGAAAACCTAATACATTACACACGAAAATTCCCAAAGACCATAATAGTCTAGAGCCTTTGGAAACTTGGAAACATAAATAACTGGTTCATAAAATATCTACTTCTTCTCCCACCTATTTCTTTATAACTAGACCCCTTTTCACATATCAAAATTATTAACTTTCTTATTATCTTGGGGATAATAAACATACGAAAGGTGGAGATCTGATTCGCAATAAGGGTAAACATGGAAGATATATAATCATAACAGGAACATAAGGGTATGAAAACCTGAGCATAACATTTGAAGATCACACCATTCACATCAAAAGATCATATGCATTATTCATGGTATAAATATTGGAAATTCATAATACATGATTCACATGGAAGTAAAGAACATAATCCATGAAATCATAACATTAACTTTGGAATAAAATTATCAAATTCACATAAACTTGTAAATTTTTGAACATGTATAAGTATTAATAGGTTCACTCATTAAATTAAGGACAAGAAATCAGGCCCTTTCATAAAAATATGGACATGAAAATATAGTACTTGAATAAAATTATAGACATGAAAACCATTTAAAAACATAGAATTATGAGCATGGAATCAGGTTCACACACAACATATATACCTCATGAGTTATTCGTCTTTACCTAATGCATCAGAGGAAGATATAGGTACCACCCATCTCATTATGAAATCATACATACATGGGACACAATATCATTAAAAATCATATCATAACCCATGAAACGAAATGGATATCATGAACATGTAGTCATATTCTAAAATTTATAAAGATACAGGTTTCATAATCATTTCATCAAAAGAATAACCCATGAAAATAAGTGGGTTTACTAAACATCATTCCATCCAAACTTAAAACATTTGAAGAAAGAATGTGAATGGTATTATTGAACTATAAAAAAGTATGTCATATTATATGGGGAAGGATTTTGAAAGATCGCATGGAACATGACTTTTCTATAAAAATCACCTTTTAAAACATAAAAAAAATTTCAAAACCCTTTTCGTTGAAACCACTTTAAAAATATATACAGGAGTCATGAAAAATATCATTTAAATAGTCCTTGAGGAAAATATCCTTTCTTCATTGAAATAATTTTCTTTTATTAAAATGTTGTGAAATTTTAAAATAAAACATTTTATTTCAAAATAACCTTATAAGTTTGTAAGGTAATATTCAAGGTAATAAGTTTCCATGAAAACATAAAAATATATTCATACCATATAAGTTAAAAAACATTATTCTCATACTTTTTCTGAAAAAAGTCAAAAAGTACCTCATTTGGAAAATGAAAAAATATTCCTTTAAAAATGTTTAATAAAAAGGCATAAATGGGTAAATTTTACTTTAAAAAATTTTAGAATGATAGTAAAAATATTTTTGGACTATATTTTTATGAAACTTGTACATGGAAGATAAATATTTTCAAGTATATACTTCTGTATAACTAATCCCGATAATAATGAGATTGTGTAATTAACCCTTAAAACATTATAATCAGTAGAATATTATTCCCCATGAAATAAAGGAAGTTATATGGATATTAAAGTACCATAATATTATTCTTATGACACATGAAATAAATTCATGGGAATTATATACACCACCTATGTAGTGTATGAGTCATGTGTCTCACAGAAGTAAAGTTGAGACAAAAATCCCTTACCTTTGGTCTGATTTCCTCTGTACATGTACAAATATCAAATATAGTGGTTTTAAACATATTATTAACTTATAAAAAAATCATAATAATATTTATTGTATCATATATGATTTATTTATAACTTTATATTACCCTTTTATTAACAACTCCAAGTTAAAGCAATGTTTTGGGTAACAATCACTTTGTTTATCGTACATGTTTTGAATTTTCATTCTTGATCCTCTTACTTAAACCATGATTTAATTATTTTAATAATTTATAAAATGACTTATATATAATATATATTCATTATATAGAAATTTATAATAATATATATAATATAAAAATATGAAATGGAATACACCGTTCATGGAGACGATGATTCGTACGTACGGATAAACGTTGTTTCCTTTTTTAATCGTACTGAATGGAAGAAGGTAAATGAAGTATATGGATATATATTATTAAATTATAAATATTATTTAATATGTTTCATATTTATTCATTATATACATTTTTATAATCATTATTGAAATGGTTAACATGGAAGATGATTCTTGTCGCGTCGTGGAGAAGGTAGGCCATACGTACGCACGAGTGACGATGTCATTTTCATAATGGTTAAGGTTTGAGGAATTAGATGGTATATTAATTATTCAGAATAAATATAATGTTGTATTTTATATCTATATCCATTATATCCATCATTATACCCATCCAAATAAAGGAGTGATGAAAAAAAGATTACACTGCGTCGTGGAGACGGTAAGTCGTATGTACGCACACGTTCTACTTTGGTTTTTTGTAGGATGAATAAAAGGTGAAATATGATTATTCCATAATTATAATAAAATATCAGAATATATTAGATACTATATTTATTACTTTATAATGGAATAAATACATTAATATTATGTAGAAGAAGAAACAATTTGAAAGAGTCAGTAAGGACATTACCTCTTCTTCGACGATCTTCTTCTAGATATCCTTTTAGGGACACTAGAGTTGGTATTTTGAGAAGACCAGAACCCCTAGAATGTTACTAGGGAACTTGATAAAATAAATGGGAAGTTTATGTGTGATATTTTAGTATCAATGTGTGGTTAATAAGTGAGGGAGGAAGTTCCCTTTTATAATTGAGGTGATGGTCACTATAGGAAACTCTTAAAATATTAAATTAATATAAATTGATTTTCAATTTTAAATAACTCTAACGTAATTTATTTAGAATATAAAATGAGAATGGGTAAAAATAATCTAAAATAATATTTTTATAAATGTTTAGGTCATAATATTAACCTTATATTTTGGCTTCAACCCTTAGTTAAACCCTTTACCTTTTATCATGAAAAATTGGATTTTTAATCTTTAGGGTTAATATAGTTACTATAAAATTCTAAAAGAATCCCAAATGAATCATTGATTTCATTTTTAACCTTGTTCTAGTAAATTGAACGAGTTTTATATTTTTATTAATTTTATATCATTTAATAAAATATTATTTATTTTAAAGTATCATTTATGTCAATTTTCATACTATTCATTATATGTCTTTTATAAAATATCATATTAACATAATAACTTCAAACCAACACTTCTAATATCTCACCATCCTTTAAAAGTTATCTATAAAATTCTTTTTTGTCTTTAATGATGTTAAATTATATTTATTTTAATAATTATAATATCAATTATTTGATATTTTCTGTAATTAAACAATTACTGCATCAGAATTATGAAATCCATCAATTAAATTATTTCTTCTCTAATTTTTTTAGAAGAAATTATCATGAGGAAGATAAATTTACTTGATTTAAAATTACTATTTAGAGTCAAATTTCTCTTCTTTATAACCCTATATTAAAAATGATTTACTGATTAAAATTATGAGTATGACATTTATAACTCATCTTTAAATAAAATATAATAAATGTAATATTCTTACCCAAGTTTCTTAAAAAGGTTATAATTTACGCCTAAGGTTTATTTCTGTTGAATCTCACTCATAAAATGAAATTAGGACAAGTTTTAGGGTAATTTTATAGTATTATAATATTATTTTTACCTTTAATTACGTGATTTACCCTTAACATTGGTAAATAAAAATACAAATGTCACTATTCACAGAAAATTAATTTGGTAATATTAGACCAAAAATTCAATACTGATTATAGACATTTATTTCTAATTTTAAAAATTTAATTGAGAGAATCGACAAAATTAATTTTAACAAAAATATCGCAGATGTGGTGAAAAAGCGTTAAAATGAACATTTAAATGTTCAATAAGTTTTTATATCATATTTTAATATAAAAATGATTACAATGAACTAAATTTGATTAATATATCTATATTTGATCTATTTTTACTTTAAAATCAATTTAAAATATAATAATTATTTAAATGAAAAATGGAAATTTTTAACTACAATGTAGTATTTTTCACTATTCATAAAAAAATGAAACTTCTTAGGAAAATACGAAAAATTCACCCTAAGTTTATTTTGAAATTAAAAATTCAAAAATTATTTTTATTTTACCAATTTAAATCTATAAAAGTTTTTAAAATTAATTTTATTTTTTCAGATAAGGACATTAAAACAGTTCCTTTGAGAAAATAGTATTTCTAAACATATAATGTCAATACCAAAAATTATACATTTCATTATAAATATGTTATATTTATGTGAAAATGTTATAAATAACATTTAAAAAGTATTTATTACTATTCAAATTACAATTTTTAATTTCTAGGTTATAAATATCCCATTAAAATAATTATAGTAACAAAGTTTTGTTTAACAGAGACTCATTGTCGTGTTTAGCGCAAAACAAGTCGGTTTTTCATGTAGTGCGTGATTAACATGGTTTTTTGAAGTATGTAATCCAAAATTATCAATTTTATATAATAGTTAAAATCTTTACTCTGTGTTACATGAAGTCAAAAATATCAAAAATATTAAATTAGTTTGAACAAAAATAATTCACAAAATCTCAGGGTGTTACATTATACCCCCCTTAAGATGAATTTCTCACTCGAAACTTGTCTTGGCTATCAATGGTTTACTACTTGATAGTTTCTTTCATAGAAACCCACATCGTAAAAATGAATTCTAAAACTTCCTTTTAAAAATTAAAATTTGTAAAATAATAGTCACCCAATGTAAATCATAACTGTGTCTCTATGTATGAGAACATAGGTGTAGATTTGAGCATGGAGGAAGAGAGTAAATAATCATAGAGATTGATACCGATCATTAATCATAAGAAAGTGGGTGATCCAAAGAACGTTAAGAATCACAAAACCATAATATAAAGAATCATGAAATTGGTCATTGATATCATAAAAAATGATGATAATAGGACACCCTTTTACATCATGATCCCTTTTACTAATGTTGAACAAAATTCATGAAGAGGTATACTTACTTGATTTCATCAAAATCTCACCCTTTTTGTGCCTTGATTAGTTTCTACTTTTTCTCTTATTTTAAGAAATTAAGTTGATTTTATCACTCATGAGCATTAGTAGATCTTAAGATCTATAAATAGAATGATAGGTCATACCACCTGTCTTTATCACAACAAAAATGTCAGCATAAGTTATCAAGTATCCATAATTCCACCCATAGTTAAATAATACTTAAATATAAAAAACTCCATTTGAAGTTTAACTTAAACTTTCCATTAATGGATAGCCTTATTATCATTTCAAAAGATGAAAATTTAAAATATTAGAAATAAGTGCACTAAATAAGCTTAACATTTATCTACCATATATCAAAAGGTATTTCATGGTTGTCATATTCCAGACATATGAATACCATAATCATATATTCTCTTAAAACATGGTAATAACCTGAATTACTATAAATCCTTTTCAAAAACATGAATGATTCCTTATTCCAAATATTTCTGGATATATTACTTAAATCCAAGAAGTTTTAAACATCATTCATGATGATATATACAATTGTTTTTACAAATCTTTAATTGGTTTATATACCCTTGATACTATCCAATTTACTTTATCTAAAATCAATCAACTCATTATCCAAGCTAAACACAATTTTATAAACATCTTGATCACATTAAGGGTTACTTCCCCTTAATAAAAATATAACTTTTCTAAGACATCAACACCATTCACCATATCCTTTCCAATCCTTAATGAAAACTTATACTAAAAATAGTAATATATTTCATGATTCATATAACAAAAGATTTTAATTCCAAAACATAAATACTTTATCAATCCATCTTCATTATTAAACCATTACTCAGGCTTCATCAACATATTCCGTAATACCACTTTCTTATAATATGAAATAGAAATCATGTATTAGGGTTTATAAACATCAATCTAATCATGCTTCTTATGTTTAATGTAAACAATACTATAAGAACATCACATACCTTTCACATGTCATGTTTAGTCTCCTTATTCTTAGCAGTATAACTGATACTTGTACCACCTTCTTGATTCTCTTGATGATATTTCCACATAGGAAATCAATATTTATATTTCCTATACTTTCAACATCTGAAACATTCAATGTTAACCAAGTTCTTTCTGGTTCCTAACATTGAATAAAACTAGGAAGATTTGTGTGAGAAAAATTTACCATGTTAGAAAATCACATAATCATAGAAAATAAGTTATAGGATGTATAAATCATGATACCAAATTTTAAATCTATGGAACCTTCAGTTTCTCCTTAAAGACATCCCTTTAAATATCTTTAGAAATATCACTAGGCATCTCTGTATGTTTTCTAATCCTTGTTTTCAAAGGTAACATAACTTTGAATCTGATACCAACTCTAATGACCCAAGTTTGACATACATATAAATTACATTACTTTTGTAGAAAACATATTACATTAAACAAAAAAATCCCAAAGACCTTAATAGTCTAGTGCCTTTGGAAACTTGGGAAAATAAACAACTAGTTCATAACACAACTACTTCTTCTTCTTCCTATTTTTTCATAACTAGACCTCGTTTTGACATATTATACATATTACCTTTCTTCTTATCCTATTAAAATAAACATAAGAAAGTGTGAGCTCCGATGCTCAGTAAGGGTAAACATGGAAGATATTTAAGCATAACAGGAACATGAAGGTATGAAAACATGATCATAACATTTGAATATCATACCCTACATATCAAAACATCATATGCATGAGTTATGGAATTTATATGGGAAATTCATAAGACATTAATCATAAGGAAATAAATAAGATAATCCCTAAAATCATAATATTAACATAAGAATGAAATTTTTGAATACACATAAACTTGTAACATTGTGAACATGAATAAGTAGTAGAAGGATCACTCATTAAATTATGGACATGAAATTAGGCTCTTTTATAAACATATGTATAAGAAAATCAGGTCCATGCATAAAATTATGGACATGAAAACTGAGTCCACACATAGAATTTTGAGCTTGAAATTAGTTTAATGCATAACATGTATAAATCATGAGTTATCCATCTTTAACCAATGCATCATAGGGAGATATAGGTACCCCCATCTCATAATGAAATCATATATACATGTTCCACAAGATCATAAACAATCATAACATAACCCATGAAATGAAATGGGTATCACAAACATGTAATCATATCATAAAATTTTGAAAAGATATAGGTTTCATAATCAATTCATAAAAATACTAACCTATGAAAAGAAGTGGGTTTCATAAGAATAAATCCATCAAAACATAAACTATTATGAAAAATAATATTTTTTTAAAGGTTGGGGTTGAAGCCTCAGTTTATTATTAAATCAAAGACCTCTTTCGTGTGGGTAGAGGGAGACCCATTACATAGCCCGAAGTTCTAAGGCCAATTGGCCTGAATATAAGGCTTGAAAGCCCGTTTTTTGGCCCAAAGGACCCCTCGGGGAATAGTACTTCTACAGTACCCACACTGCTATAGTACCTATTATAGTACCATTTCCATTATAGTACCCTGAAATAGTTCCTCCGCCGCTACAGTACCATCGCTGCTAAAGTCCCCCCACTACTACAGTACTGCTATAGTAACCTGCAAATTTTTCTCTACCCAGATTTGATCCCGGGTCTTTCAGATACCAAACAAGATCTTGTACCACTTGGGTACAGGCTCATTGGAATTCTGAAAAATAATATGAATGGTATTATTAAACTATAAAAAAGTATATCATCTTAGATAGGGAAGGATTTTTAAAGATAATTTGGAACATGAATTTTCCTTAAAAATCACATTTTAAAACATAAAAATATTAAAAATATTTTCATTAAAACCACTTTGAAAACATATAAAGTAATCATGAAAGAATTCATTTAAAATATATCTTTAATAAGATATCCTTTATTCATTGAAATAGTTTTCTTTTCTTAAAATTTCATAAACTCTTCAAAGAAAACATTTTATTTGAAAATAACCTTATAATATTGTAAGGTAATATTCATTGTATTAAGGCATCATGAAATTTTAAAAATAAATTCATTCTTTATAAGTTAAAAAAATATTCTTCTAGTACTTTTTCTGAAAAAGTCAAAATTACCTCGTTGGGAAAATTACAAAAGATTCCTTTCAAACCATTTAACAAAAAGTAATAATTGGGTAAAATGAATTTAAATAAGTTTTATAAGAATAGTAAAAATATTTTGGAATACATTTTTAAGAAACATGGTCATGGAAGATAAATATTTCCCCGTAGATACTTATGTATAAACAATCCTGATAATAATGAGATTGTGGAATTAACACTTACAACTTTATAATCAGTAGAATCATATTCCCCATTAAATAAAATAAATTATATGGATATTAAAATACCATAATATTATGGTTAAGTATCATAAAATACATTCATGGGAAGTATCTACACCATGTAAGTAGTGTATGAGGCATCTGTCTCACAGAAGTAAAGTTGAGACAAAAATGCCTTACCTTAGGTCGGATTCTCTCCATATGTGTCTGAAAATCTGGTATAGTGGTTTTAAACATATTATTAACATATAAAAGTCTAGTAATAATATTTATAATATCATATATGATTTATTTATTAATTTATATTACCTTTTTATTAACAATTCCAAGTTATATCAATGTTTCGGGTAATAACAACTTTGTTTATCATACGTTTTTTGACTTGTCAGTCTTGATCCTATTACATAAATAATTCCTTAATTATTTAAATAATGTAAAACATGACTTATAAATCATAAATATTAATTATATAAACATTTATACTAATATATAATATATATATATATATATATATATAATAAATAGAATGCATTGTTCATGGAGACGGTAAGTCGTACATATGCATGAACGTTGTTTCTGTTTTTTATCGTACTGAATGAACTAAGGTAAATGAGTTATATGAATATATTTATTATTAAATTAGAATTATTATGTCATATTTTTCATATTTTTTTATTATATAAATTTTTTAATCATTCTTGAAATGGTTAAATTGGAAGATTATTTTCATCGCATTGTGGAGACAGTAGGCCGTACATAAGTAGGAGCAATGATGCCTTTTATTAAGGTTAAAAGGGTGAGAAATTTGATGGTATATTAATTATTAAGATTAAATATCATGTCATATTTTTATCTATATCAATTATATCCATAATTATACTCATCCAAATAAATTAGTGATGAAAAATAGATTACACTACGGCGTGGCGACGGTAAGTCATACGTACATACGCGCGATACTTTCATTTTATGTAGGATGAATAAAAAGGTGTAATATAGTTGTTACATAATAATAATTACTTATAATAATATAAGTGATACTGAAGTTATTAATTTATAATGTAATCAATACATTAAGAGGAATTATAAGAAGAAACAATTTGAAAGAGTCGGTAAGAAGATTACCTCTTCTTCGGGGATCTCCCTCTAGATCTCCTCTTATCGACACTAGAGTTCGTATTTTGAGAATAAAATAATGTATATAATGTTAATATAGAATTTGGGTAGGGAAATCGAAATTTTTGGGCCAATATTGAAGGCTCAAAGTGGGGTTAATAATTGAGGTAGTAGGTTCCCTTTTGTAGTTGATGTGAGGGGAACTTTAGGAGACTCTTAAAATATTAAATTAATATAAATTTATTTTCTATTTCAAATAGCTCCAAATTGAGTTATTTATAATCTACTATTATTATTCTTATAAATCCTCTAAACCAATGGTTTTTATACAAGTTTAGGTCATAATATTAACCTTATCTTTTGGCTTTAACCCTTATTTAAACCCTTTAACTTTTACCATAATAACATGGATATTTACTCTTTAGGGTTACTATAGTAACTAAATTTTTTTAAAATATCCCCCAATGGATCATTTATGAAATTTTTAACCTTATTATATTTATTTGGTCAAATTTTATATTTTTATAAATTTTATAGCATCTAATAAAATAATATTTTTTTAATGTATCATTTATGTCAGTTTTGATATTATTCATTATTTGTCTTTTATAAAATATCATATTAACATGATAAAATCGAACCAAAATTTCTAATATCTCACTAATATGTCAAAGTTATCTAAAAAATTCTTGGATGTTATTCATGATGTCAAATTATATTTATTTTATTATTTTTAATGTCATTTATTTGATATTTCTATTAATTAAACAATTACTGCATCCTAATTATGCAAGTCATTAATTAAATTATTTCTTCTCTGAAATTTAAAAATTGATTATCATAAGGAATATAAATTTATTATATTTCAAATGAATATATATATTAGAATTTATCTTCTCTATAACCCATTATTAAAAATGGTTTACTTATTAAAATTGTGAGTGTGAGATTTTTAATTCATCTTTAAATAAAATATAATAAATGTCAAGTGGCATAAAAAGTTTATAATTTCTTCCTAAGGTTTATTTTGGTAAAATAAAACTCATCCAATCAAATTACGATAAGTGTTAGGGTAATTTTATAATTTTATATTATTATTTTTACTTTTAATTACCCGATTTACCCTTAACGGTGGTAAATAAAAATACTAAATTTAATATTCACAAAAAAAATTAGGTTGATCTTATTAGAAAATAAATTTCATACTGATTACAACCATTTATGTTTTGTTTTTTGAAATTCAAATCACATAATTGGAAGAATTAAGTTTATCACTAATCTCGCAGATGCGGCGAGAATGCAGTAAAAAGAACGTTTAAAAGTTCAATAAGTTTTTATATCTAATTTTAATATAAAAATTATTCCAAGGAAATAAATTGGATTAATTTATTTATAATTGATCTATTGTAACATTAAAATCAATTTAAAATTTAATAATTATTTAAACAAAAAAAATGCAATTCTTAACTACAATGCAGTATTTTTCACTATTCATAATAAAATGAAACTTCTCAGAAAGATAATAAAAATTCATCCAAATATAATTTTGAAAATAAAAATTTAAAAATGATATTTATTTTACCAAATTAAATTTATAATAATGACTAAAATTAATTTTATTTTTGAGCACAGAAGGACATGAAAAATAATTCCTTTAAGAAAATTTTATTTCTAAACATATAAAGACATTATCAAAAATTATAAATTTATTTTTAAATATGTTCTATTATGTTAAAAAATTATAAATTTCATTTAAAATTTAGTTATTACTATTCATATTTCTATGTTTAATTTCTATTTTATAACCATCTTGTTTAAATAATTGTAATAACAAAGTATTGTTTCGTAGAGACTCAATGTTGTGTGTAGCGCAAGCCAAGTTTGTGTTAGCTATAGTTAAATAGTAACATGGTGTTTCTAAATACATAATTTAAACTTAGTGCGTTTATAAAATAATAAAAAACTATACTCAGTGTTACATGACTTGAAAAACATCAAAAATATTAAATTAATTTAAAAAATAATAATTCACAAAATCTAGGGGTGTTACAAAATTCCTAAGTATGGTGTGAGTACGAGATTCTTTAGGACAACATAAATGTGTCCTTAACCAAGTGTACTCAAATATAAATGTGTGTAGAATAATAAAAATGATAAATTTTTAACAAATAAATAAACATGAAATCCAATACTGAGTGGTTGTACCTAGACCAAGCAACCACAAACCCCAAGTTATACTTGATTCGACTCCATGGTAGATGGATAATCCTAGAATGGTGTAAAAAAACAATAACTATCCACTATGCTAAAAATCCCACCCCTTGATGTTCATAAGTAATAAAGTCAGATCAGGTCCCCAAACTATCGTATCTTGGATCCATCATGGGTCAGGCCCCCATATCGTCATACCCTATATGTGTCTCGGGTCAGGCCCCCAGATTTTCACTCCCCTAACACACTGACATGGGTTAGACCCCCAGACGATCATGCCCCTACCATGTTCTTTGTTCCATTGTATTTATCATCTTAAGTCTTTCTCACTCCACCTCAAAAGGATAAACAGCACACAACGTCCACGTGTCTCAATTACCAATAACAACCTCAATATCATGGTAGAATATATACAGGGTAAAGAATTCATGGAATGCATAGTATATCATAATGATAATATCACAGCAACACATAACAACATGTGATGATAATAAATCATGGAAACATACTAATCTAGAAAAACATATGGAATCAAATATCTCAAAAGGTCTCATGGGATACACACACACATGAGACCAAAGTAAATCATGGTTATCAATTACATTAACACATAAATTATAACATGGAAACATGTTAAAAAAATCCCCATGATGTGAGTAAATTCCAAACTCAATGTTTATGATGTTAATGACAATGATAAACCACTCTATGTGGTTCAAAATATGGAGTGGAAACCTCCACAATCAAGAATACACCCTCATGGGCCTTAATATTGTATTTTTAGACACAGCAATGCTCGAGGTTCATCGAGCATTTGTATAACCAAAAAAATTTATTTAAAAGGAAATAAAATATCACATGCAATGACACTTTCTCTCACCTTGATAATTTGAAAATTATCATTTATTACGATGCAGTTTCTCATAATATTCACCTCAGGAATAATTATAAAACTACATGTGATAATATAAATATCTCTCTAGATTAGTCTTGGATATTACATGGTTATTCCTTACAATTATTCTTGATAAATCCATATAATTATCCTTGATAATTTTCACAATTATCCTTCGATAATAAATTAGCCTATCATAATTATCATATTATAATTTTTCATAGGTTATCTGTTGATAATTATGATGGGTTTCATATAATTATCATATGTCCATATGTCGTGGAAGACAACCCAAGCACATGTAGATCTATCTTTAAGAATCAATTACTAAATAAAACTATAAAAATGGACTACTTGGAAAGTACCAACATAAATTGTCTTCTTCTTCCTCAGTGAAGAAGAATGCTTTATAAATATCATGAAGAAGTTAACAAAAAAATATTTCTTCCAAGGGGGACGAACCATCGAATGTATCCACGATCACATCGTGAGGATACTCAAATGATGAAAGGGTGATAGTTCCTTCAACTTAGATGATGAACAATGATATGGGAGGAATATGGAATTGAGAGGCTTGTAGAGAATTAGTTGTACTCAATATGAACGATCAAAACCCATTATATAGCCTTTCATGAAGAATTTCATTAAATGAAATGCATTAACCATGCTCATGTATCCACATATATTTATTCCCATTGAAATTAATTGATTGAATCATATTCAATGGATATTAAATCCATTTAATCCATTCATAATAGATTATCTTTTAATGGAATTGCAGAAAGATAAATGAACCTAAAGAAAATATTTCATTTAATTTATTTTATTGCATATTCAATAATCACCCACTTTTAATAAAATACCTAACAACTCTAAAAAATTTCACAACTCTTTGTGAATCCATCCAAACTCTTTTGGATATGGTTTTTTTATCAAACTCTCTTCATTTTGAAAAAAAACTTTGCCCAAAATTTTACCCTTTTACAAGGGCCTAATTATGTTACCCTATGGGACTTAGCAGTGTTACCAATAACTATAAAATATATATTTCATAGATGTTAGCAAAGAGAAGCCTCTAGCAAAGCATTGGTGCTACTCAAGGTACTAAGGGGTGTGATGTGATCTCCATAAAATATAATCATATTATCTATGAACATGTCACAAAAAAGATGTATCACATACACTATATGTATCATATATAATCCATTTTTCCATAAAATCAAGTGACCACTAGACATGGAACATGTCAATCTAGTATAGGCCTCTCATCATTTTTCTTGATTCTTTGGAAAAAAACTAATGAAGTTGATAAATACATCACATGTCATTCATACATCCGATAAGCACATCATATGTCACATATCCAAGTAGTTGAACACATAATATGAAAAACAAATAAGCATTTCCAATCATTTACTCGATAAAATATAATCCAGGACCAAATGTATTTTCTTTTCATACAAGTAGAAAATATTATCTTGGTTTCACTCCAACTAATGATATGATCAAACATATACCCAACCTCCCCCTGATTATCTTAGTTTGTATATTGACTTTCCTATGTAGGGTTTCATAGCATAAAGGTTATTAGGCAAGATATCTCACCAACCATAGGTAAGAAGAATTTTTAATAAGCATATACCCCTAAGTATAACTATGATCATATGACATTCCATGTGATATACTTTTGTAGATCAGTCCAAGTGAAAAGTCTCTACTTATTACCTCAGTAATATAATCATCAATATCTCATATACAACCCTTTTTAAAATATATAAGAATATATTCAAGATAAATTTTAAATATCATCAACAACCATTTTACTTCATGATGACCATCAGTTATAGAAAACTTAATGTTTTTTACCTTGAGGGGATATTTATCATTCAACCATTCATGTAAAGTAAATTGTAGAACACATGAGTGAATGAAAAATGAATATTTACTTTATTATAATGACATGATACATTTAAAACCATTACCAATAATATCTCATATTTTTAATACCCAAAGATTCTAGATAACCCTCATGTGGTTGCTATGGTAATTTTTTTTAACATATCTACAACATTTTCCTATGTAGCTTCCTAACTAATCTTTAAATCACCCCTCTCAACAACCTCTTGTATGATATGGTATTTGAAAAGTATGTGTTTTTTTAATTTAATGATATCAGGTTCATTTTCTTAAGAAACAACACAAATGTTATCAAAATATATCTCAATTTATCTCTCAATGTTGGGAACCACTCCAAGTTAAGAAATGAACTTCTTGATCTGAACAACTTCCCTCACAGCATCATATACAGTGATGTATTCTGCCTCTATTTTCAAGTATGTTATAGTGGATTTTTTGAAACTTTTCCAACTATCTACTGCATCGTTTAATAAATAAAACTTAATAGATATTTCATATCATCTTTTTAGAAATGGAAACAAGAATCTATGTAACCCTTTACACAGAGATCATCTTCTCCTCCAAAGACCAAGAACATATCTTTATTATATCTCAATTATTTAAGGATGTTCTTCACAACATTATAGTGACTCTCACTAGGATTTTATTGGTATCTACTAATTATTATCATATCATATGAGACATTAATTCAAGTACATAACATAGAGTACATGATAAATCCTATAGTGGACAGATAAGGAATTATATCCATCATAGCTGACTCTTTAGAAGGATCTAGGATCTTACTAATATTCGTGCAATCAAACATTGGTATAGATACATTTTTAGATTTATCAATGCTAAAATGATTTGTTAATTGACCAATATAAGTGTTTTGACTCAGTCCAATCAACCTCTTATATCAATCTAAATATATCCTTGTATAGAGTATGTAATCTGCTTCACCCATGTATTTCATTGAGAAACATTTACCCAACCACATATTCACGGACAGAATCATTGAGACTACATTTCAAATAAGAAGTGTTTCATCAACATAAAGTATTAGAAACACTACTATCCTCCCACTATACTACTTGTGGATGATGTATGACATTCATAGCTAAGTGGAAGATGATGGGTATGGATAGTTGATACAAGTTGTCAATCAATGCTATAAGAAGCTGATCTTACTACTTGGATAACACACTTAAGGGAGGGATGTGATGGCTAATCCACATAGAAAATTACTTGGATTGAAGCATGGAATTGGGGGCTTTTTGATCTTGTGTCAATAATCTAACTTGTAGATTGACAACGAATGAATACACAACAGAAAGGGGAAATCAGAATAATCCTCACAAAATGGAGAGAAACAAAGCATAACCTCTCTATTATAATCATGAACATCATACAAGTTCCAAGGTGGTGGATATTTATATCCAAGGGGTGATACAATATTCAATGGTCTAATATCCCAAATTCAGAAAGGATAAACATAATTTTCCCCCGTAAAGTAAAAAAGATAATGTTTTCCAAATAATATTAGGGAAAATCATCACGTAACTTTCCAAATATAGATCATCGAATTTGAATCTGTGTGAATAGATTGCTATATTTTACTTTGGTGTCCATAGATTCCATTATATAATTATCCATGTCAGAAAATATTCCAAAATTCATGAAACCATGTGGTACAAGATTAAATATTATTTTTGGGCTTGAATAAGTGAGATAATAGGCATATTTTCTCTATCCATGAAAATAGATATCCATAGGTCCTTTAATGAAGAGAGATGGGAACCCATTGTATAATTCAACCTCTTTAATATCCCTCGCATCATCAGACGTTATAGAGCCTACTCCTCCACCTAGGAAATCGACTCGGTGCCTTCAACATGGTTCTAATCGTCCTCCCCCTCTTTAAATATAATCATCCTCTAATATTCATCCTCTATGCCAAAAAAGGATAAATATAAAAAACATTGAAATTGGAACTTACAACATACTCACCTAGAAAGGATATCTTATTAGAATTTTTAATCTTCTAGAGCACTCAGAAAGTTCTATCTCCTTGTGGAATGATTTTTAATTTCTAAATGTTAGGAAATATTTCATTTCTCATTTGAATATAAACTAGGCCACCAAGATTGATCAACACTTGATTGTGACCCTTGTTTTCATTATCAACATAATTTTGGTTCATTCACTCGATATTTTTTCTTTCCTTTACATGGAGTTTCTTGATGAATTATACACAACCTTTCACATCCATGTTAGTTGATTCATGTATAGGAAAATGAGTTATATCAATAGGGGTAAGTGGGTTAAAGCTATAAATTATTTCAAAAGGAGAATATTGATTAGTGGAATGCTTGGCCCTGTTATATGTGAATTACAAATATGGAAAACACTCCTCTCAATTATTGATATTATTCTTAACAATTTTCCAAAGAAGGTATGATAGTTTCTGAATCAGCAATTATATTTTCCCATCAATTTTTGGATGAAAATTAGTGGAGAAAAGTTACATTATACCTAGTTTTCACCATAAGGTTTTCTAAAAGTAACTGAGGAATATTGTGTCTCTATCAGACACAATAATCCTAGGTATGGAATTTGAAAAAATCTAGAAATAAAAGTGCTTCAATATTAGTGGCATAATTTGTTACATGATAAGGAATAAAATGTTTCATATTAAAAAATTGATCCACCACAACAAAAATGGAATCACTCCTCTATTATTCCTTGGTAACCCCATAATAAAGTCTATTTATATGTCCTCCAAATGGGTGTTGGGTATTGTGATAAGAAGATATAATCTATATGGGATTAGATTAGATTTGTATTTATAGAAGATAATTCACTTTCCCACAAATTCTTCAACATCTATAGACATCTTATCCCAATAAAAATGCTCACTAATAACACATAATGTTTTTGAAACACAAAAATGTACCATTAACCCACCAGAATGTAACTACTCTAGTAAAATTAAATGGATAGATCAATTGGGAATAAAAATATTATCCATCTAGAATAAGAATCCACCATGTGAATAAGACTTTTACCAACTAACTCAAGTTCTATAATAACCATAAGATTCACCAAAATCACTATCAGTGGAATATAAATCCTTAAGGTATTCACAACCAAATAGTTTAGAATTAATTAAGGATAAAAGATAATTTCTTCATGAATTTGAATCAACTACAGTATTTTCTTTACCCTTTTTAGGATTTATGACATATGTAAATGATTCAATGAATTATATCCATCTAGAAATTCTCCATTTAGTTTACGTTGGCTTCTATGGTGTTTGAGATCCTCATGATCCGAATGTACCACAACCTATTTAATCAAAATATAATTCTTCCATGTTTTTAGTACTCTAAAGAATGTATAAAACACTTTATTATATGTATCATAGTTTAGGGTTTGTACATTTTACTTTTCACTAAATAAAGAAACAATATTACCTTCTTCTTTGAGTACTAATATTATGCTAATTATGCTTGCATCACATTTGATTTCAAAGGCCTTATTGAATAATGGGAGAGAAAAAAGGGGTGTGTAGGTGAGTCTCTCATTGAGTTATTTGAAATAATTCTCTTTAGTAGTCCCCAATTTTAAAGCAATGTTCTTCTTTTTCAACACATTCAATGTAACATCTATTATACTGAAGTCCTTCACAAATCTCTGGTAAAAAGTAGAAATCCCATGTAAAATTATTACCTTTCTGACAGTGTTGGGAGTCTTCCACTCCTAAATTTCCTTGATTTTTTAAATATTTACCTAAACTCTATCACTTATTACCAAAAATACAATGAAATATAATTTATGGTGTAAAAATTTACTTTTTAATGTTTCCAAACAAATTTTCATTTATTAACACATCTAGGACATTTGTTAAGTGATTTACATGTTCTTTTAAAGTTATAATATACACAAAAATATCATCAAAGTAAACTACCATAAATTCTTAAATATATTCATGTAAGGCATGGTTCATTAACCTCATAAATGTGACAAACTCATTAATGAGACCAATGTGCATGACTAACTAGTCGTGGATTCAATGTTTGGTCTTAAATTTAGTTTTCCACTGATCTCCTTATTTCATCCTAATATTATGGTAGCCACTTCTTAAATCAATTTGATATATAATTGTAGAACCATTTAACTAATGTAACATATTATCTAACATAGTTATTGGATGATGATACCTGGCCATGATTTTGTTGATGGATTTTCATCTAATTCACATTCTACATGTTTTTCCTTCTTAAACACTAGAATAACTAGTAAAACATATGGCCTAAGTCTCTATATGATATAGCCCACATATAACAAATCTTGAATTCTCATTTGAATTTATTTTTTCTCCTCTAAGTTGTTGTTATTTGAAGGGTGTCTCGGTAGTGATTCTTTGGGTATGAGGTCAATTTGAGGCTTAATACCTCTAATGTGTGGAAAACTAGGTGGCACCAATTTGGGAAACACATCTTAAATTATTCAACAATAACTCAAAAACATGTGTGAAAAGAATATTTTAAGTCATTATTACTCAATATAACCTCTTTTTACAAAGGTATCAAATGGTTTTGTTAAAAAATAAAAGCTTCCTTAACCTCACTTTTTTTCTAAAATCACACTTTTCTCTCCTCTCAAATATTTTTTTGCTCTTGTTTTTTCTTTGCTCCCCATTTTGTTTCTTCTCTCCTTTCATATTTTCCCCCAATTCTATCATTTTTCATTTTCTCTCTTTTTTTCCTCATCACCCATTTTTTCTTTTCTCTCAAAATTTGATCATAAATTTTTTTTTGGGGGACATGGGTTTGAGGGTTATAGGTTCCCCTTATAGTAAAAAAGAGTGACGGTTCAAGAACAAATCATGCATAACACATCGATCGTATTTACAATATCAAACAAACAAAAAAATATCATGCCTTAATAAGAACAACATCACACAATACCTCATCCTTGTATTTACTGACGGAGAAAAATACCTTAAACTATTGGTTAACCTTAATCTCTGCAAAATCATTCAACCACTGAAGTTGATATGGATGTTCATGCTTAGAATTAGAAGTCCCACCTTCTCCACCAACTTGGTTCTTGCTACATTGTTATAGCTTCCTCCTTAAATAATAACACTACATGCCTTCCCATGGATCTTTCACTATGTACGAAAAAGGTTATCCCACTCCTTATTCTCTCTAATGGTAATTTTTTCACTTATAACTCTCCTAGTGATAATAATTTCACCATCTCTTGAAAATTATACATTATTAATTTCAAGAGATTCCACCTCTTCCTCCACTGAGCTCTCTCCATCATCCACCCATTCACTATACTTTTTGATGGTCATGGTGGATCGATTTGGGAATTCACTAGTGATGTGATCCCTTCCTTGACATTTGAAACATCAAATATTTTGATTACTTTTTTGGTTAGTCGCAACAGTAGGTTTCTCGAGTGGAATTATTACGTTGTCAGTTTTGAGATCAATCGCCACTTTTTAATTTGATGTTTCTCAAATATCCTTCCTTGAATTTCTCCATGGAGTGAAAGGTGTAGTGGGTTTCCTCAGGTTACTCCACCTTTTCATTTTTTTCTCAATCTTGGTGGATTGGTGGATAATATCTTGTATCTAAATATGTTTTTACATCTCTACATGATAGTAAATATCTCGATTGATCCCATGTAAAAAACCAAAACATGGTTTCTTCTAATTCCACCTTAATTGTTTCTCGAATCATGGGAATTTGTACCTCCTTATAGTAATATTCAACGCTCTTGCTCCCTAATGTGTGGTATTGAAGCTTGTTGTGGAATTCACTATGGTAGTGTGAGGGAAAAAATCTCTTCCTCATGGAATACTTCATGTCTTCCCATGTTTGGATAGGATGTTATCCATATCAGGTTCTCTCCTTTTGAACTTGATCCCACCATATTAATGCATAATCAGTGAATTCAAGGGTTGTAAATTTTTCCTTTTCTCATCAGAATAGGTATGAAATGAGATGAATTTCTTGATTTGTATCTTCTATTCTAAGAATGCTTCCAAATCAATTTTCCCATGAAATAAAGGGACCTTCACCTTGATTCCTCCAAATATGTCATCCTCATGTGGCCTCTTTTGTCCTCCTCTAGGTTTTTGGAACCTTCTCATCTTTTGTAGTACATCCTAAAAATCACCATCAAAGTTCTATATCTCCTCCTCTATGATGTGGGGTAAATGTAGTGTCGGATCGTGCCATGGGTTATCATGGATAATCCTTGGGATTGTTTGATTCTCTAGGTTGACAATATTATCATGTAGCACGTAAAAAGTACTATCAAGAAGATTCATAGAATAGATCACCAAATCATTAATTTGTAGTGGTGTAACTTCCATCGTGGGAGATCTACTTCAACTTCCTTCATCACTAGCCTGAGAAATTCTCTTCCCATGATTTTATTGCATGATATGTAACAAAAAAACAAACACACATAGGAAAAAACACACATAATGATACACAGAAAATTACACATGAGAACACACACACACACACACACACGATGTACACAAAAGCAATATGTACACACTCATGCACATAAGGATAAACTATTATGCACACAAGATATACACACTCACACACACAAGGATACACACTCATACACACAATTTATAAACACTCATTCACACAAGGATACCCACATCTTAAGTGTATTTTCTTATTTATCTCCACTCTTAACACTCAATTCAAATTCTAATCTCTTATGATATCTAATACCATATTTAGTGTGATCGTGTACCACCAATCCTTCCCAAGTCAAGATTGTGTCAAGGGATGGGTTTAACACAACCTATTTTAGTGTTAAATTATTATTAAATTGTAAACTCTATAAAAGAGGGTAGAAATATGGGGGAAAATTTTGAAAATAGGTAGAAAGCTGAGGTATATGGGTCTTTCCCAATTGTGCAAGATAAGAAAAATCAATAATAATATGAGAAAAATATGATATTGTGATGAAGTAAAATAATGGATAATGTGATGTATATAAATGGAATGTTCTAATAATGTAAGGAACAGAGAAAAATTAATTTTATCCATTTTTTTCTTTTTATTTTTTTGTCAAATCTCCCCAAAAGATTCTTGCTTAGTGTTTTTAAGCATAAGATGATGAGTGGAGGGTAAGAAGTTTTTTTTGAAATATATAAAATAAAGGATGTTCTTAGTTTTCAAAATCACAAATTTATGAGGTGGGAGAATTGTTTTCCAAATACAATTCATATATATCGATTTAAATTTGAAAATAAGATGGATGTAAAATTGGATCAATGTAAAATGTTTCAATCTTACACAATGTAGGACAATTCTATAGGTTTTTAAAGAAAAGGTTTCCTTTTTTCTTTTTTTAGAATTGTTGGATAATATGGAAAGATATTAAGGGTAATGGATAAATAGAATGGAGAAAAGGTGATAGATTCTTACCATGTCATATAGAGATATGATACCAACTAATGTGAGATTCTCAGGGTTACCCGATCTTCATGGAATAGGGATGAAGATGAAGTCGGTGGTTCAGGGATAAGTGGAGGATGATGGGTATAGATAGTGTATATAAGTATTCAATCAATGATATAATAATAATTACATACTGCTTAGACAATAAACTCATGGGAGGAAAGTGATGACTAATCCACCAAAAAATGCACTTGGGTTGAGGCACAGAATTAAGGGATTTGTAATATTGAATCATCAATCTTACTTATATATTGACAAGGAATGAATTCATATGAGCCAGAGAAAAACTAAAATATTACTAACATAATGAAGAGAAAAAATCATACGCTCTCTATTATAATCATGAATGTCATCAAAGTTCCATGGGGGTGGCTATTTATATCCAAGGGGTGATAAAATAGTAGAGGGTCTAATACCTTAAAGTCAAAAAGGCGAAACCAACTTTGTCACCATAAAGTGAAAAATATAAAGTCTACCAAATACATTTTAGAAAATTAGTACATAAATTTATTACTATATTCCACTGGATTTGACTTTGAGTGCCTAGCCCATCATATATGAAATTGTTGTCCAAATATGCCATTCTAGAATTTTCTATGTGGGGAAGGCTTCGTAAATCCATGAAACCATGTGGTCCAAGTTTATAACATAATTTCTGTCCTTGAATAAGTGAAATTATTACCCTATTTTCTCTATCTATGTAAGGTGAGATCTGTTGGGCCTTTAATTAGTGAGATGAGATCCCATTATAGAATTCAAACTCTTTAACATCCTTCGTATCATCAGGACTTGTAAATCTAACTCTTCCTCCTAAGAAACAGACTTGGTGTAACAACCCGAGATTTTATGAGAATTATTCTTTTTAATTTCATTGATGTCTTGTTTTATATGCAACACCAAAGGGATATTTCACTACACGCATCCCTGACATGGCTTTCATTACATGCAATCAAGACCTTCCTCGATAGCGTGTGTAGTACGCAATACTGAGTTTCACTAAACGATATATTATTATAATATTATTATGAACTCGCCGTTATGAATAGTAATACCCACTTTTTGAAATTTTATAAATTTTATCTTTCAAAATAGACTTCATTTTTGGATTCAGAATATCGAAATTATCCTAAGGTGAATTTTTTGTATTTTTCTGAAAACATTCATTTTTTGATGAATAGTGAAAACAGTGGGTTACTATTTAAAAAACGACTTTTTAATTAAATAATTATTTATTTTAGTTAAATTTATTTTAGGTCAAAATTGATACATAATACCTATATATGTTCAATTTAATTCATTTGAGTCATTTTATAATAATTTTAGATATATTAAAATTTTATTGAACTTGTCCCCGTCCTTTACCCACCTCCTAGGAGAATTTGAAATTTTACATAAAAATTAATTTTACTGCTTCTGTGAGTGGAATTTCAAAAATCCGAGAGACACGGTTGATTTCAGTAAGAAAAATGTGGTTCAATGAGATGAAAATATTTTTTGTGAATAGTAACTTTTAAATTTTTTTACCACCGTTAAAAGTAAATAGGGTAATTAAGGGTAAAAATGATATTATTATTACCCTAACACATGTCCTAATTCTATTGGATAAGTTTAATTCGACCAAAAACAACCTTATGAATAAATATGACCATTTAGGTCCACATGGATTAGATTTGGACATTTAATATTATTTTATTTAAAGAAGAGTTAAAATAGTTAAAATTAAAGTTTAATAAATAAAAAATTTCATATAGGGTTATAAATAAGATAAATTCAAATATAAATATTAATTATAAAGATAAAATGATTTCCTACATAATGGTATTTTATTTATAATTTTTATACTTTAAATAATTTAATTGATTTATGACACAATGATGATGCAGTAATTACCTTATTAATGAAATATTAACATAATTGATGTTATAAATTCCCAAATAAATGTAATTTTAGACTTTTTATGAATTAAACTAATTTTCTAGGTTAATAGTACATGTTATTATTGATTTAATTAATTGTGTTCGAACTCATCATGCTGTTAAGATTTTCACAAAAATCAATTACCAAATAGTGTCAAAATTGACATAAAATAGTTTTTAAAACAAATATTATATTATTAACTGTTATTTTATTTTTAAAAATCTAACATTCAACCAAATGACTTATATAAGGATATATATATTAATAATGAACCAATTGGGGTTCGTTTGTCTTGTTATAGTAAGTTTATTAACCATATAGTGTAATAAAACAAAAAAGGCATGGTAAAAGTTAAATCTAAATGATAAGGTTAAAATAGTAACCTAAACTTGTATAAAATCTATTGGTTAAGATTATTTCGACCTATCCCCACCTTAGCTTCGAAAAAAATCAATTTTGAGCTATTAAAAACCGAATATGACTTTATTATAAAATAATATTTAAAGTTTTTCCTAAGGTGCCCCTCTCCTCCCTTATAAAAAGGGCACCCCTTCCCTCTTCTCTTCACATCCTTTTGAGCCTTGAAGCTAGGATAACCCCTGCAAATTCCTCTTCTCAACCTCTCTAGTTATATCATAGAGGTTCTGGTATTCTCAAAAGACCATCTCTAGTGCCTTAAGAAGAAGTTTAAAGGAGGTGCGTTGAGGACGAGGTAATCTCTTCTACCAACTCTTTCAAGTTTAATTCTTCTTCTACTTCCTATTATTTAGTTGTTTCATTACAAATTAATAGCATCATTATTACTTATATACTGATATGAAATAACCCCATTTAACCTTCTATCCATCCTACGGAAAATGAAATCACCGCGCGTGCGTACGTACGGAATATCGTCTCCACGTCGTGGTGTAATCTGTTATTCCACCACCACCTTACTTGGATGGGTATAATGGTGTAAAGAATAACTATATATGATTATTATAATATCATAATGATTCTAAGATATTATATCATCCACTTCAATTCTATTCAATAAATATGGGAATGATATCATCGCTCGTGCGTACGTACGGATTATCGTCTCCACAACGCGATGAGATTCATTTTTCATGTTAACAATTCAAGGATGTTTATAAAGTATATATAATAAGTAATATTTAAATATATGACAAAATAATTCTACTGTATTTATGTATATATATATGTATTTCATCTACTTAATTCCATTTAAGTCAATAAGGATAGGAAAACAGCGTTCATGCGTACGTACGGCTTACCGTCTCCATGAATGGTGTATTTCATTTCATTGATATATCTATTATATATATGTATATACTGAATATATATGATATATAAATCATGATTTACATTCTTGGAGTATGTAAATCATGATATAAGTAACAATAATATCAAGAACAACAAATCGAAACACGTACGATAAATGAAACGATTTTACCCAAAACGCTGCTTTAACATGGAATTTATAAAATAATGGGTATTATAAAGTCATAATTGAACCATATATCATATAATAACAATGAATATGATTCTATAATAAGTCAATGAAATTATTTAAATCATTATACAGGAGGTTCGGATACATATGAATCATATCCGACATAAGGTAAGGGATAATTTTTCAATCTCATTTTTATCCAAGATTGCTTATTCTTAAGTATTTAGTGAGGTTATATATTTCATAAATGTCCAAAAAATGTTTTCTTAATGTGTTTAATATTATTACAAATATTTTTAACGTCATTTTTACCCATCTTGTCTTTTACTTTGTGTTATGGAAGGAATCTTGCTTTTGTTTACCATACATGGTACTTTTTGACTTTTCCGTTAAAAGTATGAGGAGAATGATTTCTTTAACATATAAGGCATGAACGGATTTTTACAGTTTTATAATGCCTTATTTTCATGAATATTAATCAAAAATATTTCATGAATATTTTCATCAAAATCCATTTCTTTTAAAATTTCAATGCATTTTGTGAAAAGAAAATGATTTTGAACAAGAAAGGATATTTTCCTCAAGAATTTATCTCAAGTGTTTTATCAAAACCATTTTCCATCTAAGATGACATTATTTCATATGTGTATGTTTCAAGTATAATGTCTCTATGATTTACATGGTTTCACTTCTCTAATGTTGAAATGATATCCATTTGTTTTATATGGATTATGTTATGATGGGATGATCTTTATGAAACCCATTTTATTATTTGGGCTATGATGAATGATTTATGTTTATGTTGTGGCACAAATAAGAATGATTTCATTATGTGATAGGTAGGACCTATATCTCCCTCCAACGCATTGGGTGAAGATTTATATCTCATGAGATAGACATGGCTGGAACGGTAAGCAAATCTGGTTCAGTGTTACAGGACTGAAACGAGGAGTGAACTCGATTCAGAAAGGGACTTTGTCCACTAAGAAGGTCTTGGCAGCAATGCCTTGGCTACTATAGAAATCATATCATGTGCTTAATGGTTTCCACAATTACATGTTTTATTCCCATGTTATTTTATCATGATTAATGTTTCTTTATGATCTATACCTTACGTACTTCCATGTTTTATGTCATTGCTCAAGATTTCGATGTTTAAACATTATGATCATGTTTTTATGTTTAAATGTATATGGCTTGTTTTATTTTCTACATGCTTACCCTTACTGAGCATTTGAGCTCACCCTTTATATGTTTTCTTTTCCCCAGGACACAAATAATTGTTTTAGGTAGGAAAAAAAGAGGAAGATCTTTATGAGAGATGTTGAAGATCTTTCACCACGATTAGAAGATTATGTTCCGAGTTTCCAAAGACACTAAACTATTACGGTCCTTCGGCATTTGTTTTTGTTATGTATTAAGTATTCCGCAAAAGTAATGTAATGTCAATGTACGTCAAGATTTGAATCTATACAGTTGGTATCAGAGTAAATGTTTAGTCATCCTTTGGAAACTAGGATGCGAAAACTTTAGTGAGATCCCTAGAGATATTTCTCAGGTATGTCTAGGGATGTCCCTAAGGTTAAGTATAAGTATAGGTTATAGTCCTAGAATTATGGTAAAGATCATAGAATTAAACCTAAGATGTTATATATTGAAATTAATCCCCCTTGATTATGTTGTTTTTCTAGTAGGAGTTTTTCCTCTCATACTATTCTTTTTGGGTTTTATGAAATGGCAAGAAACATGAGGATTAATGTTAATGGAGATTATGATGGACAATGGAATGATATTCTTCATGAGAAACCAAATGAAATGGGATTTGGATGTACAAACATCATTATTATGCCTAATCAGCAATCTCATAATATGATCAATAATCTCAACTTTGGTAAGTTTCTCGACTCAGCTAATAAGAGAAAGATGGAGTTTCATAATGATCATAGAGGAAAGAAAGTTCAATTTCCTTCATGTAAATCATGTGGGAAGAGGCATCATGGAGATTGTTTCAAGGGAACTGGAAGATGCTTTGGGTGTGGAAAAGAAGGACACAAAGACAGTAATTGTAAAGGAAAAGTTTCAGTTAACACCATGGAAAAGGATAATGGTATTGCTAAGACATCAACAACAGTTAAGTGTTGTAAATGTGGAATGTACGGGCATTATGAAAGCCAATTCCCTAAGGGAAAATCTCCTAAAGAGAATCAGCATGGCCATATGGGTAATATTTATGTGGATGATGATGAAGAGACTACAAATGATATATGAGATAAAAGAACTTATGAAGCTCAGTCAATGGTCTAAGAAGCTAGCGTAATGATTGTATGTTTATCAAGAATAATGTAAGGTACTATGGAATAAAGAAAAATCTAAGGATTGTTACATTGTTTCTTTGCTTGAGTTTGGAAAGTATATGATGAATGGTACCAGTAACCCTGAAAGGTTATTCAGATATTTTTGGAAAGAAGATGATATGCTCATAATGAATGGATAAGGAGAAAATAATATTTTGGATATTATTAATGAGCTCATGACTGATATAAGGACAATCTGATATCATGGATTGAGTATATAGAAATTTTGGGATTTTTGAATGTGGGAAGAGCTGAATTTTAAAAGCATTCATGTTTTTCACTAAGGTTCAACGGGTAATAATTTTTTAAGAGAATACATGATTAAGGTATTCACAGGTTTGGAATGTGATCAAAAAGATATATCTTATGATATATGGGGGATAAATGATGGTATTCACATGTTTGGTTGATGACATTTCTAGTAATCATTTTCTTTATACTATGAGATTGGACAGATGTATTTTGGATAAGTCTAAAGACTAGAATGGATTATGTTGGACATCAGATAGTATTGTTTAAGGCTAGAACTTTTTTGGATATTATTTTTGTAATATTATAATAGTGTAGTTTTAGAAAAAGGACAACCTGCAAGACGGGTGACAACCCATCGTGTCGGACAAGGCTATGGGAATCGAACCCACAACCGAAGTGAGACATGCCTTTATCGCCTACCACTAGCCTACAGGAAGTCCCTAGTTAGTAGAAACTAGTTTTATTATATTAAGCATTATGAAATATGAATTATAAGTCCATCTTAAGAACCATATATGATTAATCTCACTATAGTTGGACTTATGTATATTTGATAACTTTTTCTAACCTTTTGTTTGAGATAGATGGAATGACCCATCATTCTATCACATGATCTTATAACACTTCATGAATGACAAATTCAACTTCATTTCCTTAAGAGATGAAGTGGAAATTGTCCAAGTAATGACCAATGGTGAGATTGTACCAAAATCAATAAAGTATTTCTTCTAATTCCAATTTCTTCAACTTTAGGGAAATGATCTTGAAAACCAAAAATATTGTCCCAGTGCACTTATATCTGATGAATTAGATGGTACCTTATATCATCACAAATTTATGTCTTTGTGATTGTTGGATTTTTCATAGCCATGTCCTCTACCACTCTTCATCAGAAGTTTATGGTTATATTTCTCGTCCATATCCGTATTTCCACCTATGTTAACCTATGTGGAAACCCAGTGATTAGTTAATCTGGGTAACCGTTACATTTCTTAATTTAATTTTTAAAATTATGTTTTAGTATTCCTTTTACGATGAGGGTTTTTACGAACGAAACATTCAAGTAGTAAACGATTTACAACCCCAACGAATTTTGAGGGCGAAATTCATTTTAACGGGGGTAGAATGTAACAACCCGAGATTTTATGAGAATTATTCTTTTTAATTTCATTGATGTCATGTATTGTATGAAACAGCAAAGGGAGCTTGCACTACACACATCCCTGACTTTTCTTGCATTACACGCAATCAATACCTTCCTCGATAGCATGTGTAGTATGCAATACCGAGTTTCACTCAATGAGATATTATTATAATATTATTATGAACTAGCCGTTATGAATAGTAATACCCACTTTTTGAAATTTTATCAATTTTATCTTTCAAAATGGACTTCATTTTTGGATTCGGAATATTGAAATTAGCCTAGGGTGAATTTTTGGTATTTTTCTGAAAACATTCAATTCTTTGTGAATAGTGAAAACACTGGGTTACTATTTAAAAACCGACTTTTTATTCAAATAATTATTTATTTTATTTAAATTTAATTTAGGTAAAAATTTATACATAATACCTATATATGTTCAATGTAATTCATTTTATTCATTTTATAATAATTTTAGATATATAAAAATCTTATTGAACTTTTCACAGTCTTTTACCCACCTCCTAGGAGAATTTGAAAATTTACATAAAATGTAATTGTACTGCTTATGTGAGTGGAATTTCAAAAATACGAGAGACACAGTTGATGTCAGTAAGTAAAATGTGGTTCAATGAGATGAAAATAATTTTTGGTGAATAGTAACGTTTTACTTTTATTTTCCACGGTTAAAAGTAAATAGGGTAATTAAGGGTAAAAATGATATTATTATTACCCTAACACATGTCCTAATTCTATTGGATAAGTTTAATTCGACCAAAAAAACCTTATGAATAAAATATGACCATTTAGGTCCACTTGGATTAGATTAGGACATTTAATACTATTTTATTTAAAGAAGAGTTAAAATAGTTAAAATCAAAGTTTACTAACTAAAATATTTTTAATATAGGGTTATAAATAAGATAAATTCGACTATAAATATTAATTATAAAGCTGAAAATATTTACTACATAATGGTATTTTATTTATAATTTTTATACTTTAAATAATTTAATTTATTTATGACACAATGATGATGCAGCAATTACATTATTAATGAAATATTAACATAATTGATGTTATAAAGACACAAATAAATGTAATTTTAGACTTTTTATGAATTCCATTAATTTTATAGGATAATATGACATGTTATTATTGATTTAATTAATTTTTTCTAACTAATCATGATGTTATGATTTTCACAAAAATCAATTACCAAATAGTGTCAAAATTGACATAAAATAGTTTTTAAAATGAATATTATATTATTAATTGTTATTTTATTCTTAAAAATATAAGGTTTGGAAAAAGTTCTTAGATAAGGATATATATATTAATAATGAACCACTTGGGGTTCTTTTGGCATGTTATAATAAGTTTATTAACCATATAGTGTAAGAAAACAAAAAGACACGGTAAAAGTTAAATTATTTAACTTAAAGTTAAATTATTTAACTTAAAGTTAAATCTAAATGATAAGGTTAAAATAGTAACCTAAACTTGTCTAAAATCTATTGGTTGAGAGTAGTTCGACCCATCCCCACCTTATCTTCGAAATAAATCAATTTGGAGCTATTGAAAACCGAATATGACTTTATTATAAAATAATATTTTAAGTTTTTTCTAAGGTGCCCCTCTCCTCCCTTATAAAAAGGGCACCCCTTCCCTCTTCTCTTCACACACTTTTGATCCTTGAATCTCGGCCAACCCCTACAAATTACTCTTCTCAACCTCTCTAGTTATATCATAGAGGTTCTGGTCTTCTAAAAATACCATCTCTAGTTCCCTAAGAAGATGTTTAAAGGAGGTGCGTCGAGGAAGAGGTAATCTCTTCTACCGACTCTTTCAAGTTTCTTTCTTCTTCTACATCCTATTATTTAGTTGTTTCATTATAAAGTAATAAAATCAGTATTACTTATATACTGATATGAAACAACCCCATTTCACCTTCAATCCATCCTATGGAAAATGAAATCACCACGCGTGCATACGTACGGAATATCGTCTCCACGCCGTGGTGTAATCTGTTTTTCCACCACCACCTTACTTGGATGGGTATAATGGTGTAAAGAATAACTATATATTATTATTATAGAATCATACTGATTCTAAGATATTATATCATCCACTCCAATTCCATTCAATAAATATGGGAATGATATCATCGCTCGTGCGTACGTACGGATTACCGTCTCCACGACGCGATGAGATTCATTTTCCATGTTCACAATTCAAGAATGATTATAAAGTATATATAATAAGTAATCATGAAATATATGACATAATAATTATACTTTATTTATGTATATATATATATGTATGTCATCTACTTAATTCCATTCATGTCAATAAGGAAGGAAAACAGTGTTCATGCATACGTACGAACTACCGTCTCCATGAATGGTGTATTTCATTTCATTCATCTATCTATTATATATATGTATATACTTAATATATATGATATATAAATAATTATTTACATTCTGGAAGTAATTAAATCATTATATATGTAATAATAATATCAATAATAACAAATCGAAACACATAAGATACATGAAATGATTTTACGCAAAACACTGCTTTAACGTGGAATTTATAAAAGAACGGATATTATAAAGTAATAATTGAACCATATATGATATCATAAAAATGAATAAGATTATTTAATAAGTTAATGACATTATTTAAATCATTATACAGAAGGTTTGGATACATACAAATCATATCATACATAAGGTAAGGGATAATTTTTCAATCTCATTTTTATCTGAGATTGCTTATTCGTAAGTATTTACTAGGGTTATATTTTTCATCCATGCCCAAAAAAATGTTTTCTGTAAGTGTTTAATATTTATACAGGTATGTTTAAAGACATTTTTACCCATCTTGACTTTTACTTTGTGTTATGGAAGGAATCTTGATTTTTTACCATACACGGTACTTTTTGACTTTTCTATTAAAAGTACGAGGAGAATGTTTTCTTTAACTTATACGGCATGAACGGGTTTTTATGGTTTTATGACGCCTTATTTTCATGAAGATTACTCTACAAGATTTCATGACTATTTTCAACAAAATATATTTATTTTAAAATTGCATGGAATTTTGTTAAAAGAAAATGATTTTGAATAAGAAAGGATATTTTCCTCAAGAATTTATCTCAAGTGTTTTATCAAAACCATTTTCCATCTAATAGGACATTATTTCATATGTGTATGTTTCAAGTATAATGTCTCTATGGTTTACATGGTTTCAATTATATAATTTTGAATTTATATCCATTTGTTTTATATGGATTATGTTATTATGGGATGATGTTTATGAAACCCATTTTATTCTATAGGTTATGATGACTGATTTATGTTTATGTTGTGGCACAAGTAAGAATGATTTCATTATTAGATGGGTGGGACCTATATCTCCCTCTAATGCATTGGGTGAAGATTTATATCTCATGAGATAGACATGGCTGGAATGGTAAGTTAATCTAGTTCAGTGTTAAAGGACTGAAACGAGGAGTGAACTCGATTTAGAAAGGGACTTTGTCCACTAAGATGGTATTGGCAGCAATGTCTTGGCTACTATGGAAATCATATCATGAGCATAATGGTGGCCACAATTACATGTTTTATTCCCATATTATTTTATCATGATTAATGTTTCATTATGATCTATGCCTTACGTACTGCCATGTTTTATGTCATTGCTCAACATTTCTATGTTTAAACATTATGTTCATGTTTTTATGTTCAAATGTTTATGGTTTGTTTTATTTTCTCCTTGCTTACCCTTACTGAGCATTTGAGCTCACCATTTATATGTTTTCTTTTTTTCAGGATATAAAGAAAGTTTTTAGGTAGGAAAACAAAAGAGGAAGATCTTTATGGGAGATGTTGAAGATCTTTCACCACGATTAGAAGATTATGTTCCGAGTTTCCAAAGACACTAAACTATTACAGTCCTTCGGTGTTTGGTTTTGTTATGTATTAAGTATTACGCAAAAGTAATGTAATGTCCATGTACGTCAAGATTTGGGTCTCTACACTTGGTACCTTCAATGTGGTTCTCATCACCTTTAGGGGAATCAACTATGTTCTATACATGGTTAGTGTGCATGAATAATATCTCAGATTCCATGAATTTCAACCATTTATCAAAATGGAAACTCTCAATGGCCTCTTGGTGGGAAGTAGATTCATCTCCTATTAACATTATTTCATAATCATTTTCAACATGATGTTCATATCTCTTAGATATCTGATGAATTATACCACACCATCAAGGTTCTTGTGTAAATTGATTCAGTTCTTTGACCACAACTCTTTATGGAAGTATCTTGACTACAATATCATGAACACTTCCCTTTTATTTATCTTGAACATTATATGTTCAATTTTCATCCCACTAACAACATGATTTCCTTCTCTATAATCATAGAAAATTGGGCTATAAACACTTCTTTATCATTAGAATTATAGAAATAATATTCCATGGTTTCTCTTGAATCACTAAAAAATAAACACTTATCAGATTTGGAGTCAATTTTATCATAATATATTCTGTGTGTGAATGCTTTATAACCCTAACTCCTCATAAAATACATTTTTTGACTTTTCCAAGTTCATATTTCATATATTGTCTTTATGAATCCTTTCGATAGATCGCAGTTTAGTATAAATGCAGTATCCTCTAGAGAATAAACCAAAAACTAGATAGGAAGGTCACATAAACTCATCATCGATCTAACCATGTTTAACATGGTACGATTCCTCCTTTCAGATACATCATTACATTTTGGTGTTCCGGGAGGAGTGAGTTTTAAAATAATTCCACAATATCTTCGATGAACTATGAATTCGTGGATCAAGTTTCAGCACCCCATTATGATCAGAGGAATTTACCTGTTTTCTTGGTTGATTCTATAAATCATTCTAAAACACTTTGAACATTTAAAAAGTTTCATACTAGTGTCTCACCATAAAAACTTTACCATACCAACTAAATCCATCGATAAAAGTAAAAATGTATCTAAAACCACCATTTTCTTAAGTACTCATTGGTCCACATACATCACTATATGAGATCTAATAGTGAACCACCCCTCTCACCTTTTCTCCAAAAAGGTAGCTTTTTCAATTTTTCCCAATAAACAGGATTCACATGTCTCAAATGATTCAAAATCAAATGAGTTCAATAATCGATCTCTATGAAGTCATTGAATGTGTTTCTCATTTTGAATGTCTATAGTAAAAATTCCAATGATATGTGTGATTAGAATCAACCTTGACCATCTTATTCTAAATGTTATAAGACAGATTATCCATATCAAGAATATATAAACCATTCATTATATTCCCAATTCCATAAAACTTTTTATTCTTATATATATATATATAATATTATTCTTAATAACGAATGAAAATCCCATATTGTATAAAATAATACAGAAATCAAATTTATGTTTATGGAAATAACATAATAATATATTTTCAATTATAGGATCAATCTACTCGTTAAAATTAGATCATAACACGACAATAAAATTCGAATTTAGAACTGTTTTTTAAAAATGTCTCTAATTTTAAATTTTAGCGAAATTTCATGAAAAATGTCGCTAAATTAACAACATTTTCAGAAAACATTGCTAAATTAACGACGTTTCATTAAAAAGATTGCTAAATTAGTGACATCGCCTGAAAACCATCACTAAAATATCCACGTTTCATAACAATCATCACTAAAATAGCGACGTTTCCTAAAAAATTGCTAAAATAGGGATGTTTCCTCTTAAACATCGCTAAATTAATGACTTTTCCCCAAAAACATCACTAATTTATCAATATTTCCTAACAAACATGGCAAATTAGAGATGTTTTCAGGAACGTCGCAAAAAATATATATTTATATAGCCCATTTCCCTGCATCGATGTAAATATATATTTAGATATATATACGTATATTTACATATATATATTAATATATATAGACACATACACATATATATAAACATATATACAAATATATATTTTTTTTTATAAAGTGGAATATATATATATAATATAAATATAATATATTAATATAAACATGTATATATAATATGAATAGATATATATAATATGATATAAACATATAAATAAAAATAAAATATAAACATATATATATATAAACATAAAATATAAACATATATATATATAATATAAAACATAAACATTTATATATAAATATAATATAAACATACATATATAATAAACATATATATATATATATATATATAATATAATATAAACATAAAATATAAAATATAAAATATAAAAATATATATATTAGTATATAAATATATATATATATAATATTAATTTTTAAATACTGAAATCTATTTATATATATATAACATAATACAACAAAATAATTTAAATTTATTCATGTTTTTAAGAAAATATAACTACTTTAGTAACAATTTTACCAGTATTTTAATATATGGCTAATTATATATATATAATAATTTTTATATATATGTACACATACACATATAAATTTATACACACACACATATAAATGTATATATATATACGTACATATATATAAACATATATATATTAATATTAGCATATAATATATATATAATATATACACATATGTATAAACATATATGTATAATATAAACATATAAATATATAATATAAAATATAAACATATATATATGATATAAACATATATATGTATATATAAACATAAAATATAAAATAAAATAATAAGATAAAAAATATAAATGTAGGTATATTAATATATAAATATATATATATATATATATATATATAATATTAATTTCTTAAATATTGAAATCTATATATATAAAAATAAAATAAAATATAATTATTTTTTAAAATTCAAAATAGGTCGGTTGGTTGTCCTCTTTGTTGGTAAGAAGGAGGTCCATGGATCCAATCCTAGGCAAGGAGGGATTTCTATTTTTACATTGACAGGGAAAGGGAAAAACATGGTGCTGGAGGTTGAGGTGGGAATTCAAGTGGAATCAAAGGGTTCATGTGGAGACGGGATACTTGAGGGGGGGAGGAGCATGGAGGTATTGGAGGGGAATCAAGCGGGTTGACATACAGGGATGGGTGAGGCAGGGTCGAGAGGTAGCAGAGGGGGTGGGGATGAGGCAGCACTAGAGGGTATCGAACGGGCTTGGTTGGGTGAGTTAGGGTCGATAGCAGTGGATGGGGTGAGGAGGCATGGGGAAGGGATGGGTGAGAAATATAAAAAATATATAATTTTCAAAATAAAATATTTTTAAAAAAAATATAGACATTTCCAGAAAACATTAGTAAATTAGGTTTCAATTATCAACATTTCAAGAAACATCTGCAAATGAGGTATCACTAAATAGTGATTTTTATAAACATTTTGAATTTTGTGACATTTATTTATAGACATTTTCTTGAAATGTGGAAAATGAGGTGTCACTAAATAGTGACATTTACAAATTTCACTAAATTTGTGACACTTCTAAACGTCATTAAATTAGCAACACCTCATTTAGCGATGATTTTAAAAAACATTGGTAAATGAATTAGTTACATTTTAAAATGTCACTAAAGAAAAAAATCCCTAATTATATTATTTTTAGTGTAAGTGATAACTTCTAATTCATTAACTTTTATTCCATTACTGATGCACAGATCTACTTCACACATGATCAATTCCATCCAATGTTTGAGTCTGTATTTTTCAATAGAAATGTGTGACACAAACACGATATCAAATACCCATAAGTCATATTTTTAGAGATTTATTTAAATAACATTCACATTTGGGTACTCTGGATGCTTCTCCTTGAAAGGAATTCTCAATCTTTGATACCAATTTTTAACTATTTATGTGTCATAAATATTAAAGATCTAAATATGATTAGTGTCTTGTATGAAATAATCTAAAACAAAGATATATCAGTAGGAGAGTATCATGTATTATATCTTTTCAATGAGGTATTCAAATGAAATATCTCCCACTAAAAATGATATCCCAACATATCATATCCATGTAGTTATCCAATATCTATATTTCACTAAGCAATGAGTCTTCTTTAGCATACCTTTCTTCACTTAATTTTTGAGTTAGGGAAACACCCCAATCACAAATTTTTTTAACTCTCAAATAGTTGACCAGACAACCATTTATCCAAATCCATCATATGGATAAACTCAACTTCATTCTTCTAGTAACCTTATGAATGGTTTCCAAGATGAATTTTACCTAAATGAAATTTCAAAAATAGATTAATAATGGAAAACCCATGGGACACATTATTTAGAAGAAACTACCCAAGTGTGATCCAATTTTACCAATTTTCTTGTTTTCATTATATAATATAATTTCGGGGCACCATGTTTTAGCAAAACCTACCTGATCAAATGATCAACGTCTTGAAAAGTGTTTCTTGTTAAGGAATTCCACAATTTGTATTTATGGGGTTTTCTTTTAGGGTATCATCTAATTAATATACATCATATGAATATTAATTTCATTACTATTACATCATATGAAATCATTATCTTCTCATGTCATATTGCCTTTCTATTTATTCCATCTTCTAGTGATTTAGGTTTGGAGTCCCTATTCCAGTCACCAAATTAATTTGTTCACAGCACATTAATGTGTGACTCTTTACACAACCCAATAATTTTTTGTTCATCACCCAAAAGTAAATTTTAATTATATTAATACATATCCAAATGTATCATTTCATAAGGTACATGAACGCTTCATATAAAGTCATATAGTTATATGATATTTTCAAAACTCAACATGAGTAAGCCTGAAGAAATAGATAGTCAACCCCATTAACTTTCATAACCAAGGAAAGCCTCAAAGAATGTATGTGGTCCAACCCCAAGTCCAACTACTAGGGGATACTTTACTCAAGGTATAATTTAATTAATTATATCTCTAACACCTGATATGCACAAACCATGCCCAAAAACTATTTTCATACTCATAACACTAATTACAAACCAAGGCCAAGGTAGATTTAAAAAAATATCAAACCTAGCATTATATTCAAGGATCTATCCTATAAGGAACTTATCATATAAATAGGAATACACAATATTCACATTTCCAAAAAAAATGAACTAAACATGAATATCAAAGAAATGTAAAAGATAAATAAGCAATTTATTTAATTTCCAAAACATGTGACATTTATGAACTATTCATCAGGAAATGATGATTATAAACATATTATAAATTATAAATAATATAAAAATATAATATTCATTTCGAAAATAACCCATTCATATTTTATATCAAACAAAATTTTTATGATTTTTCATGAATTATAAACATTTTAAAATTCAATATCTATAATATAATTTTTTTTATATAATCTAAATATCATATAATTTTTAATTTTTAAAATTTTTATAAATCACCTTTTCGGATTTACAAATAATCCAGTTAAATCTATATCATAAAACATTCCATTTAATTTTTTAAAAGGTGATTTTTTAAAAAAATATTTATCAATTAACCATAAACATTTTATAGCTAATTAATTTATAAAGAAATTTTATAAAATTTTCTATTTCAAAATATATTTTATCATTATTTTTTGAGAATTTATTAATAATATAATTATATTTATAATTTAATAATCTTAATTAAATAAACTTTATTTATTTTCATAAACAAGAGTAATAAATATGAACTTTTCATATTTGAAAAACGTCAATAATTTTCTTATTAAGTCTTTTTAATTTGTTCTGATTTTATAAACCAGTTCATAAATACTAATAGAAAACTAATTGAATTAAATTTTTATTTAATTACTAAATTTTAATTTTAAAATTTATTTCTAGGCCTTAAAATTCTCATTTTACAATTAAAATGTGTTTTTCATAAAATTATAAAGATGTTGATTCACCAAATAATCTTATACTTTGATACCAATGATTGGATTCATATGATCATCATATATCCATATGCAGTGGAAGACAATGCAAAAAAAATCATATCTATATACAAGAATCAAACTATAAACAAAAATGTAAAAAACATACCCTAAAATGCCAACAATAAATGTTTTATTCTTCCTTGATGAAGGAGAGTTCTTAATAAAGATCACAAAAGCACCCTTACTCCAAGGGGAGGACACCAACCAATGGATCTATAATCATATCCTAAGGATTCCAAAATGATGAAGGGTTTCTAATGCCTTCATCTCAAATAATAAACAACAGTATAGGAGGAAGAGAGAATTGAGAGGCTTGGAGACAATTAGTTTCACTCAACAGGAGGGATCTCATCACTTTATACGGCCTTCCATTAAACATAAACATGACATCCATATTTCTGTATCCATATACATTTATGTCAAAATAGAGTACCTGGAAAAAAGCGACAACAATAGTCTTCTTCTTCCACAGTGAAGGAGAATGTATATAAAGATTATAAAGCAGTGAATAAAAGCACCTTGCCTTCAAGGGGGAATATGGGAAAATGGATCCAGGATTATATCATAGGGATACCCAAATACAAAAAAGATTCTATCAACTTCATACTATATGATTAATTTCAATATTTGAGGAATATGGAATTGAGAGGCTTGTGTATAATCAGTTGTACTCAATAGGAGGGATCAAATCCCTTTGATAGTAATTCGTGACACATTTAATTAAATGAATTGCGTCAGCCATATTTATGTATCCATAAACATTTATTCCCATTGATATTAAGTTACTGAATCATATTAAATGTATATTAATGAAATTTAACCCATTCATGACAGATTATAACTTAATGAAACCACATAAAAGATAAATTCACCAAAATTAGAGATTGAATTTAATTTATTTTAGTGAATATTCAAAAAAATTGAATTATTTTTATTTTGATAATTATTTATAATTAACCTTTGATAATTAGCATAATTATGTTTTTATAATTAATTAAATTATAATTTTATACTTATATCTTATTATCATTCAAAAATTAGTTTTGGATAATTCGATGAATTTCTCATTTTATAATTCTTATAATTATTTTTCGATAATTTCACAATAATTATCTATTTATAAAAAAAATTATATTATCATTTGATAATTATATGCAATTATTCTTTATTTTTATCTTCTAATAATGTCACCCAAATATTATTTGATAACCTAATTACAAAATATCCCTTGATAAATTAGGTTTAATAGCTTTAATTTAAAATCAACCATTTTTCAGTACTACGGAATAAAGGGAAAAATGGGAAGAAAAAAATAAATAAATAATAAAACCAACTTATTTCTTCCTCATATAAACAATGCCTATGGAGAAATGAAGGAGAACACACACCAAGTTTTGGAATAAGGAAAATCTAAATTGAATAAATGGGTCTTCACCTGTCACACATAGAGAAGTCCCAAGGTTTCTAAAGCTTGACTGAATCGACAAAACCCATAAATGAATGGTTTGGTTATTTAGAACCCCAAAGTCGCATACATGTTCATAAATTTAAGTACCTCAAATTAAAATCCAATATTAATATGTTATTTAAACAAAAAATGATGGAAGGGTGTTTAAATTCATCACATTAATGAATGGATAATTTTAATGGGTAAAACATAGATGATTTCAAGGCTTTTGGATTGAAGTTGCATGAATAATAGAGGTCCTGTAGTGTGAAGCATGAAAAATGAATATGAAGAAGAATAAGGAATTAAAATTAAATAATAAAAAATAATTATAATTAAATAAATAAGAGTAAAAACAACCAACTAGGGCGTGATCAAACCAGACACCGACATGAATAAAGGTTATGTCGTACCTAGGGTAAAACATGTATTTAAGATTTAATGGAAGTGTATGATTTTATAACTAAAACACAATTCGTGATATATTCCATTATTTTAGACAAATTTTTCACGCATAATATAATATATTTAATATTTTTATTCTATAATTTTTGGGGATCTACGGGATCCAGAATCCCAAACTAACTCAACAACTAACCCTGAAAATATTCCATAGAATATTTAAAATTGTTAAAATGATTTTTATCCTTACTTAAATACTTTAAATAATTTATAAACTAATTTTTTATTGATAAATTACCTTTTTAGACAAAAATACTCATAAATTAAAAACAAAAGAGAGTTTTATTATTATTAAAAATTGAAGATATTTCAATTATCCACCTATAATGAAATACCATCACCAAGAATTAACTCTAGTGTTATTTCTCAAGTAACATAGGTCACTGAGCTTAAACATCATACTCTCACTCTCGTGTCTCTTCTAGGATTCTTCCATGCTTCCCATGAATCTAAACAAGTTGTACCATCTTTCCTCAACAAAGTTTCTCACAATACTCTATAATCTAAACCAAAAGTTCCTTATAAGATACATCAGGATCCAAATCCAATCCCTCTTTGTTGATGAAATGTGTAGGATCAGCCATGTACCTCCCGATCCATGACACATGACACTTTTTGTGCTTACCTCGGTAAAGGGAAGGAAGATCCAAATGATATGCCACTATCCCAAGGTGTTCAGTGATCATGAAGGGTCCCAAAAACTATGGTGAAATATTTTTTTTCTTCTTTAGACATCAGTAGAGTAATCATGGAGTCACTCTTAAGAAATCTTATAATGAACAATGAACTATAAAGGTATCCTCCTATGGCTGGTATAAGATATCTACTTTCTCTAAGTGATGATAAAACTATGATGGATCATCTACACTCTCTCAGATGTCTCCTGAACCAAAATGGTCCCCAAAACTACTTCCTCACCTACCTCATGCCTATAAATAGGTGATTGACGTGGTATCCTATAAATATCCTCATAAGGTACTATATAAATTGAATCCTTGTAACTATTTTTTTATGAGAAATCAAACAAGGATAGATAACCACCTCAAGCTCTAGAAAAGTTTAGTCTGAAACCGATAATCATATCCTCCATTATGTGTATAGTTCACTCGGACTTTCCCTCTGTCAGAGGATATTACATTGTTCTCAATCTTAGTCAAGTCCTTAGATAATTATGCATGACCTTCCAAAAGAATCACAAGAAACGTGAATCTATATCTAGTGAAATTAACAGGGGTACTCCATGTAAGTGTATGATCTATTGGATGTATATATTTCCTATATTTTCTATAGAGTGGGACTCTATGATCAGTAAAAAGTGACAGACCTTTGTTAACCAATTTTTAATCACCCAGACTGCATATCATCTCCTAGATTTCTTGGGAAAACCTATCAATAAGTACTAAATGAATTCCTCCCACTTCCACATGGGCACCTGAAGAGTCTTGAGAAAATACCCAATATTCTAGTGGTCATAATTTACACTCAATTAGGTAAGGTGTTAAAACACAAACCAAGAAATGTCCCACTTCATCCATGGTCACCAAAACTGATGCATAATGTAGTGGTACATATTTTTTTGCACTAGGATTTACCAACCATATCGAGGTAAGGATGTCTCTCATCAGCTCCTCTCTAATATAATCAAGTACTACCATTATACCATGCACAATGATCACATTAGTGTTTCCCAAAGTGCACCAAGGTATCAGGTTAACCCTAGCATGCAGTTACCATATCATAACAAACTCTCAGTCAGACTCATGTCCAATCATTACTAAATCTACCTGAGAATATGCAACCACCAAGGGAGAAAAAGTCATTGATTCCTGATCCCCTAAATCATCAATCCTACAGACGTCCAATAAGCACATCAATCACCACTCCTCCTAGGAAGGCCTATCAGAAAGCTCATTCTAAAACTATGTTTTATAGATAGTAGAATCCCACAATTAATTTAAGTTTCCCTTTCTCATAAAACATCTCGATGTCAAAAATCTGTAGATACTAAACCTAATAACTCAATCTTATATTCAGGTCTCATTGTGTGAAGATATATTGAGGGTTATTATGTTCAGTGTAGACAATAATCCTCTTCTCGAAGAGATAGTGACACTAAAAATTCAAAATGGAGACCAAGGATACTGGCTCCATGTTGTGAGTAGGTCAGTTCCACTCATAGGGTTATAACTAATGTGATCAATATGATACTAAATTTTCAAACTCCATTAGCACTACTCCAACACCAACATCATATGCATCACAATATACGTCATATTAGATCTATGGCTCAGGTAGTATCATCACTAGAGTTGTATTAGACTTTCTTTTTTCTCAATAAACACCTCTTCACACTTTTCCATACATCATAGAATTAATGCATTGTTTTTTATCATGGTCATTGGTGTTGATAATTGGGAGAAGTCCTGCATAAACCACCAATAATATCATGCTTAACTGAGAAATCCCTTGATCTTGAACACATTCCTAGGACGTGTCCAAGACATGACTTCCTACACTTTCTCTGGGTCCATAGAAAATCACCTCTTAATAGACTATGGGGAAACATTAAATTCCTACAGGGCTACAAAAATTTAAATATTTATAAAAACTAAAATAACCTAACTATAAAATTGAAGTAACTGGTATATCGGAGTGTTGAACCGACATGGATGGTCAGTATGATCTAGATTTATTTTTGGAATTTGAAATTCCATTGATCAATTGTTTGAAGAGAGAGAAATAAAGAAAAAAATTGATTTGGTGTTTTGGAGTCAAGATGTTGTATCATTCCATGTTCAGTGATTTTCATGTTCATGTGGTAGATATTCAATTAATTATGTGTTCATGCATATTTTTTTAGAATTGGGTGTTTGGGGATCTTTCCTTAGAGTAACCTTCGCTAATCTAATATATGAACTATTGGTATGGTCAAATACTTAGTTTTCTTATAGGATTAGGTGACCAAAAACATTATTTAAACATTATCATACTAGTTTTTATAATGGATATACACAATCTAGGTCCATAATTTGATTTAATTAAAAAACTCCTTAAATCATAAAAAAATGGTCATGCAACGCAATAGAATGGGGTTTATAATTTTAAAACAAAAATACATCAACCCAAACATGAATTAAAAAAATTATTCATATGAAACAATTCCCACTAAAATCACATCACCAAACACAATAAAATATACCCCTCATGCTAATCATGAAGAGGAATGACAACATGGTTATCCGAAGAAAAATTGTAGTTGAAGTATGGATCTACAGTCAAAAAATCATCTCTATTAGTCTCCTCCTCCATCTCATCTCATGGTATGTGTGGTGGTTCTTGAATATAAAGGATTACATGTATAATCTATCATATCTAGTGAATTTAAATATCTTGTTATTTTTGAGTTATGGTGTAAATAGATAATTTATTATGTAAAATGTGTGTCCTGACTTCTCCAAATTTTCTTCTCAACGAACTCACACTGTAAAATATTTTTTTACACCATAAGTTGTGTTACTACTGTATCATCTACCTTAATGGGCTCACGTCATGAATTTTTTTATGATGTAAATGGGAATGGAATCCTTCTTTTATCTCAACATTATTAGGATGTAAACTCTATTTATAATGCATATGTTTTCTGTGTGTCTTTAAAAAAAGATGTGTATCTTCTTTTTATGGTATGAAAAGACGACGTAATTATTTATGTATCCCTGTTTTATTCCCAAAACATGATGTAAATAATTTGTATCCCATAAAATATGTCTCTTCATAGTTTCTTCAATTATTAATCTTCATAGTTCTACCCTTATCTATTCTAGCTTCTATGTATCTCTTGGATTCAAAATTCTGAATTCGTGTCGTGATATAAATTGTCATGATGTTATATGCCTTTAGATCACTATATTTGCTTTTTTTCATTTATAAGATATTGGTTATATCCTTCCATGAATTACAAAAAAAAATAATTCAATTGGAATATGGGAAAGAATATCAATTAAATTGAAAAAAAAAAATATTTTATTAAAATATGAAAAATATATGCATGAAATGTACATCTGAATTAATTCAGACATTTCCTTAAGGATTTAATCTCAATATACTAAAAAGGTCTCTTAAATTACCATTCTTCAAATTTAATGTCAATAATATAAATTTAACAAATAGTAAATTTAAACGTTCAATAATCACATGTGAAAATTCATCAATGCCTCCTGTTTCAAAGAAACAAATCAACCAGGTATTTTAATTTTATTCTTTTGAAATAATTAATCCTTTTAATTTATCCATTTTAATTTTTCAATTAATTATTAATACTCATACCATTTTCAATTTACCTCACCTGAATTATTAATCACCTTATCAAGGTAAAAATGTGAGTACATTTCAACACATACATCAATAACATGTCACATACCATAGGCTTGTAAGGAATTTTACATCTTCACTGTGAAACGGTAGAATCACAAATAATCATGAGGGATTCGTTGTTTGGTTCAAAAAAATATGAATCTTAAGGGTTGGAGGGTAAATTATTTGAAAATAAATACATCTCAAAAAGGATGTTTGACTCTAAATAATAATACTTGATATCAATAGATAATCTCAATGGAAATCTTCCTTTATAGATTTAATCTCTATCTTCCCCCCTAAAATCTTAATGTGGGTTCAAGATACAAGTTATCATAATGAATAAATCCTGCTAATTTTTTTATTCTTTTTTTTTTAAATTGAAACTTCATAAAAATATCACATCCACCCCCTAAACACATATGATGAAAGTCTCATGGATACAAAATGGTAATTTTTTATCCTCCTAAGAAACTAACATTTTTTATGTTTTAATTGTTACAAGATAGTAGAATAATAAAACATAGTTAATGATAACATTTACTTACACAAAATCTTATTAAAACCCACCAAAAAAAATCTATTCAGAGCATTATATCATTATATACCATGGAAAAACTATGCACCACACTTATTATTTTAAATATCATGCAGCACAATGAGTGTAGGGTTGGAAAGTATATAATAGTCTTATAACACATATCTCTTCCTATCAAGTTCATTCATGGATTCTATGGTCTTAAAAAAGATTAATGTAATGTGGTTCCAAGGTTAAAGTGTTAAATAAAATAGATGCATTCATCATATAAAAAGTTATTTTTTTCAGTAAAAACTTTGATAGGATTCCATGAAAGTTCTATAAGTGAACATATCTGAGTCGCTCAGGAAATAATCTATTGAGGAATGTTAAATATTGGTTCAAAGAATGTATCAGAAATGATAATAATGGTTGAGAAAAATACTCAAGAAAATTAATATGAATAATAAAATTCAATTAATGAAAATATCATAAACTCATGGTAGGGAAAATCTCAGAAAATTTTCAATTAAAAAAATTGGCATGTTCCCCAAAATCCTGATTTTTCAAATTTAGAACCACATGTTTCTATGTACTAATTCTCTTCTGATTTTTCTATTTCAAATTTTTTGACAAATAAATTTTAAAAAAATCACTTGAAAAGTATCATAAAATATTTATTTCTTCTAGATCATTTGATTAAAACAAAAAACTAAATGTGGGGCATGAAATTTCAGTTAAAATTTATAAAAAAAATTAAATTTGGAGACTACATTTGAAAAATATAGAATTAAAATGATTACTCCCCTTTCAATGAAATACATATATAGGGGCGTTCCGTTTTTCCCTTTCCTTAATAATGATTTTTTTCTAGTGGCTTAATGGACATGAAAAATTAGAAACACAAAATTTAAAGTACAGGTCATTTTTAATGAAATTTAACAATATTGGGAAATTGTAAAAACTCTTAAATGAAGACAAAATAAAAAACTTAAAAACTCATGTTGCCTCCCATAGGTGTTTTGTTTAAAATAATTGGCTAAACCATATATAGTTAATCTAGAGTGATAAATGATTAAAATTATTTTACCTGATCAAGATCTATAAATATTCTCAACTCTGACTTGTCTACCTAAGCATGACACATTTATTTCCCTGAAAAAAACTTGATTTCCCTACTGGTAAAACTTTGTTAATCTCCATTGGTCTAGTCCACCATTTTATTTTTAGGGTATAAATTTCATGTTTTAAGTTGTGAACTATCCAAACCTATTTTCTTTCTTCAAAGTTTTGTGTAGCAGTCGTATCTCCACCATTGGTGATATTTTCTCTTAGATTACCTCTTTTTTATCTATTGATTCTTCTTCATTAGCCTAAATGGTACATACAATTTTATGTTATTATAAAATATAACCCTATTTAACTTCATACTTTTCATCTTCTTTAAATACATTAACATTTTGTTATAGTTCATCATTGTTCAGTGTATGCTGGAACTAACTTGATCATTTCCCACTCTCAAACACAGATCACCACTTTATTTTATGATCAGTACTCACCGAGTAGACAAAAATGGTCTTCAAAGAGTAAGTGGAGCTTTCTCCTCTTACATATAAAAAATTAAAAATTACATGGAGAAAATGAATGTGTAATCATTGATTTAAATTTATTGAATCGGTCTTAGTAGGAATTTTATGGTTAAATATTCTAATTGTTGTGGAACTCTTATAGTATTTAGGCCCTACAATTCTAAGATATTGAAGGTGGTGTATAACATGATGTTAATGCTCACACGTAAATCATTTAAATACTTTCCAAATTTATTATCCCCAATATAAATAGGAATCTAAAACTACCTAGGTCTTACTACTTTTTGGTTAGGTCCTTCGAACCCACACCAGAACATTCTCTTTAGAGTGTTATCATTTTGATCTCAACTAACTTGATTTTTTTCATCACCAACTGTTTCGTGAATTTTGAGTACATTGAAATATTATAAAGGGATTATACAAAATGAATATTAATTTTCAGATTTATGAATTATTTTATAAAATTACCTTTTTTCGCTTCCATCTTTCTCTACTTTATCCTTTCAGGAAATGGTAAATGTGGATTATATGGTGGTGGGTGTTCCCACCATGTCTATTATTATATATATTGATCCTTATTATCCCCCATATCTTTAACTTATTTATCAGAATTATATTATTTCTATCTTATTCTTGGCATAGGGTTTTCCTTGGGGACTTTTCCACTTAATAAGGTAATAGATTTCAAATCTAATCATGGGTGAATTTTTGGATTTTCTGGTAAAACTCCTCTTATCCTTTCCCTAAGTTTTTCAATGATCTGACCAACTTGAATCTCTAAATTACACAACTGAACCTTTTGTTTCATTGATTATTCCTTTTTTTCCTTGAGTAAATCCCTGATCAACATCATGAATATAGATAGCATCTCCACCAAGGAGTGTACCAATCTTGAAAGCAAGGGACCCCGCGATGCTTGTTGTTGAAATCCATATGGCCTTTGTTGGTACCCTTTCTCTTGCATGTATTGGTGATTATACACCTGAAATTGGTTTTTTCAATTATAATCAATAAAATTTTCATCTTTATTATATAAACTTGGTGATAATAGATACCCATCATTATGTCCATTTTCATAGTCATGGAATCCATTAGGGACACCATCAAACTATTTTACACCATTTTCACCCCTCCATTGGGTGGTTTCTATCTTCCACTGAAATATATTGTTGTAAATATCTTCTATATAGTTGTAGCTCTCCTTAGGATACTTCTTCATCAGTGATCCACCGGATGTTGCATCTACAATGGACCTATTTTCCTATGACTAACCCTTATAAAAAAAATATCATCATCCATATATCAATCCTATGATGAGGTATTTTCTAGTTAATTAATTAAATAATTACCAAGCACTATAAATGGAATCATCATCAAATTGATTAAAAATTAAAATATCTACACTGATATTCATTGATTTTGATGGTGGGAAGAGTCAGGTTTCAAAGTTTCTCACCAACTCATCCCATGTAGTATTGGAATTGGAAAAGAGGTTTTGGATTCCTTCCATTTCTTTTTCATTTAGTTTAAATCTAAACAATATTATCCTTACCACATTAGTGTAGACATTATTAAATTTAAAAATGTTGTATAGTTCTAGAAAACTCACTATAATAGAGATAGGATCCTCATGCGGTAGCCTGGAAAATTGAATAGAGTTTTAAATCATCTAGATAATTGATGGATTTTTCTAAAACTAAGGTGAAATGACCAGTGGAACCTGAATATAGGGATAAATTCCAAATTTTGAGGGTCTCCCATAATATATATGTGTGTGTTTCTCTAATGGTGGTCATGGTTCTACTTCAGCCTTGACTTATTGTTCATGTTATTTCATACTTGCTTCTTTGTCTTTTATCTACTAGAGTAAGGTTATCTCTAGATATAGGTCATATACGAGATCTTAAACTTCTTAATTCCCTCGATAAGAGTAGTCATGAAACTAATTTGGACCTAAAACTAAATCAAGATATAAACAATTGCAAAACAGTGAATTAAAATAAAAAATTATGGTAATTTCTAATTATCCTTAGAAACAACGGTAACAATCCCCAATAACAGGACATAAATTTTGAAATCCTACTGGGTATTGTAAAATTTATATAAGGATACTCTAATTTAAATATTTATAAAAACATAAATAACCTAACTATAAAAAAATAGAGTAATTGGTATGTTTGAGTGTCGAACCCACAGGGATGGTCGATATTCTCAAGATTATTTTAAGTAAATTGAAATGAAATTAGTTGTTTGTTTAAAGTGAGAGAAAAAATAAAATAAAATTAATTTGGTTTTTTGGAATTAAGATGATGGAGCATGACACTTTCTATGATTTTTAGGTTCATGTCATAGGTATTCAATTAATTAAAAGTTCATTCTATTTGATGTTGGAATTAGTTCTTTAGGGATCAATGGTTTGGATACCCTTTTCTAATCTGATATCTTCACCATTGGTATGGTTAACTACAAGGTTTGGTTGTAGGATTATGTGAACCAAAACCCTATTTAAACATAAATGTACTAGATTTTCATATGAAATCAATGGTGAATAGTAAATTTAATGAAATGAAACACCTAAAATATCAAAAAAAATGTTAATGTAATGTAATAGAAAGAGTGTTCAAATTGTAAATAAATAATACATCAACCCAAACATGAATCTAAAAATAATACATACATAGAAATTGCCCATAAAATCACATCACCTAGCACAATAAAACAACCACCTCATGTTAATCATGAGGAGGATTGTTGACATAGTTAATCAAAGAATAATAGTAGTAAAGAATGGTAGTTAAAGTAGGGATCCACAGTCATGCACTAATATCTGGCTATCTCCTATGTCATTTAGTCACATGTTATGTCTTATGGTGCTTGAATATATAAACTTCCATTTATAATATCTCATATATGGTATATTTAAATCTATTTTCACTACAAAGTTATTATTTAAATTGAAAATTTATGATGTAAAAAAGTGCAGCCCAACTTCTCCAAATATGATCCGTGATGAACTCACAGCGTAAAATGTTGTTTTACGATGTAAATTGTGTGACCTCCATTTGTTATCCCTCGATGGACTCGCATCATAAAATATTTTTTACGATGTAAATGGGAATTTCCTTATCCTTCTTTCTCAATAGTCTAATGATGTAAACCATACTTATAATGTAAATTTTTTCTATGTGGCTTTGAAGGAAGTCATGAGTTTTCATTTTATGACATGTTGGGTCACTGTAATTATTAGTGTAACCCTAGATTCATCTGAAAACATGGTGTAAATTCTAGTTACATCATAAAATATGTGAGTTCTTAGTTTCTACAATTTTTCAAACTTTTGGTTCTTCAAATATCCATTCTAGCTTCCATATCTATCTTGTCTTCAAAATTATGGTGTTGCACGGTGGAAATAAGTGTCATGGAGAGAAGTGTTTTCATCTCACTATATTTTCCTCTATCCTTTTCAATTTCTAAATATTGGTTACATAATTCCACAAATCACAAAATCAATCAAAAATTGGAATTTTGGAAAGAATAGAAAATAAATTATAAAAATTAGTGTCTTAAAATACTAAAAAATATATGCATGAAATATTAAAATCACCTCCCAAATATAGAATCCATACTTCAACAACTTGGTGTAAATATTATGTGATCGAAGTGTACTCAGTACAATCACAGGGTTCCTAGCTTGATTCTCTGGTTTTTGTGAGTTGATGAGGATGCCTTCGATGAACTCTATAATGAGTGAGTCCATGTATTAGTTGATTATCTTTTTCATTAGGTCTATAATTACTTATAGGGAATTTTTCATTCTGAATGATATCACCAAGTAATCATACAGTGCATAACCACTCTAAAATGTCAACTTCAAAATGTCCTCCTCTCTAAATCCTATCTTTTGATAGCCTGGTCAAAGATTAATCTTGTCAAACCACTGGGCTCCATTTTATTATGATTCGGTTACCTAGACCCAACTCCATTGTGAACATTGACTACCATTACATATATACACTTTTATATATACATGTGTTTACCTTACCTTAATAGTGTTCATACTTCTATGTACACTAAATATATGGTAATTTCCTTATATTACATGTCGTATCAAAAGGCTATAATAGTTCCCAAGATATAATTAGAACCTAGAGACACCATGATATTAATATTAAAGTTATGTCCTATGGTTTATATACATTATGATGACAGGACACAGATGATGTGTGACCATTAGGTGTTGGGGTCTCAAAATCATTGAGACTTATACTCATGATGTTCACACTTGGTGATATCAAGTGGATGGGATCATGAGTACAAACCCGTAAATTGGAACACCACTTTTTTTAGGTTTCATTGGTAGTTTCTTACTGGGAGAATGTGTAATAGTCTCATGAATTGATATTATTATCAGATTATTCTATTTTAATATGTACTTTGATGCAAGATGGAAACTATGGAATTGATTTCATAGCAAGGTAGCTTGTGTTGGGTGCTTCATTGGAAGTTTGACATTGATTGAATAATCAAGATCCAATTTGTTACTTTTTAAATGAAGTGATATCTTAGGATTAGTTGATCGGGATGGTAGTACCACCACTAAATACATTCCCATGGTAGAAGAATATAAGTTTGTTTAGAAAATTCAATGAATAATTAAAAAATAATAGATGGTGAGACTAATTATGCATTCTAGATATCGTATGCCAAAGAGATTATATTACACAGTGTGTGTTCATAGGAAAGTTTTTCATTGCTATGACTTTACCTTGTCTCTTTAGGGGCCTTGATGGGTTACTAGACTCTACTCCTAGTCTGTAAATGGTATTAATTCCTATCAAGATAGTGCTCCAGAGGGTCACACATAGCATATTCAAAATTTTGGCATATACTTATTAATAGGAGTATTGTACATGGTGGGCCCAACCATGGGGTTAGAGAGATTTATACGAATAAATAATCTTCAATGAATAAATTAATTCATTATTATTCAATTATAGAATAATTGAAGCTAAATTTATTTATTAAAAATATTTACATGGTATTAAGTGAATACATGGGAAAATAATAAATAAACATATATTATTTTAATTTTCAAGGTTCATTTAATATTTTCAAGAATACCAAATCAATTTAATGAATTGTTTTTATCATGTAATATATTTATTATATTAAAAGTAAGTGATAAAAATATAAATGAAGTTTCTGATGCAGTTATTTGGTCATAACATTTCATTTATGACTTTTTTAGTGGGAGTTATTTATACAGGGGTCAGGGATCCCTTTTCAGGTGCTTAACCTCCACTATATAAGAAAGAGGGGTCTCTTTTCTGGGTTATTATTCATCCACTAGAATTCAAGAGCTCCTCTATCCTCCTTCTGAAATCCAAGAGGGATAATTTCCCATTCCAACAATTCAATATTCAATCTCCTTAATAGGATGAAGGAATAGGATAATGGTGATTATTGGAATGTCAAAGGCTTTTTCATATCTCCATGATAGAACCTATATATCAATGATCAGTGTTCCTATAGAATTTTAATGTGATTATGAATGATATAGAGGGATATAACCATAATTATTTAAATAATGGTCTCCAGGGATGAGTGGTTTTCGAACACGCCTTCAATTCAAATAAGGTATTTGTTAATTTTAATTTTGAACTAAAATTAAATAACTTTATATCCTTGTCCTTTTATCAGTTTTGAAAAACCAAAGATGATGTTATTATATTTATCCAATGAAGAAACTATTATAATCCTAACCTATCTAGTTATGATGTGCTCCCTGATACCTTCACTCATAACTGATGGAAAAGATCATTGATCTTAAGTAAGGGATATAAGTTCTTCATCATCACCTAGTTCAACATCTTACAATAAACACAGAGTTAAAGACTAACATTTTCATTATTGGAAAGAAATAGTTCTTTTTATGTGGAATCACTCATCATGATAAATCCTTTCTAATCTAGGTCATCCGGATACACCTTGAGTTCCATCAGATCAGTTGTTATCATGTGATAAGAGGGTATAGAAATGTTTTGTGCACCCAGTATGAGCTCTATCCCATCGTAATTTATCATCTGTTCATATTTTATACATGTTAAATTATTTCCAAAAATATTTCAACCCATTTTTCAACATCTTAAGGGCCTCTGGTTCCCTGGAAGGATGAATAATTCTTGAGTTGATTCGAATCATAATTTATCATTGTTATAAACTATTAATCCATGTTCATGGACTAATATAAAGTCTACTGGTGAGATCAACCCTAGTACCTTAACCAAAGGTCATGTACAGGAGAATTATCAATTGCATTATCCTATACATCTAGTGGTAAGGCAGAATGTAAGGCCTCAGCCTTAACCATTACTTAATCTTGATTTAAGTCAAAAATTTGACTTTATATCAATTTTATTATATTTTCATGTTTATAGCTTTAGATAATTAGGCCATAACTCATACATTACAACTTGAATATTAAAAATTAGATACTTCTAATAAATATCTATTTCTTTATAAAACAAATGAAAACATTTAAAAATAAACATGATTTCATTTCATGTTTAAACTTTATAACTTTTCCCTGATCCATAATTGACTCTATTCTTCTTTCAATCCTGTAAAAAACATTTCAAAAACTTGGGATTAGAATATAATTCTCAATAAGGGATACCCAAAGAAGGAAAATTGTTAGTCTTGGGAAACCATTTAAACCATTAATACTTAATCATAAAGTAATACTTTTTACCCTTAAGATGTAGTAAATACACTTCACTGAGTATAAGCTCATTGATTTTCCTTTTTGTAAACAAAATTTTACTATAAACCCACAGAAATAAACATATAACATATAGAGGTAACTTGGGACAAATACATACTTAAATAGAATAACCATACATCCAACTTATACACATATCACTAAATGGAATAGCCATACAGCCAACATTCATACCCAATGCATTAGAGGTTAAAATGTAACCATTCATCCTTGGTTTATCACGAAACCACCCATCTCTGGTTTATAACATAACCAAACATATTTGGTTTATCATGTAACCACCCATAAAATTTCCAAGTACCATTATATAATCATAACACGTAAAATTTTTAATTATCAATATTTCACTCATAAAATTTCTTTTGCAATAACAAGAAATCATTTCAAGATATTAAAATAGTAAATACACATTCAAAACCATTTTCAATACCAAAACACCCAAAAAGGGAATAAGGGATTTATTTTAATTTTTAAAACATTAAGGCTTTTATATGAAGTCGAATATCAAATAATGGTTACAGCGGTGGAGGATTCATTGTCGTTGCATACATTAAAAAAATATTTTTTGTCATTTAGTAAAAAGCTTCATAGAAAAAAGATTCCCATTGAATGAGATTAAAATTCAAATGGGTTTGTTATACACCTTATGAAATAAGGTGTTGTATAAAATCAAAATATGCCTCAATGAAAGGAGATTGAGATGAAGTCCCTTACAAAGATAGTATCATTAGATTGAGGATAAATCAATGACATAATTGTGTGTGAAAAATATAAATACACCCAATATAAGTGTATATTAATTTTAAAACAATCATAGGTCATTCACACATATTCTTGGAAAAAACAGAACCAATGACATGGATATTTAACTCAATGAATGGAAATTGAGTTAATATTTCCCTTACAAAGATCATTTTGTTAATAATATAGATCGATTATGTGTATTCATTATAAATACACATAAATAAAGTATAAATACCAGATAAGATATCAAAATGTATTTCTCACATAATCATAGCATGACATAATCAATAAGCATAAGATTAACCCAAATAATGGTAATTGGGTTAAGAAGTTCCCTTACCTTGAGTCTGACTCATCAGATAAAGTCGTTATATTCCTGAATAATAAAATTAGGTTATTTTCTACTTGATTGAGAACCTTTTTCAAGAATATTATATCTTTTATATCACTTATTACCATGTTATAAGAATTATATAACTATTTAAGTCCATATCAGACATTTTGTCGATATTGGGTACTTGAGTCAAAAATAAACTTCTTTTGATGTAAATTGTCCATGTAGTGAAAAATCCATCATCTCCATAATATTATTCAGGGTTTAAATATCATATATATCTAGTATATATTAATTTATAATAATCTATAATATTTTTAGATAAGAAATTAAATTCACCGTTCATGGAGACGGTAGGTCATACGTACGCATGAACGATACTTTCATTTCATTGTCATATTAGAAGAATAATAATTAAATGATGTATATTAAAATACCAGTATTATATTAATGACATATATGTACCATAGGTTTAATGAAACCATCCTTTATATGTTCCTTGTATAGCGGGAATGATTCATATCGCTTTGAGGGGGCGGTAGTCCACACTTACTCAAATAAAATTATCATATTTACAAAACATGGAAACCATAAAGATATGTTATAAATAAAAAGTAAAAATACAAAGATAAAATATATAATATATATATATAATAGAAATATATTTTTCATCATAATGGCCACCATGATAGGTGGTAGGTGAAAATTGAACAATCATCATTTATTGAGGCACTAGTTCGACGTACACAAAAATAGTATGTGTGTTACCCATTAAATGAAGGTTTGTGTAAGTTTGGGTTAAAACCATATCATAAAAACATCCTAGTATATTGAGGATATTATTTTTGTTATGTAATCATAAAATAAAAAGAGTATAGGGAGTTGATAATGGAAAATAAACTAAAAACATGAGAGAAGGCATTACATCTTAATCGGGTAACTTCTTTTGGTTTATACCAAAAGGCTTCATGGGGAGGCTTTCTGTCCTAAATTAGGATTCTATGATAATAGGAGAGATTCGAGGAAGATTTTTGGGTAGATATTGTTTGATCAAAAAGTCATTGGAAGTGTTATTAATATAGAGGAATGGGTGGCTTTTATAGGAGATGGGAGGGGCACCCTTGGAATTATTAAAAGTACTAAATTAATATAAAATCCATTTCGATTCAAAATGGTCCAAAACTCATTTATTTGAAAGATATGATGTGGATAGTTATAAATATTATCTTCCAATAATTTTTATATATGTATTTATTTTATTTTAAACCTTATCTTTTCATTTTATCCTTAATTACTCTCTTTTAATTTTAATTGAGGTAACAACATTTTAATTATTAAGAGGCTATTAAATTCACTTATATGGGGTGGATTTCCAATAATTAGAAACTCAATTAAATTTTAGACCTTAACATATCTAATTTGTAATTTTAAAAGATTATTATGATTTTTAAATAATTTAATAAAATATTATTATTATAAAATATCAATATTGTCAATTATTACACTATTCATTTCATTAAATTAAAATAAAATACCAACTGAGATATAATTTTGAAAAAAAGTATTTAATAGTCTTATAACATGTCATATTCATCTATAAAAATAGTTTATGACATAAATTATTTAAAATAATATTTATTTCCAATGTTTCAACAAATTTATCACTCTATTAATATTATTATACTTATAAGAGATAAGAGAGTGACATGTTGTCACTTTCTTTTGTTTTAATAATTACATCACTTTCATGGTCAAAAGTCCATTAAATTAATAAATTCTGACCCTTAGGTGATATTGGTTGACTTTTATTCATTATATAGGATTTTGGAAGGTGTTAGGAACATCTTATTATCTTTATCATGTTGTTTGTTACCCTAATTTACCAGATTTACCTTTAACTGTGAGAAATAAAAATTAATGTGGTTACTATTCATAATATTCAAAAAAATAAAAGTAAACTATTAACATAATTTGTACCCATTAATCCCAAATATGGAATAAAATTTTCAAAAATCAAAATATATAAGTTGCAGTAATTAATTTAAAATCAATTCTCATTGTCAAAGTGAGAAAATGTGTTTTTAAAGTAAAAACCATCAAAAGATTGATGTGTGTTTATATCTAATTTCAATGTGAAATTACTTCCAATGACCAAAATTGTATTAAATGATAAAAAATAATCTAATTATAATTGAAAATCAATTAAAAATGTTACCTTTATTTGTAAATAAATGAAATGAAAAAGAATTCTTAAATTAAAATGCAGTATTTTTCACTATTCATTAAAAATGAATGTTATTAGAAAAATACCAAAAATTCAACAAAAGAAATTTTTTTTGTCCCTCTTCAAAATAAGAATATTATTTTTTTAATAATAACTTTTTAAAAGTGTAAGAAGCTATATTTAAAATGGGTTCTCCATCAAAAGGCAGTAAAACTCATTTTTTAGAAAAACACTCATTTTATCTGTTAGATTGAATTTATTATTATACCATATCTATAAAACATATAAGATGAATTTTAAACATTAAATTGAATATATAGAGTATATTTTTCATTAAATTAAAATCTATAAAGAGTGATATGATTTTATGAACACAATTATTATCATTTAAATAGGTTTTCATAAAAACAAATTCTTTATATACAATTGGTTTTTATTTCCATTTATAATAAATTTGGTAACCAATGAATCATTATATAAACATTTTTAAACCATATTTTCATAATTCAATTAATATTGTTCATTCCCACCATTCTAGCGACTAGGTTATAATGGTAGAATTTAAATATCTAGTTGTTCATTTAAGCTCAATGTAGCGTATCATGTACGATATTGAACATAGTGTTTCTTTCTTAAAACTCAAGATGTTAAATCCCACCCACCCCACCCCCCTTAATAAAATTTGTCCTCAGAATTAGAATTTGGGGTTGGTAACTCAGGTATGAATTTTCAAAATACCTTTATTTCATTCCCACAATGAAAAAAGGATTAAAAAACTACCACTTTAAAAACAAAGTAAAATAAGTAAAAAGGTCACCCGATATAACACATATTAGGATTCCATGTCAATAAACATGGATATGGAAGAAAAATTATCCATCTTGTTCTAATAGAGAGTGATAGAAAAAATGATCAAGAGAAATTCAACAATTAGAAAACCAAAAACAAGTTATGGGTTAAACGATCTTTGATTTCATAGTAGGAAAAGTAAACAGAAATTTTTTTTTGTTCTAATATCTTTTTCATAAAGTTGAGGAATTTATTTATGATCTTGACTAAGATCATAAGGAAAAATACTTACTTTTCAATTAGAGATTCATCCTTTAATAAATTTCTACCAAAAACTCATATTTTCTCCAAATGGTGAGTATTCAAGATGACTTGGTCACACCTGAAGCACTAGAATCAACTTTTATAGAATCACATAATCCCAAAAATATAAACTATCTATTCATCCTATCTTGAAATATTAACCAAAACCAAAAAAGTTCGGATAAAGTCAGATAATTCCCCCAAAATAATAAACCATTTTATGAAGAAAAAATACATTTAAATCTCTAAAATTCAATAGTAATATCCAAATTTCAACAAATACCATTTGATAAATAATTTTCCTTAAAATTCATAAAAATAATCAAAAATAAGATTGAAACCCTAAAATTTTAAATATTTAATAACAAAGTCTTTCAAGATAATTTGTAACATTTATCTCTAAATAACACCAAACACTCTTGATGTCTCATACCAAAAAATAATTAACCTAATCAAATTTTCTTCAATATAGGTTAATCACTTCCATAAATTACCCAAATCACCATAAGTCCATAATTAAATCAAATATTTCTCCAAAAATAATTCAACCTTTATTCCTCAAATTAAGTCCCATAGCATTATATTTAACTTAATCATATAAATTTTCCAAAATAGTGAACGTCTTCCAAAATTACATTTATCACTTAATCCAAAAATCATTTTCTAATTCCATGTTTATCTATTAGATAAAATATATGTCTCCAAAATAAATTTATTCTTAATCCATAAAATCATTTAAATAAAAATAATAATTCACAGTAACCATGGACTTTATGTAGGCTAGTGGTAGGCGATACACCCTTATCTACCTTCGGTTGTGGTTTTGATCCTTATAGCCTTGCAGAACGCGACAAGCTATCACATATCATACGGGTTGTCCTTTTTATAAAATAATATAATTCTTCTAATATTCCATAAATATTATAAGAACTAAAAAATAACCATAACATGTTTCAAACCTCAAATTTTATTTCATACCACTTATTTTTCATCCCAAAAACTAATAACCCATAATTTCCTCAAAGGTGAATGTCTTTAAAATACCATTAATTGCCTTAACATTTCAGATCATAGAGTCTCAAAAATGTTTTTAAGTCATTAATATTTTGATTAACCTTAAAATTTTAAACCCATAATGATATCCCTAACTCTTAAGAAAAAAATCCTAATCTCCAAATTTTTCTAAACCATCTTATGGTACCAAGTGTAATGCACCGGCCTTAAACATTACTTAATCTTGAGTTAAGTAAATAATTTGACATTATTTCACTTTTAGGATCTTTTCAAGTTTATATCCTTAGATAATTATGCCATAACTCATACATAAAAACTTGAATATTAAAAATTTGATGCTTATATTGACTATCCATTTTCTTTATAAAAAAATAAAAATTTTAAAAAGAAACATGGTCTCGTTTAATGATTGAACTTCATAAATGTCCCTTGATCCATCCTTGACTCTATTCTTTATTAAATCCTATGAAAAAATTCAGAAACTTGGGATAAGCATAAAAAGGTTAGTAAGGGATACACAAAGAATGAAAACTGTTAGTCTTGGGAAAACATTTAAACCATGAATAATTTATCATGAAATAATTATTTTCACCCTTAAGAAGTAGAAAATACACTTCAATAAATATAAGCTCATTTCTTACCCTTTTTTTAACCAAAAATTTACCATAAACCCATATAAATAAACATAAAACATATAAAGGTAACTTGGGACATAAACACACTTAAATGGAATAACCATACGTTCGACTTCCATACATATCACTAAATATAATAGCCATACGACCGACTTCCATACCCAATGCATTGGTGGTTATAACATAACCACCCTTCCTTGGTTTATCACAGAACCACCCATCTTTGGTTTATCATGTAACAACCCATATTTGGTTTATCACGTATCCACCTGTCAAATTTCCAAGTACTATTATATAATCATAACACATAAAACATTACGATTATAAAAATTTCACTCATAAATATTTACTTGAAATAACCAGAAATAATTTCAAGATATTGAAATAGTAAATCCACTTTAAAAACTATTTTCAATACCAAAAAACCCAAAAATAGAATAAGGGATTTATTTTCCTCTTAAAATATTTAAGGCTTATAGAGGAATCCAAACATCAAATAACGGTTACGGTGGTGGGGGATTTGTTGTCACTGCATACATTAAAAAAATTCTTTTTTGTTGTTTATTAAAATTCTTCGTAGAAATAATATTCCCTTTGAATTAAATTAAAAGTAAAAGGGGTTTATTATACACCATATAAAATAAGGTGGTGTATAACATAAAAATATGCCTCAATGAAAGGAGATTGAGATTAAGTCCCTTACAAAGATCATATCATTAGATCAAGGATAAATCAATGACATAATTATCTGTGAAAAATATAAATACAACCAATATAAGTGTATATTCAGTGTAAAACAATCATGGGTCATTCGCACATACTCTTGGAAAAACAAAACTAATGACATGGATATTTAACTCAAGTAATAGAAATTGAGTTAAGATTTCCATTACAAATATCATTTTGTTAATAAAATAGATCGATTATGTGTATTAACTATAAAAAACATAAATATGGTATAAATACAAGATAGGATATCAAAATTTATTTCTCACATAATTATAGAACGACATAAACAAGACGAATAGGATTAACTCAAATAATGGTAATTGGGTTAAGAAGTTACCTTACCTTGAGTCTGACTCATCACATAAAATAATTATGTTTCTGAATTAGAAACTTAGGTTAATTTATAATCGCTTGTGAACATTTTTCAAGTTTATTATTTCTTTTATCTAACTTATTTCCATGTTATAAAAATTACAAGACTATTTAAGTTCATATCGGACATTTTGTCGATATTGTGTACTTGAGTCAAAAATGAACTTGTTCTAATGTAAATTTTCCATGTGGTCAAAATTAAATTATCTACAGAATAGTATTAATTGTTTAAATATCATATATATCCAATATATATGTATTATGATAATCCATAATATTTGGAGATAATAAATGAAATGCATCGTTTATGGAGACGGTAGGTTATACGTACGAATGAACGCTACTTTCATTTCTTTGTCATGTTCGTAGAATATTAATTAAATGATATATATTAAAATAAAATTTTTATAATAATGCCATATATGACTTTTAGGGTTAATAAAACCATCCTTTATATATTTCATGTATAGTGGGAACAAGTCATATCGCATTGAGGGGGTGGTAGTTCACACTTCCTCAAACGAAATTATCGTATTTACAAAACATGGATAGCATAAATGTATATTCTAAATAAAAATTAAAGAAACATTGAAACAATATAAATATAATATAAATATCATATATAAATATATTTTCCCTAATAATGGCCACCATGAGAGGTGGTAGGGGAAAATTGAACAATCGTCATTTTGTGAGGTAGTAGTTAATCGTACACAGAAATAGTATGTTCGTTACCCATTAAATGGAGGTTTGTGTAAGTGGAGGTTAAAACCTTATCATAAAAACATCCTAGTATATTGAGGATTATTTTTTTGTTATTTAATCATAAAATAAGAGTATTATGGGAATTGTATAATAGAAAAGAAACTAAAAATCATGAGAGAAGGTGTTACCACTTAATCAGGTAACTTCTTTTGGTTTATACCAAAAGGCTTCCTTGAGAGAATTTATGACCTAAAAAGGATTATAGGATGAGTTGGGGATTCTAGTAATAGTTTTTGGTATATATTTTCTGAACAAAAGGGCTTCTTAACTGTTATTAATAGAGACGAATGGGTTCCTTTTTATAGGAGAGGGGAGGGGCACCCTTGCAATTATTAAAAGTATTAAATTAATATAAAATCCATTTCGATTCAAAATAGTCTAAAACTAATTTATTTATAATATAAGATGCGTATATATTTAAATATTATCATCTAATAATTTTTATACATGTATTTATTTTCTTTTAAACCTTATCTTTTCAGTTTACCCTTAATTACTCTCTTTTAATTTTAATTGATGTAACAACATTTTAATTATTAAGAGGATATTAATTCCCCTTATATGGGGTCAATTTCAAATAATTTGAAACATAATTAACTTTTAAACCTTAAAATATCTAATTTTTAATTGTAAAATATTTTTATGATTTTTAAATAATTTAATAATATATTAGTTTTATAAAATATCAATAGTGTCAATTTCTACACTATTCATTTCATTGAAATTTAATAAAATCTAAAAAAGAGATATAAATTATAAAAAATCATTTAATAGTCTTATAAAATTTCATATTAATCTATAAAAATCGTTTATGTCATAAATTATTTCAAATAATATATATTTTACTATTCATAATATCATTTATTTGATATTTATCTTAATAAAATAATTATTGTATCACTGTTGTGAAAATATTTTGGTAATTATTTAATATCTAAAATTTATAAATAAATTCACATGATGTATATAATTTCCTTATATTTCTATAAAATATTTATTTTTTATGTTTCATCAAATTTAACACTACATTAAAATTATTATACTTATAAGAGATAGGAGAGTGACATGTTGTCACTATCTTTTCTTTTAATAATAATTACATCCCTTTCATGAAAAAAGTCTATTAAATGAATGAATTAATACCCTTAGGTGATATTTATAGACTTTAATTCATCCAATGTAATTTTTTCAGGTGTTAGGGTAATTTTATTATCTTTATCATTTTTTTTTGTTACCCTAATTTACTTAATTTACCTTTAACTGTGATAAATAAAAAATCTCATAGTCACTATTCATAATATCCAAAAAAATATAAGTTACATATTAACATATTTTGTACCCACTTATTTTAAATATGGAATAAATTTTTCAAAATTCAAAACACAAAATTTGTAGTAATTAATTTAATATCTATTCCCATTTTCAAAGCGTGAAAATAGGTTTTTTTTAAGTAAAAAACATCAAAAGGTTGATGTGCGTTTATATCTAATTTCAATGTGAAATTACTTCCAATGACCAAAATTTGATTAAATGATAAAAAAATAATCTAATTATAATCTAAAACTAATTAAAATTATAACATTTCTATATAAATAAATCAAATGAAAAAGCAGTTTTAAATTTAAATGCAGTATTTTCATTATTCATTAAAAATGAATATAATTAGAAAAATACTAAAAATTCATCCAAAGTAAATTTTTATGTCCTAATTTTAAATAAGAAGTTTATTTTTAAAAAAAATTACTTACAAAAGCGTAAATCAATAGATTAAAATGGGTTCTCCATCAAAGGTGATAAAACTCCATTTTTAGAAAAACGCTCATTTTATCCGTAAAATTGAATTTGTTCTTATATCATATCTAGAAAACATATAACATGAATCTTAAACATTAAATTTAATATATAAAATATATTTTTCATTAAACAAAAATCCATAAATATTTATATGGTTTTATAAACACAATTATTCTCATTTAAATAGGTTTTCATAAAAAACATCATTTATATTCAATTAGTTTTTATTTCCATTTATAATAAATTTGGTAACCAATGAATCAGTATATAAACATGTTTAAACCATATTTTCATAATTCAATTAATATTTTTCATTCCCACCATTCCAACAACTAGGTTATAATGGTAACATTTAAGTGTTTAGTTGTGCATTTAAGCTCGATGTAGCGTATCATGTATGTTATTGAACATACTGTTTCTTTCTTAAAACTCTGGATGTTACAGCGAAACATCCTACCTTATGAGAGTATCCCAACATAATTTCAATGTAGTCTTATAATACTATATTTACATGAATTCTTTTATAATGTGAAGTAAATACTTTATAAATAATAGATTTGGTAAGATAAACCCTAATCAATCTAAGTGATCAAACTCGGTTCTCCTATGACTCTACCCACAACCCAATATATAAGCCCCTAGAAAAAACCTTGGTAACCATCCCTACATGATATTCATAATCATCACATAAACACTAACACAACAACATTCTCAATTCAACTAACTAATTCCAATAGAGATATATCACAACAACATAACAAATTAGATATATCACACAATCAAAGAAATTTTCCCGAATAGATAGCATTGATCAAGGAAATTAATGAAATAACTAATAACCAACACATAAATAGTTATATATATGGCATTTGAACCTACATGCCTATTCATGGTGCTTGAACACACCATAAATATCAGAAATCCCATATTAACATCATTTTTATCACCCAATGTTATTTTTATCAATGATAATAGAAAAATGTAGTTTCCTCCACTTAATGGAAACATGGAAGTCCACTTTACATCACTGGATAGACAATGTCATAGTTCCCTTGACCGAGTCTCAAAAAAAGGCAAGAAGAACCACCTCTGAAGTACCTATGTGCTCCACCCAAAGTGGCCATTTAGTCCTGCACTAGGGTATAGGGGCATTGGGCAAGGTGGTTTCCCCCTGATGAAGGCTTTAAGCTAAACACTGATGTTCGAGTAGAGAGGGTATTGCTCGTGATGGTGTAATTGTTCAAGACTGGAGAGGGAGTGTCATCATGGCTTTTAAGGCTCACTATGGAAATAGAACAAGCATCCAGGCAGAGACAAATGCAATGTTGAAAGGGATCAAATTGAGCATCCAGAAAAATATCAATATATCCCAAGTGGAGACAGACTAGAAGATTATCCATAGCTACTTACAAGGTAAAAGTCAAATACATGGTCTATTTCTTACATAATCATAGATTGAAAATCTCTTCTCAACTATGGCACAAAGGTCACCCACACATGGCCAGAAGGAAATAAGGTAGCAGACCATCTTGCATCCCAAGCTGAACTAGGCCTTGAAGTCACCAGTACTCCAAATATCTCTTTCTTCAATACAGAGGGCATGACATTGATTAGAGGGGATTCCCTCAGATTGCAGCATTTTAGGCCTCCTTAGGCCAGATGTGTTTTTGTTTTTCTGGTTGCTCTTGCTGGCCTTTTTACTCTTTCTCTTTTAAATAAAAATGGAACTTTGAGTGAGTGAGGTGGTGAACCTGATTCTAGGGGATGCCCTTGGTCTTCACTATTACAGGCCTCCTTAGGTCTGGGAGCCCTGTAGGGCTTCTTATTTCTAAGGAATACAATTAATAACAATGATGATGATGAGCCTAAATTCAAAATGAACTCATACGTGCCACCAGGATGGTCGTGTGGGGGGTTAGGTTAGGGTTAGGGTTAGTAGTCTGGGGGGTTAGGGGTAGGGTAGGGGGAAATTTTGGGGGTGTGGTGTTAGGGTAGGGGTAGGGGTGGGGTTGGGGTTGGGGCAGGTAGTTATGGTAGGGTTAGGGTAAGGGTTAGGGGGGTTAGGGTGGGGTTAGGGGTAAGGTCAGGTGGGGGGTTATGGTAGGGATATGGGTACAGTCAGGGGGGAGGTAGGGGTTAGGTTAGGGTCGAAGGGTTAGGGGTAGGGGTGGGTTTGGGGGTAGAGGATGGGTTTGGGGTAGGGGTTGGGGTTGATAGTTAAGTTTAAGGGAAGTGGGTATGGTAGGGTTAGGGCTGGGGGTAGGTTAGGGTTTGTGGTAGGTGTTGGTGGGGTTATGGTTAAGAGAAGTATTATGGTAGGGTTAGGGGTAGTTTCTGGGGTTAGGGTAGGGTTTGGGGTAGGTTCGGGGTGGGGTGGGGGTTAGCGGTAGGGGTAGGGTTGGTGGTTATTGTAGGGTTAGGGGTAGGGTTCATGGGGTTTATGGTAGGGTTAGTGGTAGGGGTTAGTGTTTAAGAGTTATAGTAGATTTAGGGGTTGGGTTGGGGGGTTAGGGTTAGAGATTGGGGTTGGGGTTGGTTCGGTGGGTTTGGTGTAGGGGTTGGAGGTCTAGGTTGGGGCAGGGGTAGGGTTGTGGGTTGTGGGTGTTACGGGTAGTGTCGGGGGGTTAGGGGTAGGGCTATAGTCAATGAGGATGAGGTATGGTTAAATTTATGGTTCAGGGGTTAGGGTAGGGTTATGGTTAGGGTTCGACGTGTTAAGGTAGGGTTAAGGGTCAGGGGTGGGGGTGGGGGAGCTTAGTTGTGGGGTTCAGGTCATGGGGTTGGGTTAGGGGTATGTGTTGGGGGGTTAGGGTACAGTTAGGGGCAGGTTTAGGGTAGGAGTGGGGGTTAGGTTGATGGGGTTTAGGTTAGGGTTAGGTGTAGGGGTCGGGTTGGGGGACTAAGGTAGGGTTAGGGTAGGATCGAGGGATTAGGGGTGCAGAGGGTTAGGTTTGTAATTTACGTCATGGGGGTAGGGTAGGGGTAGAGGGGTTAGGGTATGGTTATGGGTTGTGTTGGGGGGTTTGGGTAGGAGTGGGGGTAGGCTCGGCGGGTAGGTTAGGGTTAGGTATAAGGGTCAGGCTGGTGGTAGGGTGCGGTTAGGGTTTGGGGTTGTGTGGGGGTGTGGGGGGGGGTAGCTGGTTAAGGAAGGGGTTAGGTTGTTGGGTTTGGGTTGGCCTGAGGGGTTGGGGTAGGGGTAGTGTATGGGTAGGGTGTTATAGTTAGGGTTAGGGGTAGGGTTAGGGGTAGAGTTGGGGACGAGTTAGGGGGTTTTGGTTTTAGGGAGGTTTAGGGTAGGGGTAGGGTCGGGGCAGTTAGGATAGTGGTAGTGTTATGGGTAATGTTGAGGGGGTTAGGGTATAGGTAGGAATAGGAGTAGGGTCAGTGGTTAGGGTTTGGGGTAGGGGTAGGGTTAGGTCTCGATCTAGGGGTTAGGGAAGGTTATGGGGCTAGGGTAGGGTTAGGGATAGCGGACAGGTTGTGGTGTTGGGGTAAGGGTAGGGGTAGGGTCGATAGGGTAATGAAAGGGTTACGGATAGGGGATTAGTGTTGGGTGTTTGGGGTTGGGGTTGGGTATGGTAGGGGTTAAGGGTAGAGTCGGATAGGGATTTAGGGTTAGGGGTAGGGGTAGGTAATGTGTAGGGTGTTAGGGGTAGGGGATGGGTAGGGTTGGGTTAGGGTTGGGTGGGTTATGGTGTAAAGGTTAGGGGTAGTGGTTGGGGATGGATTCTGGGGTTAGGGTATGGGTAGGGTAGGGTAGGGTTAGAGGTAGTTTTAGGGGGTTAGGGTTGGGGTAGGGGTACGATAGGGGTAGGTTCGGGAGGGCTAGGGTTAGGGGTTTGTTTGGGGTTATGGTTAGAGATATGAGCTGAGTTAGGGGTAGGTTCAGAGGTTACTATTTAGGAGTTGGGTCGAGGAAGGGGGTGTTGTGGTAGAGTTAGGTTTAGGGTTGGGTTGGGGGGTTAGGGTAGGGGTGGGGTGGGTTTGGGGGAGTTAGGGTGGGGTTAGGGGTTGGGTTTAGGGGTTAGGGTTGTGGTCGGCGGGGGTGATGGTAGGTTTAGGGTCAGGAGGCGTGGGTGGGGTGGTTTGCAAAGGGATAGTGGTAGGGTCTTGGGGGTTTGGGTAGGTGTAGGGTTGGGTTTGGGGATAGGTTTATGGGTAGGGTTAGGGGAGGTTACTTCTAGGGTAGGGGGTTAGGGTTAGGGGTAAGATCAAGGGTTCTCCTGGTAGGGTTAGGGGTTTCAGGTAAGTGGTAGGGTTGGGGGTTAGGGTAGGGTTAGGGTAAGGTTTTAGGGTTAGGGTAGGGTTCGTGTAGTGGTAGGTGGTTAGTGGTTGGATCAGGGGGTTAGGGTAGGGTTAGGGTTAGGATTGATTCTTAGGGTTAGGGATGGGGGTAAAGTTAGTGTAGTGGTAGGCAGATAGGTATTTGATCGGGGGGATTAAAATAGGGTTAAGGGTATGGTTTGAGGGGTAGGGTAGGGTTCATTGGTTAGGCTAGAGGTATGGTTGGGGGTCGGTCTGGTGTTGGTGTAAGGATGGGATCGGGGTGGTTAGGGGTAGGGTTTGGGGTTTGGGGTGTAGGTAGTGGTAGGGTTAGAGGGTTGTGTTATGGGTATGGTTAGGGGTAGGGGTAGGGTTGGGAGTGGTTATGGTTGGGTTTAGGATAGGGATAGGGGTAGGGGTTGGGTTAGGGGTAGGTTCAGGGGTAGGTTCAGGGGATAGGGTATGGGTAGGAGTAATGGGTAGGGTCGGGGGAGGGTAGGTGTTGGGTTTTGGGTAGGCTCAGGGGGTAGGTTAGGTTAGTTACAGGGTTAGGGATAGAGTTAAGGGGTTAGGGTTTGGTTATGGTAGGGGTCGGGTCAGGGGGGTTAGGGATCAGGTCAGGTCTGGACAGATCGGGTCATGTCGAGGTGGTTAGGGTAGGGTTAGTGGTAGTGGTAGTGGTTGGGAATGGCGTTAGGGTGGGTTAGGGGTAGGGTCAGAGGGGTGGTGGGGTAGGGTCGGGGGGTTAGGGGTAGGTTCGGGTGTGTTAGGGTTGGGGTCAGGTTGGGGGTCAAGTAGGGTCATGGGTAGGGGTTGATCAGGGGGTCAGGACAGGGTTAGGGGTATGGGTCGGAGGGTTAGTTTTAGGGTTTAGTGTCTTGTTGGAGGAGTTAAGTTTGGGTTAGGGTAGGAGTTAGGTAGGGGTTAGGGTTAGGGGTGGTTGTTGGTTGTTGGGTTGAAGAGGATTGGATTAAGGGTAGGTGTATAATATGGGGTTTGGGATAGGGTTAGGTGTCAGGTCAGGGGGTGTTTGGGTAGGGGGAGGGTTTGGGGGTTAGGTTAGGGTTAGGGGTTGGGTCGGGGAGTTTAGGTTTGGGTTAGGGGTTGGGGTCGAGGTTGTGGAATTAGGGTTATTATAGAAGTATAGGTTGGTGTTGTGGGTTAGGGTTAGGGGTAGGGTCGGGGTGGGGTGGGGTTAGGGTTAGGGTTAGGTTCAGAGGGGTGGGGGTTAGGGTAAGGGAAGCAGTAGGGGTAGGGGTAGGAGTAGGGTCAGGGCTTAGGGGTAGGGGTAGGTTGGGTGTTACGGAAGGGTTATGGGTAAGGTTAGGGATAGGGGAAGGGGGTTTGGGTAGGCTTAGGGTTAGGGGAAGGTGTAAAGGGGTAGTGTGGGTGGATAGGTAGGTGTAGGGGTAGGGTCGGGGTAGGTTTTAGGGGGGATAGGGTTAGGGGTAGAGTCAGTGGGGTGTTAGGGTTAGGGGTTAGGGGTTAGGGGTAGTGTTGTGAACATGATAATACATTATTAGGTGTATGAACATACATATGTATCTTATTTTATTATATTTATGCACAGTAGTAAAGATTGTATGGGTACTGGATCATGTTGATTTTATTGGAGGAAAATTCATTTTTTTCAGGTGTGTTTTGGGTTTGGGTGGTGTAATGGAAATATATTTATCATGTTTATTGTTCTCTTGAATAATAAACATTAAAGGTGAGATTTCAAGGACCTTGGTGATTTTAAGTAGAGGAAAAAATGAATCATTTATAATATTTATGCTTTATAGGTGTTTGCAGGAGTCTCTTTGTCCTTTTATTAATGGAAAAGCAAGAAATGTCATGGTAGCTATCAAATATTTGTAGTAAACTTTGTTTTCACACAATAATTAACCTATAGTGTTATCTTACGAATTCAGGTCTTTTACTCAAATTAATCTATTATTTTCTGAAAATAATTCAATAAAAAAGGATCATAAAAGATGGGGTGGGGGCTAGTTGAAGAGTATCAATACAATAAGGAAAAAAATAATCGACGAAAATATTTTTATAAAAACCATTACCGATCTAGAACATCATTTAAATTATTTATTTATTTATGATCATTAGAATCGTTATTTTATTTTATCAGGACCCTATAATCTATTGTTTTTATAAAAATATGAAATTTAAAATTTCTAGAAAAATGAAATAATTAAACCTTAGGTTGATTCTAGTAAATTTCAATCATATCATTTGCTTTCTTTGTAATTTCATATTTTTCTTATTATTGGTGTTCAATAGGGGAAGCATATCCATTATTGAAATGTGAATGAGTTGAGTTTGATAGATGATATTTGAAATCACAAATTAATTTCGAATTGATCAATTTTAATGATTTAAATTGCACTCATGGTTCCCACTTAATCAAACTTTCTTGTTAAGTTCTAATCCATTAAATTATTGAGAATCTAAAAAATCAAATAAAATATCACAAAAAATTGAATAAAATGATTTTTATGGACTCAAAAATTGTTTTCACATGGAAAGTTTCAAAAAGGGATGAATCCAATATTGTTTCTACTCTGAATATCCAACTAAAATATGATTCAAAAGAATGATTTAAATAATATATACAACTGAGAGGGATAATAAATTAAAACAATTATGAAACAAATATTAAAAAGAATAAAAATAGAGTATCATGGGAGATATCCTCTCATCAAATCATTCCATTTTTCTAATGGTTGAAAATATAATCAAACTCAATTCTCTTTTTCTCTCAACCAACTAATCCATGAAAAAACCCTCCAAATGAGAAAAATTAAAATTTATAGTGTATAGTGGGGTTTTAAATGTGAAAATATAATAATGATCAAATATTTTACTCCTTTAACCGACTTGTTGACTTATTTTTTGTTTTAATTAGTTAAATATATAGAAGTATGGAATGTGGATATTCATTTCTTCTTCCAATTGTAAAAAGTTTATTCTGGTCTCGGCATATATAAATGAGATAGGTCCAAAATGGTGGGCTGGTTTCCATGATGATTTCTCTCAAAAAAAATTGACTTCAAGACCCAATTATTCATCCTAGAAATGTGATCTATAAAGAGATATCCAAGAGGAATTTGTTCCCCATTGATTAAATAATATTTTCACGTTGTTGGAAAACTAGGAACCCACTGCTTGCTCGTTAATTTCCTACTTATCGAGGTGACGAAACTAACATCCCACTTGGGATAGGAGGGTCTTTGGATGGATGTTAACTATATCTATAACTTACCAACTCATGGGGGGTTGAAATATGTTCAATATTTTTATTTAACTCCCCTAATTTCATAACCTTACCATTTAATTCATTATGTTGATTTTGGATATTTTATTACAAATTATCATTGGTACCTGAATATACGTATTGTTGTGGTTGTGGGATAGTTTATTCTATGATGTCAAATCTCTATTAAAGTTACTGAAACCCCCATTATTATGGAGGATTATATTGAAATTTTTATTGAAAATTAGGTATTCTTCACTAACTTATTCCATACATGAGATTTAGATGATCTTTGTACTTGGAAGGCATGGGGTGGGGGTAGGGGAGTCTGGTAAGTTTCGACTAGTTCTTGGAGAATGGTCTGATTAGAGGTTCTATAGTATATGGGTTAGGGGAAAGGGTTTTAATCGAAGCCTAATTTTTGTGAGAGAGAGAGAGAGGAAAAATAGTTCATTTTTTTAGCACTGATATCATATAGGTTGAAATTTTTTACTTCAATACGATGTGAGACTATTTATAGATAGATTAAAAAGATAAAACATAAAGTAAATCCTACATGGGACTCTAAATACATAAATATCAAGTCATGACATTGAGATCAAGCCCAACTTGGTTGGGCCCTCTTGGTATTTTCTAATCATTGAGATCCTTCGATGCATGAGAGTTATTACCCCCCTCCACTAGTACTCCTCCTAGGGAAATAATGAAGATATGAAGTGTGATAAACACTGTTTTTCCTACTGGGAATTAACTACTTAGTATTAATGAAAATAGAATTATGTAGAAGGAATAAGAATGGAGATATATATATATATAGAATAATCCCTTCACTATGTCCATCCCTCCCTACTTATAACATTCCCTTATAATAACCTTTGGTTCCCCCCAGATATTTTCAAGATTCCAAAGATATTCCCCTAGGATAATATTCCCCTTTAATCCCAAATATATTCTCCCTGGTCCCCCATGGTAGTTATGGTATATTACCCAGCATAATTACATCACTCCAACATACAGCAACAACCCTGCATTCCCATCACTGTCACCCCCCCTAAAACTCCACCTTTTCTTTAATGATAAAATTTTTTGATGAATATATTAATATAGGCAAAACAGATCAATGAGCCACCATTTCTTACAACCCTTCTTTTTTATTTAGTCATGAACCACCCATAGAGACAGCACGATCAAGTGAAGTGTCAGTATGTATATGGATGTTTACATTCCTTGGAGAAATTCCAGAACTAATAGGACCGAACAGACCTAGAGGGTCAATTGTAATGTTTTTCGAATTGAGACCACTAATCAATGTCTCATTCGATGTTTCCACTTGAACTCAGACACACCTCTCCATATGTTAGAGGCTACTGGCTATAATCAAAGGTATATTGTGGTATGGTGGGGAGACTGTAACGCCTCATGTTTTTAGGAAGTATATTATTTTATAAACTACATGTTTGTAATTATAACCTTTTTTAAAGTTATTATAATTGAGTAAGAAATAAATCATGTGATATATGAACTAAACTAAAAACACTTTATTCATTCATAAGTGGATCCTTACAAAAAAATTGATTAAAACTAAAAATTTCACACCATGTATTATTACTCACCATGGATAAAATAAATCTATTAAAAGTAAAGAAATAAATATGGGACAATAGATAAAAAGGAAGAAAATATTCATGATTATGAAATCCTCTGGATCATCTTCAAACCTGAGGATCACCAATATCCAAAAAAACCTATAATTATGAATATATCAATGAAAGGAGAAATTATTGTAAAAAGGATATAATATTAAATATAAATTGTTCCTTACAAGGTGAGAGTGGGTTAAACAAATGATAGAAACAGTGGACTAGCAATAATATTTATATATATATCGAACCAAATAATTATAGCAGAGGATGATGAAAAAGGTTATTAGAGAGGAAGAATAATATTAAAGAGGAAGAAGAATATTAGAGAGAAATATGGAAAGGGATATGAGAAAAAATACTTCTGAGTTCCCCCATGAACATCCTCCCAAGCCTTATGGTTTAATCCCAAGCTTAGAAGTTGAATTACACAATAGAATTTTCCTCCCCATTCTCACTACAACATATCATATATTTAAAAGCTTCTCCCCTCTAAAAACTATGAGACCCCATCATATTCCACCAGATCTCCCCCCATACATGATCTAACAACTTGGAACCTCCCCTAAAAACTCCACCTAACCCACCATTTCCCCCATAATAATTAAAAAAATTACAATGAAACCCCCACCTGATCAGCCCCATATACTTAGCTCCATTAATCCTATCACTACTACCCCTGTAAATACACATTTTCCTTGATGTGGAAAACCCCAATGATTATCCAAACTCAGTGTTTATATCTGAAAAAGAAAACCTTGCATACGTGGAGATAGAAATTCCGATATCAGGATTAAAGACTGTTTCAAAAAAGTGATCTCAGATGATAGGATCTGTAGGGACAACTGAGGAATAATTTCTATTTCATTCCATGGTACAAACAATGTAACTCCCAGAGATTTTATGAGATATATTCCTTTTAATGTCTTTTATATATTGTGATGTACACTACATCATGTTTTTCTTGTGCTATATGCAACATCGTATTAGCTTGCGGTATACGCAACACTATGCTTGTCTTGTGTTAAACACAATTTCAAATTCTTTTTATTAAATTAATTTCACTCAAGACTATGTATAAGTGAACAACTAAATATTATAACTTAGTCATTATAATGGCGGGTATAAATAGTATTAACTTCCTTCTTAAAAAACTATTTAAATGAAAATAAGTGAGTCTATAATATAATAAAATCACTCATTATGGGTTCAATATAAGGTTTAAAATTCATATTATATGTTTTATAGATAGGATATAAGAACAAATTCAATTTTTCCTATAAAAGAAGTATTTTTCAAAAAATGCAGTTTTACCACCTTTTGATGGCGCACCCATTTTAAATGTAGTTTTTTGACACTTTTATATATTCTATTTTAAATTAAATATATTTGTTTTTTGGAAAATATATATAAAAATTTACTTTGGATGAATTTTTGATATTTTTCAGGTATGTTTTAAATTTTGATAAATAGTAAAATTATAAAAAAATTAATTGAAAAAAAAAATTTCATCGAAATAAGTTATGTAGATAAATTATATTTTTTAATGGTTATAATGTATAAATATAATATATTTTTATCATTCAATATAATTCATGTAATTAAAATTAATTTCACATTTAATTCAAATCTAAAAACATTTCAATCTTTTGCAATGTTTTTACTTTTAAAAACATGTTCTCTCTTTCTAACAATGAGAATAATTTTAAATTAATTACTGAAACTTATATATTTTAAATTTTTAAAAATGGAATCAATATTTGGAATTATTAGGTATAATTTATAAAAATATGTCCCTTTTATTTTTGGACATTATGAATAGTAACTTTGGTAATTTTTATTTACTACAGATAAAGGTAAATCAGGTAAATTAGGGTAACAAATAATATGATAAGGATAATAAAATTACTCTAACACCTTCCAAAATACTATTGGATGAATAAAAGTATACCCTTAACACCTGAGGATCAAAATTGATTCATTTAATGGACTTTTTTCCATAAAAGTGATGTAATTGTTATTTAAAAAAAAGGGACAACATGTCACTCTCTCATGTCTTATAAGTATCAAAATTTTAATGTACTGATAAACATTATGAAACTATGAACATAAGAAGTTTCCAGAAATATTATGAGATTATATAATTCATGAGAATTTATTTATAATTTTTATAGATTAATTAATTACCATAAATACTGAAACAATAGTGATACTATAATTATTTTATTAAGAGAAATATCAAATAAATGATATTATAAATATTAAAATAAATATCGTATCACATAATTTATGTCATACATAGATTTTATAGGTGAATATGAAATATTATAAAACTATTAAATGGTTTTATTTTTTGAAGTTATATCTCATTATGAATTTTATTTAAATTCAATGAAATGAATAGTGTGAAAATTGACACCATTGATATTTTAAAAAAATAATATTTTATTAAATTATTTAAAAATATTAAAAAACTTTTAAAATCACAAAGTGGTTATTATAAGTTCTAAATGTTCATTTTGTGTCCAATTATTGGAAATTTACCCCATATAATTAAAATTTATAACCTCTTAATACCTAAAATGTTGTTACCACAATTAAAATTAAAATAGGATAATTATGGATAAATCAAAAATATAAGGTTTAAAATAAAATCAATAAATGCATAAAAATTATTTAATGAGATGATTTATAACTATACTTATCATATATTCAAAAAAATTCAATTTTCAATCTTTTGGATTAAAAAATTAATTTATATTAATTTAATATTTTAATAATTTCCAAGGGTGCCCCTCACCTCAATTATAAAAGGGAACCTCCGCCCTCACCTATTCACTTCAATTTGAGCCTTAAATATCATACATACCCAGAAATTATCCATTATCAACTTCTTTAGTCACATTATAGAGATTCTTTTCTTTTCAAAAGACTGTATCTAGTGCCTTTAAGAGGAGATTTAGAGGAAGCACGTTGAGGAAGAGGTAATCTCTTCTACTGATTCTTTTAAACTTCTTTCTTCTTCTAATTTCAATTCATTATTTTTCTCATTATAAATTAATAACATAATTAAAACTCCTATACTGTTTTGTTATTATAATTATGAAACAACCATATTTCACCTTCTTTCCATCCTACAAAAAACGAAATCACCACGCATGCGTACGTACGGCTTACCGTCTCCACATTGTGGTGTAATCTATTTTTCACCACCGCCTTAATCGGATTGACATAATGATGGAAATAATAACTATATATTATTATTATTACATGATATGGATTTTCTAACAACATATATACCATCCACTTACATACCATTTCACAATTATCATAATGATATCGTCGCTCGTGCGTAGGTACGGGCGACCATCTCCATGATGCGATTAGATTCATTATACAAGATATCCATTAAACACTAATTATATAATTGTATATAATGAATAAATATGATATTTATTATATTAATATTATATTTTATTTATGTAAATATGACCTAAAAAGGAGAACTAAAACTTATTCGAAAAAACATGCATAAGAAAATGATGCAGTTTATACCTGAATAATGAGTAATAACGAAATATTATTACCAAACAGATGATAATATGATCACATATGATATCATAAAAATTAATATGATTTTTTAATAATTCAATGAAATATTTTAAATCATTATACAGTAGGTTCGGATACACATAAAGTATATCATACCAAAGGTAAGGGATTATTTTATCTCACTTTTATTTTTGTGGGACATATGGCTTATACACCGCCTATTTTTTTGTGTAGTGTTTATGCTTCCCATATATTTTTGATGATTATTATTATGAAGGTTATGATATTTACATATTCACATAATTTTCTTTATTTTATGAGTCATACAACTCGACTGATTCTAATTTGTAAGAGATGGTTTTTTTATCTCATTATTATTCGAGATTTTTAATACATAATTATTTGTTGGGGTATATATATCATCCAAGTCCATGTTTTCAAAAAATGTTTTAATAAAGTGTTTAGTATTCTCCAATATATGTTTAAAGTTGTTTTTACCCATTTTTTACTTTTACTATATGTTTTTAATGAATATATCTTTTGTTTTCCGTACGAGGTACTTTTTGACTTTTCAAGAAAAAGTATGAGGAGAATTTTTTTTTAAATTATAAAACATGAATGGAATTTTATGCTTTCATAACACCTTATTTCCATGAATCTTACCTTATAGATTCTCAAGTTTATTTTCAACGAAATTATTTTCTTTTAAAATTTCAAGCTGTTTTAATAAAAAAACATTTTTGAAGAAGAAAGGGTATTTTCCTCAAAAATTAATTTCAAGTGTTTTATCAAAATTATTTTCCATCTAAGATTAAGGATATTTTTTCAAGTATACTTTCCATATTATTCTTATGGTTTATTATGTTTATTATGGAATTATATTTATGAAATCCATTTGTTTTACATGGATTATGTTACGATGTAATGATTTTTAAGAAACCCATTTTATTCTTTGGGCTATGCTCTAATAAATGATTTATGTTTATGTCGCACACATAGGAATGATTTTATTATGAGATGGGTGGACCTATATCTCCCTCCAATGAATTGGGTAAATATTTATATCTCATTATATAGAAATGGATAAAATAGAATGTAAATCCATTTCAGTAATAAAAGGCTGGAACGATAAGTAAATATGGTTCAGTAATACAGGGATGAAACTACAAGTACATCTAGTTTTGTAATACAGGGTTGAAGTGGAAAGTAAACCCAGATTAGTAATGGAAATTGTACATTATGACAGTCTTTGAAATGATCCTTGGCTAAAATGGAAATGATTTTCTATTCTTATGTGTTTTCCAGAACTTCATGTTTTATGCTAATGCTATGTTATCAAGGTTATTGTTCATTTATGATTTAAACCTTAAGTACTGACAAGATTTAGTTTCTGAATCAACATTTTGATATTCAAAATATATTTTCATGTTTTTATATTACTATGTTTATGTTTTCCATGTTTTCCCTTACTGAGCATTTGAGATCACCCTATATATGTTTTTCTTTCCCCCGGGATATCAATAAAGGTTTTAGGTAGGAAAACTGAAGGTGAAGATATTTATGGGAGATGTTGAAGATCTTTCACCAATATTGAATAATGTGTTTTGAGTTTCCAAATACACTACACTAACAAAGTAATTATATATCTATTTTTGTACTGTATTAAGTATTTTTCAAAAGAAATGTAATTCCCATGTATGTCAAGCTTGGATTGTTAGAAAAAAAAACTTTTCATCTATAAATTAGGGTCAACTAAATGTGTGGATACTGAATTTTTGTATTAAATAGCCATTATTATATTGGGACCTAATGCAAAAGGGAAAAAAATAAGGGCCACCATGTAAAAATGTTCAAGCAGAAGATTATTCCATCCACATGATTGAAAGTGTTCTAGCTACTTTATGGGATGTAAAGTCAAAATTAACAGACATTGATGGACTAAATTCTAGACTCGGTTCATTTCTACAGCATGTGTTGAACACTGATCCCATAGGTAATGGTACCTTGATCCGATTTGTACCCAAACTATAGTAAAAATTGGCATTTCACACTGGTAACATCTAGAATTCATGCCTCATGTGAAAAGTTTTATTTCCACTTAAGGTTAAACATGTTTTGGTATCTTCTATAACCAACTATGGTCAAAAATATTCCAGTATGAGACCTATTATATAGAGCTCACCTTTCATGTGGTAACCAGCCTTTGTTAGTACTACCATGTTTTCCCCATCATCTTCATTCTATCCACCTCTATTTATAATGAATTTTCTTTGTATTTGTTCCTAAATGGTGGTATTCTTGTGTCTATGTTGATCACTGATGGTGATGTATCAATAGTAATATATTTGGCTTTCATATGGTTCAGTAGTTGAGTCTCTCTTGTGTGCATCAGTAGAAACTTTTTCCCTAATATAGGAAAACGTGTCGTGTATGCTACCTGCTCTTAGGTATGTTGTGGTGTAACGATTCCATAGGGTTGTTTCATGTCATCTTGGAACTGGCCTAATGAAGAAAAATTAGTGTGTGCATTGTCGATGGTATTAGTATTCCACCCCAGCACTGTTGGTTCCCCTTCTATCATTGAGTGTGACATCAAAAGAGTTAATTCCAATGATGAGTGCATATCCTCTTATGGAAGTACTTTATATAGGCATTCGACCATGTTCATAAGAAGCTTCCTAAATTTGGATTTCTCATTTTTAAAGTATTTCAAAATCAAATAAACACCATACATGGATGATTCGAGGTTTTCCAGGAGATGGTCCAATGTATCAAAACAAGGTTAGTGAGATGTATCTATGGTTATGTGGAAACATGGAGTGATGAAATCTTGTAGTGTGTAGTGATGTGATGAAATCTTATGGTGTGTTCCTCCACTAAGGGTGAGTCGATTGGGTTTCTCCTTCGAGAAAAAATATGTCAGTGTTTTCATTTATCAGAAGATAATGAGCTGGTGATAGGAATACCCAATTATAGAAATAGAGGAATATCACTTGTATTTATATATATTAAACCATAGTGTTACATCTGAGAATGAGGAAGAATAATATTAGATAGGATGATAAAAATTATATTATAAGAGGGAAAGGAAGAGGAGAAAAAATACTTGAGAGTTACTTCAAAACTTCCACCCAAGACTTATGCTCGAATCCCAAGATTAGAAGCCAAACTGCACTAAATAAATTTAATCCCCTTTATCACTCCAACATCCCCTCTATTTAACATCTTCTTCCCAAAAACAATTGTATCCCCTAGTATATTACCTTGGATCTCCCCACATACATGGGCTAACAACTTGGCCCCTCCCCTAACAACACTATAAGGCCCCAGCCTTAATCATTACTTAATCTTGAGTTATTTCAAGAATACACGTTGAGGATCATTTCAGGTTTAAATTTTTAGAGAATTAGATCATAAATCATGCATTACATTCCACATTTAAACAAAGTGGTTACATAAAATATAGTACTCATTTTTCCCATTAATGGAAACATATCTAAAATAAAACATGGATTCATTCTAAACACTTCCTTGACACTATCAACACATCATGTACCTTTCCCTTGACCTGTGAAAATTATTTCAAAAACCTGGGATGAGCATAAAAAGCTCAGTAAGGGATATAAAATTATGAAATGAAAACATTATTCCATGTATGACATCATACTTTACTCATAGAACATAAGAATTTTAACATACCTCATCAAATCATGAATAAATCATAGAAATCATAAGACATAAAGGTAACTTGAGGCATTCATAACATTATTACGTAGGGAGTAACCCTCATGGTTACATTTGGAATACCCATCATAGTATATTCCCTAAATCTCTTCGGAGAAACCTTAGCGTTTAACCCCTTTGCATTACCCAATGCATTGGAGAGCTATATCGGGCTCACCCGCCCCTAGTTTATCAAGGAACCACCCGTCTTCATAAACAATTCCCAAGAAACATAACATAATCATAGCACATAACTTAAGCATAAAGGAAAGATAAAATTCCCACATTTCAATAACAATATAACATTTTAAGATATTTAAATAATGAATCCATTCTAAAAACCATTTTCAAAACCATTTAAAACATTTAATAAAGAGATTTTTCAATCAAAGTGTCCCACACCACTTTGAAGCTTTTAACATTTTAAACCATTAATATCCATATAAATAAATCCTTAAAACCATTTTAAAAACATGGATATTAATGAGAAATATTTATAAGAATAAATCATTTAAACATTTAAAACGATATTTTAGTTAAAGGGTTTATAACAAAATGAGAGACACTTGAATACAATAATTGAGGAATAAAATTTAATCAGAACTTTATAATATCATGAGAATAAAGGTATTCATGGTATAATATGTCAAAGGACAGTATATACACCATATAAGAGGGAATTGGTGCATATCAAAAATGAAGTCTCAATGGAAATGTAAATTGAGATGAAATCCCCTATAAAGAAGGTATCCTTAAATTAAGGATAAATCAATCTCATAATTATGTGTGAAAAATATAAATACACCCAATATAAGTGGATATTAAGTGTAAAAAAACCAGATTTCATTCACACATATTCATAGGATGACATATTCAATAACTACAAGTTCAACCCAAAGAAATCGAAATTGGGTTAAGAAGTTCCTTTGGTAAAATTCGACAGCCTAACGGCGTCACCTTAAAATTCAGAAAATAAGTTGATGATACAAATAGGGTATCTCATCACTTGGAAATAAATTTCACATCAATAAGGATATATAATAACATATCCCAACATAATATTGTGAAAATTAAAAGACATAACAAAATAAGTATTTTAAAAAGAGGAGGGTGAAAGGTTCCCTTACCGATTTGGGTAACATTCGAAACGTACACCCCATGAAAGAAGGACTATACAACATTGATTTAAATACTCATAAATGAAATTATATTACACAAATAGTATAATAATGTTCAGTACATATACCACTCAAATTAAATGGTGGAAAATGTAGCATAAATCTCACGGGAATAAAAGTGAGATGAAAACCCCCTTACTAAAACTCGGCAGGCTAACGGCACCACTTAAAACATCCAAAAAATGGATTGATGAAATCAAATAGGTTATATCATCATATTAACAGATAAATTATTGTAAGAGGAATATAAAATTACATCCCCGAACATAAGAAATAGGAGCATAAAAGAAACGACATAAAAGAGAGTACTTAAAAAGAAAGAGATAGGTAGGATCCCCTACCTCAAGTCCGACTTGCCTTGTTCATTTATTTATATTCCTGAATAATAAACTTTGGTAAATTTATAATTACTTAAGGTCCTCCTTTAAATATTATTATTCAGTTCATATCACATATTATAATTTTATAATAATTGGTTAATAATGTGAGTTCATATCAGACGTTTTTGTCGATGTTTGGTATGTGAGTCAAAAATGAACTTGTTTGAAAATGAATGTCCATGTAGTTATAAGTAAATCATCTCCAGAATATTATTAATGATTTAAATATCATATATATACAGTACATATTTATTTTATACAATTCCATAACATTTGTAGATAAAAAGAAATGAAATGCACCGTTCATGGAGACGGTAGGCCGTACGTACGCATGAACGCTACTTTCATTTCTTTGTCACATTAATGGAATTAAAAATAATTAAGAGATATATATATTATAATTAAATTATAATATATATGTTTTATAGGTCATATAAGTTCATTAATTTCATTCTTTATACATTCCATGTATTGCATGAACGAGTCACATCACTTGAGGGGGTGGTAGTCCACACTTCCTCGTATGAAATTATCGCATTTGAACAACATGAAAAGCATAAAGGTATGTTTTAAATATAAAATACAGAAGCATATGGAAAACATAAATAACATATATATCATATATAAAATACAGTGACATCATAATGGCCACCATGAAAGGTGTTAAGAGATATTGAACAATCATCGTTTCGTGAGGCAGTAATTCGCCATCCACAGAAACAGTATGTTCTTTAACCATTAGACGGAGGTGTGTGTAAGTGTAGCTAAAATACATCACATAAAAACATCCTAGTATATTTAAGATACTGGTTTTGTTATAAAAGAAACGAATAAAAAGAGTTTAGGGGTTTGAAGAAGCAAAATAAAACAAAAGAACACAAGTGAAGACATTACCTTTAAATCGGGTAACTCATCTTGGTTTGAACCAAAAGGGTTTCTTGAAGAGAATTATGCCAAAGTTGAGGATTAAATGATGAATTTAGGTATGTGGAAAGATGAAATGGGCAGGTTTTGGCCGATCCAAAGGCTTTAGAGGTGTGTGTAAGGTGGTAGAGGTGGGAGCCTTTTATAAGAGGAGAGGAGGGGCACTCTTGGAAAGTTATAAATTATTACTTTATTATATAATGCTTTTCGGATTTCAAAGGTCCCAAAAAGGATATATTTCTAGGATAAGGTGATAAGGTTTAAAATCCACACATCCAATAGTTTTTTGACAAGTGTAGGTCTTATATTTTACATTATCTTTTCATTTTATTTAAATCGTTAAATAATGAGGTAATCGATGCATCATCATAGTGTCATTAATAATTTAATTTATTTAGTGTCTAAAAATTATAAAAAAAATATCATGATGTAGGAAATATTTTTATATTTCTAATGAATATTTATAGTCAAAAATATGACTTGTATAACCCCATGTAAAAATTATTTTAATAAAACAACACATGTTTGTGACATTTTAATTTTAACTTTAAATAAAAAGGTATTAATGTCATTTTCCTACCAAAGTGGCTCCATGGGGTCCCCAAGTTGACCCATGGATTATCTTGGTCTGTCATGACTCATCCAATAAGGGTAGGACATGTGTCATGGTCATTTCATATTATTAAAACATTATTTCTACCTTAAACTACACTAATTACCTCTAATCGTGATTAAAACTTAAAAGTTACTATTCACCAAAAATTATTTTAATCTAATTTAACCACATTTTACTTCCTAATGACAACCATGTATGTCGGATTTTTTAAAATCAAATCACATAAGTGGTAAAGTTTCATTTAAACAAAAAATCAGTTTTTTAACTACCACTTAGTGGTTTCACTATTCAACAAAAATTGATGTTTTTTAGAAAAATACCAAAAATTCACCCTAAGCTATATTTGATATTATGAATTCATAAATGATTTCTATTTTACAAAATTCAAAACATATAAGTTGAATTAATTAATTTAATATTTAATTCCCGCTGTCAAAACAAATAGCGTGTTTTTAAGAAACAATATCTATTAAAAGATTGATACTAGTTTAAGTCCAATTTCAAAGTGAAATTAATTCCAATGACCACTATTGGACTAAATTGTAAAAATATATTCTAATTTGACTTTAAAACCAACTAAAAAGATAATCAAATCATATAATTAAATTAGATTAAAAAGTGGTTTTGAATTAAAATGCAACATTTTTCACTATTCATTAAAAAATGAACTTTATCAGAAAAATACCAAAAATTTACACAAAGTAAATTTTGATGCCCCGATTCTAAAAAATAATTTTATTTTGTCAAATATCACACATACAATTGTCAAAAAGTTTATTTAAAAGAGCTTCTCCATCAAAAGGTGATTAATCGATTTTTTAAGGAATATTAGAATGTTTACGCTTAAAATTGGATTCATTCGCATTTTTAATCCTCTAACATTTATTGTAAAAAGTAAAGATATTTGAAAAACATATATAATCATTTTGTAGTTAGTTCTGTTCATTCCTGTCATTACAACGGTTATGTGTTCACTACCATTTAAAATAAAATTATTTTATTATTAGAGTGCAACGTAAGATTTCAAAGGAACTCATTATTGCGTATTGGGTATTCCATAGAGCATAGAGTTCCCTTTAAAGTAATATTAATATTTTATTCAAAAATATAGATAAATATAAAAATGTAATATTCTTTATTTACCTAGGTTGTTACATCCTTCCCCCCTTTTGGGAATTATGTCCTTGCAATTTTAAAATTGGGCTTGGAAACATCATTAAAAGTCCCACATCGGAACAAGAGTCGGTAAAACAATAACTTTAAAAGAAAGAAAGAGAAGTACAGAGGTCACTCGAGTTAACCCATACTAGGATTCCATGTAGGAAAACATGGACATGGATGAAAAAGAAAAGGGTCATGTTTTGAGGGAGAGTGATAGAAAACATGTTTAGGAGAAAGTTAACCACAAGAAAATCACAAACTTGTGCTGGGTTAAACGGTATTAGATTCCCCAGTAGGAAAAGTTAATAGACAACATTTTTGTTTTAAGTTACTTTTCATTGAGTAATTTATTTTTGATCTTATGGAAACATACTTACTTTTCATGTAGACTCTCATCTCCTACTAAATTTCTTACACAAACTCATATTTTCTCCAAAAGATGAGTATTTAGGATGACTTACTCACATTAAGAGAGATATAATCAACTTCTATAGAATCACCTAATCCATAAAAGAGAACTATATACTTCCCATGTCTTTAGACCTTAACCAAAACTAAAACCAAAATGGTTAGTATGAGATCAGATAATACCCAAAAAGGATAATCCTTTATTAAAAAAATCTATTCTTAATCTCCAAAATTTGTTAAAAAATACCCAAAGTTCAACAAAGACCATTCAATAAGAATCCATCCATAAAATTCTTCAAAGTACACCAAACTAAGAATGAAACCAAAATATTTGAAGGATTTAATCGCATAGTCTTCCAAGGTACAAAAAATTAACACTTATCTCCAAATAACATCAGTTTCTCTTAAAGTCTCATATTGAAAAGTAATTAACCTAATCACATATCCTCCATGATAGGTTAATAATTTCTATAGATAACCCAAAATAAACTTACTCTTAATTCATAAAATCATCTAACTAAAAATAATAATTCATACTAACCAGGGACTTCACGTAGTCCAGTGGTATGTGATAAATACCATTCGCACTTTGGTTGTTGGTTCGATTCATGTAGCTTTGTCCGACGCGACAGGTTGTCACACGGTCTGCGTGTTGTCCTTTTTATAAAACTCCAAAAATAACCCTAACATGTTTTAACCTCAAGTTTATCTCAAGTCATTCATAATTTATCATAACATATAGTAACCCATAATTACTTCAAAATTAAGGATCATATAAACCCTAATGGTTACCTTTATAATTATTACTTGAACTTCCATATAGATTTGTCATCTCGTACATGATGAATTACAGAACTTACCAAGGTTCAAGTGGTTGATCATGACTCCTTGATAGTTGGTTTATAACAACCACTATTTTCCTCATTGAATCCCCCATTTCATCCGGTCTCTTAATCAGAGAACCACCACAGTTTCCTTCAAACCCATTGTCACTTTGGTGCCTGCTAGATCCATCCATTTACTAAAACCAAAAATGTCAGTGTGAGTATATCAACAAAATTATCATGTACTAATGAGGAAGATAAACACTAAGATATACTTACTCATTCACTTTATCTAAAAACTATGAATCTTTCTGAAATCCTAGCCATTATGGTAATGTCACTTATTCTTAGAGAATACCCTAACCTCTAAAGTTATCAAAACCGACCTTTGATACCAACTATAAGGCCCCAGCCTTAAACATTACTTAATCTTGAGTTATTTCAAGAATGAACGTTGAGGATCTTTTCAGGTTTAGAGTTTTAGATAATTAGATCATAAATCATGCATTACATTCCACATTTAAACAAATTGGTTACATAAAATATAGTACTCATTTTTTCCATTAATGGAAATATATCTAAAATAAAACATGGATTCTTTCTTGACACTTCCTTGACACTATTATCACATCATGTAACTTTCCCTTGACCTGTGAAAAAAATTTCAAAAACCTGGAATGAGCATAAAAAGCTCAGTAAGGGATATAAAAGTACGAAATGAAAACATTAGTCCATGTATGAAATCATACTTTACTCATAGAACATAATCATTTTAACATACCTCATCAAATCATGAATAAATCATAGAAATCATAAGACATAAAGGTAACTTGAGGCATTCATAACATTATTACGTAGGGAGTAACCCTCATGGTTACGTTTGGAATACCCATCACAGTATATTCCCTAAATATCTTCGGAGAAACCTTAGCGTTTTACCCCTTCGCGTTACCCAATGCATTAGAGAGCTATATCGGGCTCACCCGCCCTTAGTTTATCACGGAACCACCCATCTTCATAAACAATGCCCAAGAAACATAACATAATCATAGCACATAACTTAATCATAAAGGAAAGATAACATTCCCACATTTCAATAACAATATAACATTTTAAGATATTGAAATAATGAATCCATTCTAAAAACAATTTTCAAAACCATTTAAAACATTTAATATAGAGATTTTTGTAACAAAGTGTCCCACACCACTTTGAAGATTTTAACATTTTAAACCATTAATATCCATATAAATAAATCCTTAAAACCATTTTGAAAACATGGATATTAATGAGAAATATTTATAAGAATAAATCATTTAAACATTTAAAATGATATTTTAGTTAAAGGGTTTTTAACAAAATGAGAGACACTTGAATACAATAATTGAGGAATAACATTTAATCAGAACTTTGTAATATCATGATAATAAAGGGATTCATGATATAATATGTCAAAGGACAGTACATAAACCATATAAGATGGAATTGGTGCATATCAAAAATGAATTCTCAATGGAAATGTAAATTGAGATGAAATCCCCTATAAAGATGGTATCCTTAAATTAAGGATAAATCAATCTCATAATTATGTGTGAAAAATTTAAATACACCCAATATATGTGGGTATTAAGTGTAAAACAACCATAGTTCATTCACACATATTCATAGGATGACATATTCAATAACTACAAGTTGAACCCAAAGAAATCGAAATTGGGTTAAGAAGTTCCTTTGGTAAAATTCGACAGCCTAATGACGTCACCTTAAAATTCATAAAATGAGTTGATGAGGCAAAAAGGGTATCTCATCACTTGGAAATAAATTTTACATCAATAAGTATATTGAATAACATGTCCCAACATAATAAGATGTAAATTAAAAGACATAACAAAAGAAGTCTTTTAAAAAGAGGAAGTTGAAAGGTTCCCTTACCGATTTGGGTAACATTCGAAACGTACACCCCATGAAAGAAGGACTATACAAAATTTATGTAAATACTCATAAACAAAATTATATTACACAAATATTATAATAATGGTAAGTAAATATACCACTCAAAGGAAATGGAGGCAAATGTAGCATAAATCTCACGAGAATAAAAGTGAGATGAAAAACCCCTTACGAAAACTCGGCAGCCTAACGGCACCACTTAAAACATCCACAAAAGGGATTGATGAAATAAAATAGGGTCTCTCATCATATGAACATATAAATTACAGTAAGAGGAATATAAAATAACATCCCCCAACATAATAAAGAGGAGCTTAAAATAAACGACATAAAAGGGAGTACTTAAAAAGAAAGAGATACGTAGGATCCCTTACCTCAAGTCCGACGTGTCTTGCTCGTTTCTTTATATTCCTGAATAATAAACTTTGGTCAATTTATAATTTTTTAAGGTCATCCATTAAATATTATTATTCATTTCATATCACATATTATAATGTTATAATAATTGGTTAATAATGTGAGTTCATATCAGACGTTTTTTTCGATGTTTGGTACATGAGTCAAAAATGAACTTGTTTGAAAATGATTGTCCATGTAGTTATAAGTAAATCATCTACAGAATAGTATTAATGATTTAAATGTCATATATATCTAGTACATATTCATTTTATACTATTCCATAACATCTGGAGATAAAAAGAAATGAAATGCACCGTTCATGGAGACGGTAGGTCGTACGAACGCATGAATGCTACTTTCATTTCATTGTCATATTAATGGAATTAAAAATAATTGAGATATATATATATATTATAATTAGAGTATAATATATATGTTTTATAGGTCATATAAGTTCATTAATTTCATTCATTATACATTCCATGTATTGCATGAATGAGTCACATCACTTAGGGGGGCGGTAGTCCACACTTTCTCGTATGAAATTATCGCATTTGCACATCATTCAAAGCATAAAGGTATGTTTTAAATATAAAATACAGAAGCATATGGAAAACATAAATACCATATATATCATACATAAAATACAGTGACATGATAATGGCCACCATGAAAGGTGTTAAGAGAAGATTGGACAATCATTGTTTCGTGAGACAGTAATTCACCATCCACAGAAACAGTATGTTCTTTAACCATTAGACGGAGGTGTGTGTAAGTTTAGCTCGAATCCTTCACATAACAACATCTTAGTATATTTAAGATACTGGTGTTGTTATAAAAGAAAGTAATAAAAAGATTTTAGGGGTTTGGAGTAGCAAAATAAAACAAAAGAATAAAAGTGAAGACATTACCTTTAAATCGGGTAACTCATCTTGGTTTGAACCAAAAGGGTTTTTTGAAGAGCATTCTGCCAAAGGTGAGGCTTCAATGATAAAGATAGGGATTTGGAGAGATGAAATGGGCAGGGGTTGGCCGAGCCAAAGGATTGAGAGGTGTGTGTAAGGTGGTAGAGGTGGGAGATTTTTATAAGAGGAGAGGAGGGGCACTCTTGGAAAGTTATAAAATATTACTTTATTATATAATAATTTTCGGATTTTCAAGGTCCCAAAAGGATATATTTCGAGGATAAGGTGATAAGGTTTAGAAATACATCCATCAAATGGGTTTTTGACAAGTTTAGGTCTTATATTTTACATTATCTTTTCATTTTATTTAAATCATTAAATAATGAGGTAATCGCTTCATCATCATGGTGTCATAAATAATTTAATTTATATAGTGTCTAAAAATTATAAAAAAAATATCATGATGTAGGAAAGATTTTTATATTTCTAATTAATATTTTAGTCAAAAATATAACTTGTATAACCCCATGTAAAAATTGTTTTAGTAAAAAACACATGTTTGTGAAATTTTAATTTTAACTTTAAATAAAAAGGTATTAATGTCATTTTCCTACCAAAGTGGCTCCATGGGGTCCCCAAGTTGACCAATTTATTTTCTTGGTCTTCCATTACTCATAAAATAATGGTAATACATGTTTCATGGTCATTTCATATTATTAAAACATTATTTTTACCTTAAACTACACAAATTACCTCTAATCGCGGTTAAAACATAAAATTTACTATTCACCAAAAAATTATTTTAATCTCATTGAACCACATTTTACTTCCTAATGAAAAACATGTATGTCGGATTTTTAAAAATAAAATCACAGAAGTGGTAAAGTTTCATTTAAACGAAAAATCAGTTTTTTAACTACCACTTAGTGGTTTCACTATTCATCAAAAATTGATGTTTTTCAAAAAAATACCAAAAAATCACCCTAAGCTATATTTGATATTCTGAATTCATAAATGATGTCTATTTTACAAAATTAGAAACATATAAGTTGCATTAACTAATTTAATAATTAATTCCTGCTGTCAAAACCAATAGCGTGTTTTTAAGAAACGATATCTATTAAAAGACTGACACTAGTTTAAGTCCAATTTCAAAGTGAAATTAATTCCAATGACCACTATTGGATTAAATGGTAAAAATATATTCTAATTTTACTTTAAAACCAAATCAAAAGATAATCTAATCATATAATCAAATTATATTAAAAAGTGGTTTTGAATTAAAATACAACATTTTTCACTATTCATTAAAAAATGAACTTTATCGGAAAAATACCAATAATTTAAAAAAAGTAAATTTTGATGTCCCGATTTTAAAGAAGAATTTTATTTTGTCAAATATAACACATAAAATTGTCAAAAAGTGGATTTAAAAGAGGTTCGCCATCAAAAGGCGGTTAATCGACTTTTTAAGGAATATTAGAATGTTTACGCTTAAAATTGAATTCATTCTCATTTTTAATCCTCTAAAATTTATTGTAAAAAGTAAAAATATTTGACAAACATATATAATCATTTTTTAGTTAGTTCTATTCGTTCTCGTCATTATAACGGCTAGGTGTTAACTACCATTTAAAATAGAATTATTTTATTATTAGAGTGCAACGTAAGATTTCAAAGGAACTCGTTGTTGCGTATTGGGTACGCCATCGAGCATAGCATTCCCTTTAAAGTAATATTAATATTTTATTCACAAATATGGATAAATATAAAAATTTCATTTTCTTTATTTACCTGGGGTGTTACAAACACCACTTCACCCACCATTTCCCCCATAACAATTACAAAGCTTCCCCTGACACCCCCACATGCTCAGCCTCGTATGCTTAGCCCCATATACATTTATGAACAAATGATTTAGAAATTCTATATATAGTAACATAATCTAGACATTATAAATATAGTCATATATCATCTATCCAATGGGTATACCGAAGTTTTGTATTATTAAATAGTAAATTTAAAATAATATAACTCATAATAAAATAAAAATATGATATTCAAATAGTATATATATGTATTCATCACTTATAAATATTAATATTATTAATATTAAAATATGATATGATAAAATTTAAATAATTTTTTTAATATCAATTTTTCAATAAAATTAAATTTTATAATATTTATTAAAGTGTATTTAGTACAAAAGTAATATTTCTTTTTCTTCAAAGAAATTTTTTGTCAACTATTGTTTGATTTATCCTAATAGATTAAATCGAACACTTTTAAAATATTATTACATATGAAATAACATATTAATAATATTAAAATTAGAAATTTATATTAAATAATATTAAGAACACTTAATGCTTAAAAACATCATTTTTCAATAAAATGAGTTCTTATTTATATTTTTATTTTCAATTAACAAGTATATTTATAAATTATAGAATATTAATTATATAAAACATAATTCATTTTTTTATTTGTATTGTTAAAATTAGTTTATCATAAATTTTTGGGATTTTTCTAAAAAAAATTATTTTTAGGTGAATAGTGAGATATATCGATTTTAAAAATAACATAACTTTAATAAAATTATTAATATATAAGTATAGAATGAAAATTTATGAAACTTTTTTATAAGAAGAAATATTAATTTTATAATTGGATTTTTAATTTTAAAAATGTGGGTTTTAATTTATAAACCCATATTTAAAATTTTATTATTTAAGTTATATTTTTCAAAATTCTGTTTTTAATACTATTAATATTATTGGATATTTTTAATATTTGTGTCCCACACTGATATGGGTTATCTATTGTACTCATTTTCTCATCTATAAATAAATAACCTTGCCTCTTTGTAGTGTATGATAATCCATCTAACATGATATCTGAGTGGGTGTAACTCATCACCCTTCTCTTTACTTCGGTCCTCCCTGTGCAATGACCCCCTTACACATCGGCCCTCCCCTCATGATGCCCCATGTACTTCTGTCCCTCTAGCCTATAGCCTTTTTGAACTTATCTCCACCTGTCTCTCTTACTTTCACATCCCCCTATTTATGCCCTTATCTTTCCAGTTTCCCCTCCATGTGTGATGGCCCAGCCCGTTGCCTCTCCCCATGTGACACTTCTATCTTGTCAATTTCCCCTCAATGTGATACTCCCCTCAGTCTATTTCCCCCTCCTATGCGACGCCCCACCCTATATGTATCCTCTATATATAAGATTCCCCCTATGTGTTGGATTCTGTACAATCTTTCCAGTACCCTTTAACCCCAGCCCTACCTCTATCTATAATCTACCCCAAACTGTATATTTTTTCCCTACTTCCTTCCATGATACTCAGAACATTTCTTCTATGGCCTAATTTCTACCCAGATGTTCCAATTGTGCATGTTTAGCACCTAATTTGCACTCTATGCATACTTTTAGAACATTGTGCTTGTATAACGTGCATCTTCAACACTCCATCTCCCTCCTGTGATCTTCATACCCATATATGGGAACATTTTCACCCTTTCTAGATACTAGCATGACAACCAATCATATTTTGGATGAACATCTTGATTCCTACAATTTTATCATGTGGAAGAAGACTATTATCGTCACTTTGAATGTCATGGAATATTATTCTCATATTTTTTCTTCCCCTCCTGATCCAAAAGTTTTAATGTTCAGACAATGATAAAAGTGGGAAAAAAAGATCCTTTCTATGATTAGTGACTAAATGGATCACTTTGTTAATCATGTTTCCAATAGTACTAATGATTTCAAGGACTTGTGAGACTCTTTATTTGTTCTGTTTTCAGAGAGAAACAATCTTTCTTGCATATATGATATTTTTTAGGAGATTTTCACACTTAAATAAGGAAATCACATGATTCAAAATTATTAAAAGGAGTGTAAGACCATTCTCTCTCCTTCATGGTATCAATGTCGAGTTATCTTCCATTGTTACTAACATGTTGTCCAATCGCACCACATTACATCCCTCATTAGTTTATAATGACCTTGTTCATGTGAGTCATCCTCTGTTGACACTAAGCACTGACCACTATGATCATACTATTATGGTCTCTAATGGTCCCAACAGATGTGTTGTCTATTTTAGGGGTTGTTTTTAACATACTTCCCTCCAACGTTTCACACAATATAGAAAATACAATCACACGATTAAGACCTGTTGGAATTTTTATGTTTTTCTAAATGGTTCTCCGATTCTAGGTTGCTCTTAATTAAAACAGTCTATAATAACTTCCCCACCATGAGATGAAACTCTCCATATTATTGATATATCTGATGATGATTATCACTATCTTTAGTCTTAACATGTTGGTACTTCATCGAGTACTACTTTTGCACATAGCATTTCACCTGCTAATTTTGTACCTCATCAATCCACCTCATGGGTTCTTGACTCTGGAACCTCAAATCATATCATTGTTAATATATGTATTCTTTACTCCTATATCTTAACTTAAATTAGAGTTTATATTTCTATGGTTGATGGTAAAATACTACAAATTTCTAGTTATTGGAGTTACTCTATTACACATAGCTTAACACTCTATATTGTTTCACTTATTCTGCATTGTCCTTTTAATTTTATATTTATTAGTAGAATTACTACCAACTTATTGTACTAATCCATCTTCTCACCTACTTCGGTTTTATTTTCAGAGCCTTAGTGTTGGGACAAAATCCCTAAAGGTAACATTTAAATGTTTTTAGTTCATTGTGTTTGTTGAAAAAGAAGGTTTCCAAGGTCAGTTATGGAGTTCTAGAGATATTTTTTGCAAGTTATGTTGAAAAATATCCAATACAAAGGAATGAATTCTTTGGAGGTGCTTCAGAATTATGTGTATACAAGGTGGAACAATTTTCTAGTGCTTACCGAATTTTTGTGGTCCAAAATCTAGATAATGGAAAAAGGTTTTTTTTGGAAGTATTTTCTTGTAAAATTAAAAATTTTGTACTCAAAGGGGAATTTATGTAATGATCTTGTGTGCAGGGTTAGTCAGGTATATAAATATGTAGTAACCCCCATTATTTCAATAACTCAACCCTTAGATAAAACTAGAGATCTGAATCGTGTAATATTTTCTTATAATAAGAGTTTCATGAAGCAACAACTCAAATTTTTGTTGCATGTAGAAAATAAATCTTTTCATAAATGTCCAAGAAAGTTGTGTATAAAGGGTAAGAGTTCCACACAAGAGGAATTTTCACGAAAATCTAAAAGTTTCATAAAAGTTGGGAGTTTTGTGAAAATACTTAAATTTTGCATTCAAGGTGGTAAATTTGTGTCCAAGGAATCCAAAGGTTGTGAAAAAGACAAAGATATGTGAGATTTTCAAAGGCAGTGAGCATCGCAAAAGTATTCAAAATGGATTTCCTAGTAAATATGTGGTGAATTGATATTCATCAAGTGGGTGAAAGTAGAACTTCAATAGAGAATCTACATACAGTTGAGGATGAAGTCATTATTGATAATTAAGGGACCTACATGTCCATATACTCTGTGTCTATCCTTTCTAGATAAGTGAGAAATGGAAGAGGAATAGTTTGATCCCTCCCACTGGTTGAGATCCATTAAAGGAGAGATTTAGGGAGTTACCTTTAGAATGTAGTGAGTTATCCCTAAACATTATAAAGGTAGTGAGCCTAAGCATAGAATTGATCTATCTGGGAAATTATTTGGCAGTGAGCCTTAGTGGATTTGGTATATCAGAACATTTACAATTTTATGCTTCTTTGACATAGCCTAGTGAGGATGAACCAAGTAAAAAATTTATGTATCCTTGTCTATTATTTCCTACTTTAATTTATATGCATCATCGTCAGATAAAGTTGGAAAGGATAAGAGTAATTTGAACACTAAAGTGAAAACAAAGTGACCCTTATAATAAGTAGATCAAGATCTAATGGGGAAATAATAATTTTGAGAAGAATATTGATACCTTGATTCACCCCCCCCCCCCTCGGAGTATCTAAGACCCTTTTGGACCTAAAAATCTGTATTATAGCATAGGTTACTTTTATTTATTTATTTTCTATAACAAGTTTTACTCTACTATTGGAATTTAATTTTATGTTTCCTCTTATCTTGATGTTCTATGGAAAATAGAATAACTACAAATAAGAAGTATAAGTCAGGTGGTAGTCCTCATTGTGGAAGTTTCTATGGAAACTTTGATTTAGTTTAAGGAAACCAACATGTACTAAAAAGGTTTGGATGAATCAGACAGGGAAAATATATACTCACTCAATGATGTTGCAGGAATGAGTGAAGAACCTGATATTCCAAGGGATGTTGAAACTACTGATGATAAAGAAACTCCAAGAAGGAAATAATGGAAGTTGTCAATTAAATAAAGGAATTGGATCGGAAATTGGATGATGAAATTAAATAAAAATAAATCTGGATCCAAGTGTAGGAAATTGAAGTCAACAAACTAAAAGGATTAAATAAAAGGCTTGTTGAAGTAGCTGCGGATCTAAGAGAAAAGAATGATTCCCAAGATAAAGAAATGAAAAAATTGAAAGCTGATGAAATTTTAATGAATATGGACTCAGATAAAATTCATAATTTAAAATCCAAAAATTATGATATTACTAAATAGTTATCTGAACTAGTTTAGGATAATCAAATTCTAAAACAAAATAATACATGTCATAATGATTCTGTTTCTTAGATGAATTCTAAAATAAATGAGAAATCTGACATGGTGGGTAATCTCTCCCAAGAATTGTATGATGGGATGACAAGAGGGAAGAATTTCAACAGGTAACTAAATGATAAAGTTGAATCAAGGGATAAAAGGATTAAAAAATTGGGAGAAGAGATAGAATCAGTCAAGAAATAATTGGATCGATCTAATGCTAAAGGAAATCCCAAATTAAAGGATTCTTTTCACTTACTATATGATTATCCTTCGGCATGTGAAAATGAAATAAAATGAAAATATGCTACTTCAGAGGAAAAACATGAAATGATTGTCTCATCCCAAAGATTATGCAATTTTGGAAAATTTGGTATTGGATATGATGAGTCGTCTTCCATGCATGAGAGGATGATAGCCATAAATAGTTCCACAAATAGGAAAAATCCTACAAAAACTGGAAACATGCATAAAAATGATTTTATAGGAATTAATGAAATCATGTGCTATTTATATGGGATTCATGGTCATATTTTAAGTTTATTTTTTTAATCATTGGAAAATATTTCATACTTTGAAGATAGAAATATTTCTAAATGTGAGAATAATTTTAAGCTTCATGAAAAGTATTAATGAAAATTCTCTCATAAGAAATTAGTCATCAAATGCTATTACGATGGAAGACAGTGTCACACAATGAGTATGTTTCAAGAATCCCAAGATATCAATGTCAGAAAAAATAACTCTTCTTACCTCAACATATCAACTGAGAAAGGATTAAACGAGCAATTTTCTTAATGGAAGATGTTTTATATGTGATAGTCATTGAAATTTGGAAAGACATTTCATCAAGAAGAAAGAAGGTAAGTAAAAGGAAACTAGAAGGAGATCCCCAAAACTGACAGTGTATAATGAAAAAGTCTATATTTTAAGAAAACATGATAATTTGAAATTTTGGTTTATAACCTTAGAGGAATCCCAACGAGCTCAACAAAAAGTGTATCAATCACCTCCTTTGTTACACTCACATCAACTATATTGGAAATAATGTGAATGAACCTAGTTGAAAAATGGAGGAGATTCTCAAGTTTTTAATAAGAATAATGTAAATTAAGTGGAAGACCCAACCCCAACAAGAAAGAGTGGCATGACTCAGATAATTGAGAAAAGAAAAATGAATAAAGAATGCCTTGAAAAATTCATATGTCATGCCACATGGTGAGAATTGAAGGAAATAGAAAGATTCCTCCGATGGATAAAGAAGAAAGAGCATATGACCAATGGAAATATTCTTACTCAATGAAAGACTCATGAACAATGGATATTATTAGACCATTAATGAATGAAATTTATACAAATGGGTTTAAACAAAAAATTATGAAAAATCCCAATCCTTTAGAATCTAAAAATCAGAAGAAGAATCTGTATGTGGGTTAAGACTATTTAGTCATATGGCTAGTATAGTTGAAGTTAATTGGGAAGGTGGAATATACACAAAAATAGTACAGTGATTTATAATAATGTATCAAAGGGTTGATCTATCAGGATCAACTAGAATTCTCTTCTTGAGGATTCCAGAGGTACCCCTATCCTTATATGTTACATGATTCTCATATATGATGGATCTTTTGCAGAACTAAGGGGAAGATATAATCCAAGTGGTGTGTGTGTGTGTTGAAGGGGAATGGGTGAATTAGTTGAATGAGATACATGAAATAGAAAAAATTTAAACTCTTTAAATTCTAATATCGTATCAAATTAAACAAGTGGTGTTACACAACAACTCTATTTTTCAAATATGTATCTGAAGGTTATGTACTATGGAAAAAAAAGATTATATTATGAAGTGACTAATGTGACACTGAAGAGCTATTAAAGAAATAATTGAATGATCTAGTGGTTATAAATCACATTGAATATTCAACCATTGGAATCTTGCCTCAGTTCGAGTGTTATTTTGTTCAATGAGAGAAGATAATTGGGTTCAGGATATGAATGAAGATCTTGAACAAATTGAGAAGAATTAAACATTGGAGATTGTTTTGAGACCAACATATAAGAATTTCATTGGGGCCAAATGGGTCTTTTACAATAATATGAATGAATTAGTTGTGGGGATTCGAAACAAGGCATGACTCATGTGAAAAGGGTACTCCTAGATAGAGGGTATCAATTTTAATGAAACTTTTTCACCTATTGCGATGATAGAGACCATCATTTTATTCTTGTCTATAGTAGTGCAAAGAAATTTCAAAGTTTTCTAGATGGACATCAATTCATGCTACTCTTTTTTCTCATGCTGGTCATGGATTATGTGGGAATGATGTGATTCATTGATAATATTTCATGCTACTCTTGTTTCTCATTTCGGTCATGGATTATGTGGGATTAGAGTGTGTGTTGAGTAAATATGTGATCGTTATCTAAATCGTACAAATATAATAGCGGTAGAATATGGGAGAATATTCAATGAAGTATAAAAATGAGAAAAGTTTTCAACAAACCCAAAGGGAGGATTTTTCGTAAAAAACCATTTAAGGTAACATTGTAGTGGTTTTCGGTTGATTGTATTTGTTGACAAAGAAGGTTTCCAAGTTCAGTTATGGAGTTCTAGAGATATTTTTTACAATGTATTTTTACAAAGAGCCAAGACAAAGGATTTTATTCTCTAGAGGTGGTACAAAATGATGCGTATATAATTTGGCACCTTTTCCTAGTGCTTCCCAAATTTGTGGGGTCCAAAATCTAGATAATGGAAAAAGGTGTTATTAGAAAAGGTTGTATATTCATATAAAAGTGAAAATGTTACACACATAGGGGAAGGAACATAAGGATCTTTCACATAGGGTCTCCTGGGTCTATAAATAGGCAGATGCCCCCATCATTTCAGTAACTCAACCCTTAGGAAAAATTAGGTAACTGAATCATGTAAGATTTTCATGAAATAAGATTTATCCACAAGAAGATTTACATGAAGAAATGAATCAAATGTTTGTTGATCAAAAAAAAGAAATTATGTCTTAAATGGCCAAGGAATTTGTATGAAAAGGGTAATATTTTTACACAAGAGAAAGTTCCTTGACAATATAAAAGTTATGTGAAGGTTGAGAGATTTTCGACATGACTTAAATGGTTTATTCAAGGTGGTAATGTTTTGTGCAAGGAATCCAAAGGTTGCGTGAAAGAAAAAGTTGTGTGAGATTCGTGAAGGTAGTGATCATCGTAAAAGTATTCAAAAGGGATTACCAATTAAATATGTCCTAAAGTGATATTCATCAAGTGGATGAAATTATATCTTCAACAGAGAATCTATACAGTTGAGTATGCATTCATTATTGATAATAAAGGGACCTACATGTCCATAAACTATGTGTGGATACTTTCTGGAATAGTGATCAAAGAAAGAGGAAGAAGGTGATTCATTCCATGAGCAATGATCTATTGAAGGATATGTTTAGGGAGTTACCCTTGGGAAGAAGTGAGCTATCATTACAAATTGTAATGGTAGTTAGGTTTGGGAATTGAAGTGATATACTCTGAACATTATTTGGCAGTAATCCTTAGTGAATTTGGTAGATTGGAACATTTCCATATGTTTTCTCCTTGGACTTAGCCTAGTGATGGTGAACCAAGTAAAAAAATCCCTTGTGTTTTTTTTTCTGGTTTACTTTCTATGCATCTTTAATAGATAAAGTTGGAAAGTATAAGGGAAATATAAACACTAATGATAAAACAAAGTGACCCTTATAATAAATATTTCAAGATCCAGTGGGGCGTGAAGAATTTTGAGAAGAATATTAATACCCTAATTCACCCCCCCCCCCCCCACTCATGGTATCTAGGGACCTTTTGGACATCACACTTCAATGATTCATGTTTGTGATAGTGTATGAATTTAGGGTGGTATGTAGATACTTAACTCATATCCAACTCTCACCTATCCTATCACATATGACCATGTACTATATCTTCATTTTCACCTTGTCCATCAACTTGTACACATTCTTTAATCACTTTTTTAGAGTTGGGTAATGTTTCTTCTTTTAATTATGAATTATTTCATTATTCCAAGCATCACCAGGTCACATATGTCCCTCAGGAGATTACTCTTGGGTATATACATTTTGATTTAGTTCATTCAAACATATGGGGACACATTCCAAGTCCTTGTAAACTGGGTTATCATTATTTTTTCACCTTCATCGATGATATTTTGAGAATGGAATGAGTTTATTTTTTGAAAACATGTTATGAAATCTTTATAGTGTTTTTCTCCTACTATCATGAAGTCTAAACTCATTTTTCCACAAAAATATTTTGTTTGTTCTATAAAAATGACCATGATTAATTTTCTAAAATGTTCTAGTCCTTTTTTTATGTCCGTGGAATTATCTATCAGACTTCTTATCCTAATACACCTCTACAAAATAGTGTGTCAGAATGTAAGAACCACCATCTATTAGAAGCTTATCATGATCTTTTATTTCAAATAATATTTATGACCATTTTTTAGGGTGATTCCATTCAAAATGGTACATATCTCATGAACACACTTCTCTTAGTAGTTATTAAGGTGTACACTCCCTTGAATTATTTTTTTCCAACCTCATCCCCACATTTTATACCTATTCACTTTTCTTTACATTTATTATGTTAGGTATACTCTCTCCTCCCTTTCCAATTCTGATGCATGTGCACACAAATTCATCTTTCCTTGTATTTGAAATCATAGAATGGATATCACTTCATTTCCCTAGACTTTCATAATTATGAAACCTCTATTGATGTTTCCTTTATTGAATCCTATTTTTTCTATTCCTAATTTACCACTATCACCTGCTAATTATGATTCCAACATTACTTTACCCTAATCTCTTTATACACCACCACCAATATCTCTTCATCATGATATTTTCGGATCATAATTTGGCCATGTTTATACTCACCGCCATTGTATATCTACCACCCTTGAGCCCGATTCTTCTACCAAACTTGATGAATCACCAACTCCATGTCCTATATCATCAAATTTCCCCATGTCCCTTTGCTAAGGTACATGCTCATGTCAACAAAATATATGTTCATCATCTTATTATCAGTGATTATTTATGCCTACATCTCATACTATTACGACACTCGATGCACACTCAACACGGTGCATTGTTTCTAAGGTAAAATCACATCCCAACTAGTTAAAGGTAATATATAATGACCTTCAAGCCTTGGAATCCAACAATACATTAGATATTGTCCCACTATATTCACATAAACAAGTTATTAGTTGCAAGTGGACCTATACTATGTGTGTTAATGTTAACAACCATCTTAATAATCTTAAATCTTTACTTATTACCAAGGGTTGTATTCATACATATGAAATTTATTACTTTGACATATTTTCTACACTGACCAAGATATCATCAGTTCTGTTATCTCTCTTTTTTCCTCCTATCACCTGCCTCTTCATTGCTAGATGTTAAGAATGATTTTCTTCATGGTTTTCTTAATGAATAATTTTATATGGAGGAACCATCGGGTTTTTTCTAAGGGGTATCTTCCAAGGATTTTCTCCTTCATCGATCATTGTATGGCCTTAATAAATCATGTTGTTCTTGCTTTGGGTGATTTTTTACCATTGTTCTTATCTTTGACATGGGTCAAAGAATAAAAGAATAATTTTTTTCTATCATCAATATACACTAGAAAACATTTTCTCGATAGTCTATGTGGATGATATTATCATTACTGGAAATGATGACACTGACACTGATCAGCGCAAGTCTTTCCTTCATCAAAATTTTCACACAAAGGAATTGGTTCCACTGTGATATTAATTGAGGATTGATATCTTCATATGTATCAAAATAATTTTTATATCTCAACGAATGTATGTTTTTTATATTTTGAAAGAGACTAGAATGATTCAATTTGAATTGGTTGAATCACCCCTAAAACCTGGAGAAAATTACTCTACACGGACAACGAGATGTTTTATTCACCTGACATATATAGAAGAATTATTGGGAAGCTTAATTTCATGATAATGACCTAACCCGATATTTCTTGTGTTGTTAGAAAAGTGAGTCAGTTTATGAAATCCCAACCCAAAATTCAGTTGAAGGTTGTTCTTTGCATTTTCAGATATGTGAAAAATGAACCAAGTTTGGGTATTCTATATTTTGATCATAGATACAAATATATTGATTCATTTTTTGATGCAGATTATAATGGATTTCTCTCTTTTAGGAGATCTATGTCTTGTTTTAAAATATTTTTTCTAGATAATTTGATCTGATGGAGAAGAAAGAAATATACACTTATCTTCGAATCAATTGTAGAGTCATATTATCATTCCATGACAAATGTGACTGAATATATTTTTTCGAACAAAAAATTCTATTGGAGAATTTGTATATTATCAAGAAACCAACTCATATCTGGTGTGATAATCAAATTTCTAGAAATATTTCCAAAAATCATATAGTTTATAAGTACACACGGCATCTTGAAATTTATTGTCACTTTGTTTGAGAAAACTTTTAGAAGAAGATGTCACTTTCAGCTATGTTGACACCACTGATCAACTTTTATATGTTCTCAAGAAAGGAGTTCCTAGACCAAGTTTCAAATTTTTATGTAACCAGTTGGGAATGATAAATATATGTTTCCCAGCTTGAGAGGGAGTGTTAATAGTATTATATATTTTTAATATTTGTTTCCCACATTTTTATAGGTTATATATTGTACTCCTTTTACCATTTATAAAAGAATCACACTACCTCATTGTGGGATATGAGATTCAATCTAACAAATACACTATACATTTGGTATTTTAAAATTAATTTTTATCACTTTTCAAAATTGTATCAAATAAAATGAATTTAAAATTTTGAATAATTAGACACAAATTATTTAATAAAAACCATTTTATTTTTGTCAATAAATGATAATTTACCCAAGTAAAAACTAGTTATCATGGTAAAATCCAAAATGGTAAAAATAAGTAACCTAAAAGTTAAAGGTTAGAACATGTTTGAATTGAGTGGTTTAGGTGTGGATATACATTATCTTTTATACACTCTATAATTTCTCAATTTTGGATCTATTTTCCTTTAGAGAGACTTTCCATTATAAAATTTTTTTGGTTATTTAAAAAAAATTCACATAGTTTCACTTACGAAAGGGGTTATCCTCTTCTCACATACCCTCAAAAAAACCCCATTAGTTTGGATAAAACTCCAACCATACTTATCCTCAACACTCTTATTCACATTAATAAGGTTCTGGTCTTCCCACAACACCATCCTTCAAAGGTTTAAACACCTTCTCAGAGGAGATAACACGATTAGTGAGGTATAGATTTCTAATAATTTTACTCTCTTTTTACACTTATATGCCTTTATTATTTATCAAATTTATTTTCCCCCTTCCATTTTTCCCTAATAAAACTAAAAATGACATTTTTTTGCACGCAAAATACCACCTACAAAAAAACATCATGTTTAGTTTTCCTTAACTTCCTTACACGGTTCCTCATAATGTTGAAATTAATAAATAACTATTATATTTATAATATATCTTATAGTTATAAATAATAAAATATATTATTCATTACTCTCATTCTATGGAAAATTAAATCATCAAACATGTGTATGTGTAGACTACCACCTCCCTGGTATGATTGATTTCCTTTTTTCTTTTCATCGCCACCTTAAATAGCCAGTTATAAGAAATATTTTAATGGAAAAATATGATTTTTATGATATCATTAATGTTCTGGTATGAAACATTAGGGAACTTATTAATGATATGATCAAAAAATGATTATCATTAATTCAATCCTTTAAAACAAGCATACTAAGAGGATAATCTTTAACTCAAATTATTTAATATTTTCATATCCACTAATTCTTCTTTTAATCCCATTATAATTTTAATATGTCACACTAATAAGAAATAAATGAAATCATGTGTAATAATATTGCAACTAAATCACCTCCTAATGGTCCATTAATCATGGTATGTTCATGTTTGGTTTAGTTTGACCACCTACTTGAATAATGATATGAAACTTTATCATAAATTATTACAAAAACATAATTTCTATAATAATATGATATAAATATGTGTATAATGATTTTTTTTGGTTCTGGAAAAGATAAATCAGTATTTAACTCACTAATTAATAAAATAACCATCATAGGTTAAAAATCACCAAAAAATGTTCATTGTCGATTTCATTTTCTAGGATAAAGACTAAAGTATCATAAAAGTAAATTTAAGCTTTATAAATAATCATAATTCATTAATTATAGTGACTTTAATGAATGTGGAATGATAAAATTTGTATGAGAACAAATAATAACACCATTATTATAAAAATAGGTCAAACCCATCATGATTACCAACACCTGACAATGAAAATAGATAAAAACTAACTAATATAAATTTAAAGAATAATTATAAATGATATTTATAAAAGAAATTTATTTAAAAAAGGTTTTGAAATAGATGATTATGTTATTTTTGTATGTTATAAAGGAGTGATAAAAGTATAATATAATTGGAGGATAAGTATGTGATCTCCAAGAAAGTGGAGATGCATTAGTCCTTAAAGGTGCAGTGAACAGTACTTCAACCATGTCGGTCTATGGATTTGGTTTGTGTGCTAGGAGTGAAATTAGGAAATCACTGTTATTGTGGAAGTAGACTTCAAGAAATCTAAATCCTTATTCTAAGTGATCAATTTTGTTCCTACCACTGGATTTCTGAAACACCAAACATATTTTGGTTAATTAATGTGTGTAACACCCTAATATTATAAAGTAATAACATTGTATTTGATAGCATGTGTGAAAAAGAACACCAAGAACGTAAAGGAATATAATATCATGAGACATAACAAAATATTTACTATTTTATATAAATTAAATCTAGGATATATCTTTCAATTCATGTGATGCTGAGTTAGCATGCGGTACATGTTATAACAAGTCTTTTCAATGGCTTGCATTGCACGCAAGAATGAGTTTTACAGAACAATAATATATTATTAATATATTATTATTTAATATAATAAGACTTAAACTAAAAAGAATTAGAGTTTATTAATAGTATTAAATAACATATTATAATATATTATATATACAATAAAATATTTTACATTCATACAATATATATTATCATTATAAGATAACAACAAACCTAACATTTCCCATAGAAATTAATATTTTTCTTAAGGAACTTTTACAACCTTTTAATGGTGAACCAATTTTAAATCCATTTTTGGAAGTTTTATATATTTTATATGTAAAAATAAACTTTATTTTTGAAATCAAAAAACAAAAATTATCTTAGGGTAAATTTTTAGTATTTTTCTATGAAGTTTCATTTTTTGATGAATAGTGAAAAATATTGAATTTTAATTCAAAACTGCTTTTCCATATAATTTATTTATAGTTTTAAAATATAATTTAAATTCATATAAATTTTATATTAGATCCATTATACATTAATTAATCCCATTTAGGTCATTGTAATCAATTTCACTTTGAAATTTAATATAAAAAACTTAGCAAACGTTTGAACATTTTATTTTAAAAACCGCTTTGTCATCATGTCTATGGGATTAATTTTAAATTAATTACTAAAACTTATGATATTAGAATTTAGAAAAATGTATTCCATATTTTTAATAATAATAATATATAATTTCTAATAATTTTAACTTAGTTTTTTAAAAAAATTATTATTGAAAGTAATTAAAATTAATTATAGTGATTAAGAGAAAACATAGCTTAACAAGGGAATAAACCTTAGACTTAAGGTCCAAAATAACCTATAAACTTTTACAAAATTAATTTAATGTCCATATTTACACCCTATACTCCCTTGGATATAATTGTTTCCACTATTGGAGACACTTTTCATAGGAAACACGTGGGTGGAATTCCCTTTTCAAAGATTTACAAGAATGTCACTCCTCCTCCACTATAAAAAGGCACTCACCCCTCCCATTTCCTCAAACCTATCAATCCATTTGGATTGAAAATAATATACCCAAATAGATTCCATAAATCACTCTCCTAATACTATAATACACCCTTTTTAAAAAAAATACATCCAAGGAAGCCCTCTTGTGCAAACCAAAAGAAGTTACCTAAAGAAGAGGTAACATCCTTCTGAAAGCTCTTTAGTTTTATTTTTATTATCCACCCCCTAAACTATTCTTATTACATGATTATATAATAAAAATTTATCTTAAATAAACTAATATTTTTTTATTCTAAGTGTTCTACCTGCACTTAAACACACCTCTATCTAATGGGTAACGAACTTACGGTTTATGTGTTTGGAGAACTACCATCTCACAAAACGATGTCAATAGTTATTACTTTAACACATATCATGGTTTGGAATTATGATGTAAATAAAGTTTATATATTATATATATGTTATTTTATAATTTATTAATTCCTATTTAATTTTTATACAACACATACCCTTATGCATTCTATTTTGTGTCAATATGATAACATCGTTTGTGGAAGTGTGGGCCACCACCTCCTCAAAGGGATGTGACTTGTTCACACTATACATGGAACGTATAAAGGATGGATTTAATAATAATATTTAATATATATTAAATATATATGACACTATAATTACAATATTCATATATAACATTTAATTTATATTCTTTTAATATAGAAATGAAATGAAATTTTCATTCTTGCATATGTACGACCTATCGTCTCTATGAATGGTGCATTTTATTTATTATCTGAAAATATTAAGGATTATTATAAATAAATATATAATATATTTATATGATCATTATTTCATTTTTTAATTTCATGATATTATTAAACCATGTTATTAACAACAAGTAACAAGTCAAAACATACTCGAGAAACTAGGCAATTAACACGTGAAATAGTTAAAATAATGAAAGTCTACTAACAAATAAGTAATAAGGTATTATAAGAAGTTAATATATGATATCATAAATATAAATTTGGTTCTATAATAAGTTATTAACATGTTAAAAACCATTAAAATTTAATTTAAAGGATGTTCTCTCAAAAGGAAATGAAAGGTAAGGGATCTGCCTCTCACTTTTTACAACTGTGAGATAAATGTCATATTCACCAATTACTTATTTTGTGAGGTATATATACTACCAATTTTGATATATTATCATGAATTGTTTTATCTTCATGTTATTTTTAGTTTCAATTTAAATTATTCCTTCTAAGGGGATTTTAACTTACAATTACCAAGTGGTAAAGAAATCTCATAAATCAATTCCTTTTTCATTGGGTTATATTACTTCCTCTTTGTAGTTGATATTATATGATTATGTGTATAATGACATTGAAAATATATTTTTTTAATTCCACTTCTTATGTGTGGATTTATAGTTGATACACTACAACAGAAAATGCCTTTACCAGTGGTTTTGTAGCGGCGGTTTATTAAAAACTGCCGCGAAACCCATTTAGTTTTTTACATCAGTGACACTCCCCCCCCCCACCCAAGCCAACCCCGACCCCGTGAGGCTTCTCACCCTGACGATCGCAAACCCTTGCTCGGGTCCCCTCCGCTGCCCTCCCGTGCCGTCGGGGACCTCGTCGCCGGTCTCTGTTGACCCCACTTCTCCCCCTAACACCCGCAACGCCAGCTTCTCCCCCGACCCCATCGAGTTCGTAACCTAGGTATGCTCCCCTCCCATGCCGTCAGTGGGATCATCCTGTTATGGTAAATTTTTTGTGTGTAATGGTTAGAGGAGTCTTGTGGAGGAAAATTCATAAGGTTTTCTGTAGTTTCATTATTTTTAATTCATTGCCATAATTTATTTTGTTTTATCATCAAATTTGGATGAATTCATTTAATGGATTGACATCATATATTTGTGTTTTGTTTAGAAATGATCTCATAAGTGTTCCAAGAGTGTTCCATACCCCATTTCTTGACATTATAGTGAGGATACATAATTGATGAGATGTCCCTAAAGTATGACTAATTGGATTAATATGGATTAATTCTCTTAATTAATTATTATTGCTTTATAATATATGTTTTAATTTTATGAGTTAGGGGATTGAGATGGTGTTGGTTCCTAGAGATGGATTTGATGAGGATGGAATGAGATTTCTTAAGGGGATAACTCTATGGTCAAGGTATTTTATGACTAATATTACCATAGGATATGGTTATGCATTTATTGTGTGGATTGAAATTTCATGTTGGTGAGTATGTGATATTAATGGGATCCATGAGTTATTTACCTTATGATACATGAGAATAGATATTCATGTTGGGTTCATAGAATTCCCTTTAGTATGATGCATTGATTATACAACCATTGATGGCTATGTTATATATGTGAGAGGCTTAACTATAGGGAAATTAAAACCCCAATATGGTGTCCATCATGTATTTATGGGTCAAGTTATCTATAAAGGTATTGTTTTAGGTAATTGATTCTCTCCTAAAGAAATGTCTAGGGGCGAGGCTATGGGATGGTGTAGTAATGGTCATCTATGGTATGATAATCTATGAGAACATATGAATGAACTAGTATGGAACCAAGTTAGGTTCCTTTGCTCGATGAGCAATCAATATGGACTATATGGATAATAATAGGTTCTCAAACCTTATAAGTTGGGAATGTGGCCCTTGACAGACATTTATCCCTTAGGTAGGGGTCAGATACCTAGGGAATAGAACCGTAAGTGGTTTCTTTATCATCCAAATTAATCAAATTTCACAATATCAATATAATTTCAAAATTAGATTTATCATGTCAATAACAACTTACAAATCACTCTAAAACCACACTAATGATAGTAAGGGAATAACTAATTCCTCTGAATTTTTCTTCTTATTAGTGGTCTAATTCTACTAAATTTAGTGCTTGATATCCTTTGTTATAAACCAGATTCAATATGAAATCATTGATTCTCTTAGTTAATATTTGGAAACCTCTTTTTATTCTAGAATAATCCCTTTTTTATGTATTTCTAGATTCAACAAGTGACTTTACTTCAGCATTAAACTTCAAGATCATGTTTTGAAGAAAAAAAAAGTGGTTTCTTAACACCACTTTCTGATTCATGATCATCCATGACACGTTTTGATCATATTTTATATCAAATGAGACGTGAAATAATTATTACATCACTTATTTCATTCATTTTTTGGATTTAATCAGTTCTTCCTTTAGTTGAATAACATGTACATTATTAGCACATCCACCCCATGGATCATATCTCCCCATAAATATTGGGTCACATCAAGGAATAACAAAAATGTTCAATGCCCACACCGAAGTCTGAATCTGACTCTTAGTTCAACTCCATGGTCAGATCCTTGATCGTCCCATTTAACCATAATTCTCCACTCATGAGCACTAACAAATATATGATCCAAATCACCCTCAAGTCACACCACCACTCTTTTCAATGTGAATACACCAATGAAAGGTCTAGGAATTCAATACACACAAGGTTCGTAGAACCTCAAAACCTAATCTCCCAAGTTATTTCATCATGCATTTCCATGAACACCACCACTTATCATGCCTCAAGACTACCATCCCTCATGTGGTTCTTGTCACTCCAAATTAACAATGTGTTGAGTTTTGTAATCATCATAAGGTTTTCCCTATACATTATTTATAATAGATTTATTCAATATTAGAGTTTTATATGAAGACACTATAGAGAACTTACGTTGGGGTTATTCCAAATTAACAATGTGTTTTGGTTTTCATGGTAAAGTAGCTACCACGTTGTTAACACACTATTTCTCTTTACCAAAGAAACTTCCCCTATCCCAAACACTAGAGGGTTCATATCTAACTCAGGGGCTCATCTTTATTATATTATGTTTCTGTAATCTTATACTATCATATATATGAATCTCTTTCTCCATTTAGTAGTAACTATGTGTTTTAATTTTATTATTATTATGTAGGCACATTATGATATACATGGATAAAACCTGGATCACATTACTGAGAAACACACCTCGTTATGTTAAGGGATTTAATGATTTTTTATATTTTTCAATTTCTAATCGATTCGTTCAAGGGAGAATAAAATGTCCATGTCCTAAATGTAAATTTAGAAGATGGTTGAAGAGAGATGAAGTTTATGAATATTTAATACTAAATCAATTCTCTGGTCAATATTTGTGTTGGATTTGGTATGGAGAATATAACGTTACAGAAATATTGGGCACTGATGTTAATCCACAGAATGAGGTCCCAAGTTCGTTGATAATGGAAAATGAAATGCAAAACCTCATAAATGATGAATTCGGCACTGCAAGACACCACTATCAGCATCAAAACATATCAGAACAACCAGAATAGGGTGCTACAAATTGCAATGTGACAAGTGATGTTTTTGAGACTGTAACACAGGAAGATCAAGATTGTAACATATCATTGGATCATCCTCTTGATTCTGTGGAGCCAAATGTAAGAGAAAACTTCACTGAGGAAAATGTGTTTCATGATTTAGTTGACGATGGAAATCAAGAGTTGTATAGTGGGTGTTTGAAATATTCAAATCTTTCATTTCTACTGAAGTTGTACCATATCAAATTTCAATGTGGAATTACAAATAAGGCAATGTCTAAGATATTGGAATTAATTCATGATGCATTTCCTGAAGCAAAAATCCCAGAATCTTTTTATGATATGAAAAAATTTGTTAAAAATATTGGTCTGAATTATACAAAAATACATGTGTGTCCCAATGATTTTATGCTTTATTGGGGAGAGGATTCAAGTAGACAGAATTGAAAGAAATTTTCTTCTTCTAGATGGCAGGCAAAGAGTGATGTTGGAAGTCTGAATAAACATAATTTCATAGAGAATAAGAAAATTAACACACCTACAAAGGTTTTTTATTTCTTTCCTTTGATGCCTCGATTGTAAAGATTATTCATGTCATCAAAAACCGCTGAATACATGAAGTGGAGTTCTGTAGATAATAACAGTAATGGGTTAATGATACATCCATGAGATTCCCAATTGTGGAAGACATTTGATTCATTACATCTAAATTTCTCAGGTGATCCTAGGAATGTTCGATTGAGATTGGATGTCGATGGATTCAACCCATTTGGGACTTTGAGTACCAGTTATAGCATTAGGCCAGTTGTTTTAATCCCTTATAATCTGCCTCTGTGGATGTGTATGTAAAAAAATATCTTTTATCCTTTCGATGATTATTCCTGGAAAAAAAATTCCTGGAAATGATATTGATGTATACATGCAGCCTTTGATTGAAGAATTATAGGTGTTATGGAGCAACGGTGTTGAGACATTTTATGATTCTTCTAAAACAATGTTCAAAATGCATGTTGATTTAATGTGGATCATTAGTGACTTCCCTGGGCTTGGGAATTTATCTGGTAGGAACACTTACATGGGTTTGGTTGAGTACCAGTTATAGCATAAGGCCAGTTCTTTTAATCCCTTATAATCTGCCTCTGTGGATGTGTATGAAAAAAATATCTTTTATCCTTTCGATGATTATTCCTGGAAAACAAATTCCTGGAAATGATATTGATGTATACATGCAGCCTTTTATTGAATAATTGTAGGTGTTATGGAGCAACGGTGTTGAGACATTTGATGCTTCTTCTAAAACAATGTTCAAAATGCATGTTGCTTTAATGTGGACCATTAGTGACTTCCCTGGGCTTGGGAATTTATCTGGTAGGAACACTTACACAGGTTTGGATGGTCCCATTTATAACTTTGATTTTGAGCCCAAACGGCTACCTCACAGTAGAAAATGGTGCTTCTTGTGTCATCAAAGATTTCTCGATTCATCTCATAGATTTCGGCTGAACAGATCAAAATTTAATGGTTCCATTGATCATAGACCACCTCTAAAGTTGTTAACTGGTTATGAAATATTGACATAGCTTGAAAATGTTGAAACAGAATTTGGGGAGGTTCATCATTTGAATGATAGTGGAAAACGGGTCTGAAGTGCATCATCAAGAGAAATCGGAATTCAACAATGGAAGAAAAAAAGTATATTCTTCAAACTTTCGTATTGGGAATTTAATTTGTTGTGGCATAGTCTTGATGTGATGCATATTGAGAAGAATGTCTGGGACAATTTTATTTTCACATTTCTTAATGAGCATGGAAATTCGAAGGATCATATCAATGCTCGTAACGACTTACAAGCAATGAACATAAAACACGATCTCTGGCCAGATGAGAATGAAAAGTATCCTCCGGCAATTTTTGTAATGAAAAGTAGGGATAAAGATACATTCCTTCGAATTTTAAAGAATGTTAAGGTATCTGATGGGTATTAAAGTAACATCTCGAGGCATGTTGACATAAATAATTGTAAGTTACATTGATTGAAAAGTCATGATTCACATATTTTGTTACAACAGTTACTACCATTGGCATTGCGTACATTATTACCTGAAAAAATTAATGTTGTTGTACTCCAATTCTGCACATTTTTTAGACAACTATGTGAGAAATCTCTACATCCATTTCAGCTTGAAAACCTCCATGAGAGATTTTTATTGACCCTTTGTGCAATGGATATGATCATTCCTCCATCATTTTTTACTGTAATGATGCATTTAACTGTGCATTTGGTTGAGGAAGCTAAGTTAGGAGGACCTGTTCATTATCAATGGATGTATCCAATTGAGAGGTACTTTATTTATATGTTTTCCAGTTAAGTAAACAATTTTTTTTACTTAATTAAATGCATAATTGTGTTTATTTTATTTCACAGATATCTTGGGCATTTGAAATCATACGTGAGAAATAAATATCAACTAGAAGGCTCTATTGCTAAAGGCTATTTGGCTAAGGAGTGTCTCACCTTTTGTTCTCAATACTTGAATGATATTGAGGCAAGATTTAATTGAGTTGTACGTGTTGAAGACACATCGACTCAATCTCAAATACATCATAAATCCAAAATATTTCCTGCTATTGGATGATCAGTTGGGAGGACCTCAAATTTTACTCTGACTGAATTGGAATTATTACAGGCACATAGATATGTGATGATGAATAGTGAAATTGCAGATCCATTTATTGAAGAGTTGAGGATACGAACAAAGAGATGAATGAGAGGTCGAACATGAAATGAGAAAGATATAACGAAAAATGTTAATAAAGAGATTGTAGAATGGTTTGCATGACGTGTAAGTTCATAAATATTGCAATAAGTACGAATATTAGTTTGACACATACATTTTGTAAATCTAATAAATTATATTTCTTTTTTAAGATCATGAATACTGATACTCAAGTAGAGGTGTCAAAAGATTTGAAGTTTCTTGATAGAGGTCCTCTAAAACAAGTTAGAAATTTCGACGCTTATAATGTGAATGGATTTAGATTTCGTATAGTCGATCAAGAAGTGGGTTTGAAAACACGGAATAGTGGTATATTTATATTTGATGAAGTGGAATACAATGGAAATCTACATGATATTATTTAATTAAACTACCATGGACATTTTTTTGTTGTTTTATTCAAATTAAAATGGGTCGATATTATCATAGGTGTTAAAAGAGATTCCTTGCAATTTACTTCTGTGAACTTCTCTCGCTTGATGGATGTTGGTGATCATGAACTACATGATCAATATATCATAGCATTGCAAGAAAAAATGGTATATTATGTGAATCATGTTGTCGATGAAGGGTAGAGTTTAGTTTCTCACGTAATACAATGATATTTGGACGATATGGGTGATGAAGTGGAAAATTTGACCTCTGAAATTGAATTTAATCAACAATAGGAAGCAGAATTATTTGTCCATCATGATATTGAAAATATTAGTCTAGCAAGGATGAATGAAGTGAATGAAGCAATAGAGTAGGAAAACGACATGATTGGAGGGGGAAATGATTGTATGTACAATTATTTTTTTATTCAGAAACCACTTTTTTCATTTCTGCAGTCATTCATTACCATTGTTATATATATTTTGTCTGTTAGTACTCAGCATCTATTATCATTTTTTATTTTTTTTCTACATAATTTTTTTTTGAAATATATATTCTGAACTTAATTTTATTTGATTAAATGATAGGAATTCTAGGGAGGAAGCGGTACACTATTTCATCTAGTTCTACGACATATGACGATCCATCTGGCTCCCTCCCCACGACATCTGAGGCACCAGCTACCTGCACACCTGCACCATCTCCCCTTGAACCATCTCTCACACCATCTTTGGATGTCCCATTAGAGGTTGAGTCATTGAATCCCCCTTCAGTAGCCTCAACAGTGGGGCAGCGACACGCCCCTTCTAGTTCATCACGGGCATACTGGAGTGTCACTGTCATAGGTACAAATTTTAATTAAATAAATTTATTAAATTTTGTTTATACTAATTTTTTTCTCATTGAAGATGAAAAAATGAAACAGTGGATAAAAATATAAAAAGTAAAGATGTTTGGAATATGACTGGCGAAAATATATTCGTGCCATTTGATTATTATGGGGTCCTGACGGATGACGCAGTGGGGTTACTTGGCCAGATTCTAGGCCCGCTGGTAGTGGAACCCATTTCCCTTTCTATTTCATATGATGATTGGAGACATATGCCTCCAAGCTGGAAAAATGATGTTTTTGATTCTCAAATAAAGGTAAATTTATTAAATTATGGTCTAATTGAATGTCATGTTATTAATATGTTCAAAATGAATTTCTGAATACAGATGTTCTTCTACTTTACAGTTGCTGATGTGATAGCATGGAAGTGGACGTTGAAAAATCTAGGTAAGAAATTGAAAGATTTAAAATGGAGATTGTGGTGTGATGTAAACAATACCTCATTGAATTTGCAACAAATGTATGAGAATCTACCCAGTGGGGTACTAAAAGAACAGTGGAAAGTTTTTGTTGACAGACATCGTGATGAGAAGCGGATGGTATTGAAATATATATTATTATATTATCCTCATTTTAAATTTATACATGTATATGAAGAGTACATGACATTGAATACATTACTTTTAAACTGCATTTTATTTATTTCAGGATCTCTCAAGACAGAATGCATCAAACTGGGATAAGCAAGTCATCCCTCACACTGCAGGATCAAAAATAGTTTCTAGAAGCCGAACGACATTGGTAATCTTTTAATTAGTTTAAATATTTATATATAGTATTATCTGTTTAATATATTGAATTGTTTATTTATCTTTTCTTAATGCAGTCACAGATTTTAGGGTACGAAGCATCCCGAACTAAATTGTGGTTGGATGTTCACAAGAAATTAGATGGAAGTTTTGTTAATGAGCCTACTAAAGAAGTTGGGGTATGAAGTCAATTTTTTATTATAATAACTTATTATCAGTTTTTACTATGTTAATATATATTTATATTTGATTTATAGGTAAAAATTAAAGAACTATGGGATGCCAATCCTGTGCAGTCCTACTCAGTCTCCCAAGATGACCCGGTTGCTAAAGTCCTTGGGAAGGATCATCCAATTAGAGTGTGCGGGATGGGTTTGGGACCCATACCATCTGAGGTTTTTAGTAGGCCACTAGGGATGGCAGCTACATATACTCCTGGATTTAGTCATCCCATACCCGAAGATTCTCAGAAAGATATTTTTTCTCTACGAAACACAGTTCACCAGCAGGGGGATCAGATATCTACTTTGCAGAAAAAGTTGATTAAATGCGTCAGCATATGATTAGATATGCCCCCGGTGGTAGTGAATCGACTGGTGGTATGCAGGTAAATCAAAAAAATCAAAATAATTTAGTTTTCTAACTTTCATTGGTTTTAAGTTTTAATATAAATATGGAACCTAATTAAATTTTCAATATAATGTTCCTACAGGTGACAGTAGAAAGTGGTGATGAAGGTGGCAAGGGTGACGATGCATAATAGTACCGTGATTAGTTGTATTGTTCATGTGTTGAACAAATATGGGAACAGTTGGTTTGTATATGTAACATATGTAACATTTGTGGCACATAGTTGCCACCAAACATTTTCATGTCCTAAAATTTCCTTGATTTCTCATGTTTCCTTTTATGTGTTTTATTGATTTCTAATGTTTCTTTTTATGTCTTGATTTCTTGAGTGTGGTATACATCATTCCATTTAGGCCTGTTTTTTAATTGGTAGTCACGATTTTGTATGACTAGGTGTTAAACCCATTGTTGATGTGTTGAACAAATTGGGTCACTTCATAGTGATCAAGGGGATAGTGTTGTAGACACTTTGGTAAGGCCCTTGTAATTTGTCTTACTGGGAGGCCCTTGTGAGTGGTAATTGACCACTACTAAATAGTGTTTCTCTTGTAGTGAATCCTATCTTTGTTCTAGGGAACCAAACATTGCGACACATTGGGATTAAAAACACATAATATACTTATATAGATCCGCCATTATATCGAATATCAATAAGATGGAGGTTCCAAATATGGGTGGTATAGGATTTGAATCCACAGACTCAAGATATGAATTCCAATAAGGTTTTACTCATTCACATAAAAACTCAATGGAATCCATATGAGAAGTGAAGGAATCCACCGACTCCTAAGATACACCATCCTAAAATACCATTGGGATAATTTCCTTATATTGATTGAGATATATACTCCATGAAGTTAACTATAGATAAAACATTAATGTTGTGGTAATTTCCATCAATTTATTTGATCCTAATCAAGTTGGACATCTCAGATCGACCTTTATTGATTGATTAATCTACTATTATTATATAATATTAGATAAATGAGGTATGATAACATCAACCAAATCACCATAAATAATGGGTTTTTCCCTCTAGAAATTTAATATTTATTTTCACATGTTATACTATTTTGAATTTGAACTAAATGATATTCTCTTATGTTGAGATGGTTTTACTATTTTTTAGTGGTGAGGGGGTAGTGAATTCATCCACACCTATTTCATACTCAATAGAATCATGTTTCCCAACATGAATTGGGTTAACATTGAAGAAATATACTAATGTGTTACCACCAATAGGAAACACATAGAGAGATATCATTAATTTGGGTGTGATCCTATAGGATGAATGATACTGGAGATGACCATGAGGAAAAAATGATAAAAAATTCCCCCACCCATGTGAGTTATGTTTTCCATTGTAATTTTATAGTCACAAAGGCCACTTAAGATAGATTATGATGCTTTTAGATATTAGAGAATTGTAACCATCCCTAGTATATTATCTAGATATTATAATGGGACTCAAGGGTGTTTAAACTAGTAGGGGTATAAATATACTCTTGAGTGTCAGTGGTTGGATATCCCTAGTGGGATCAAATTTTACATGCTTGAGTATAGACAATAGGTAAAAACACCCTATATATCTTCTTGAGTACTCAAGGTCACATGTTAATAAAAATGAATATAGTGAACATGATACTCATAATGAAGTTATAAGGTGATTTATACTTTATGGTGGACATATTTATCCAAATCAATATGATAAGAGAAGAACTTGTTCTCATGATCTATTGAAAGGATACAAAAAGTTTGGATGTGAAATTATGGACCAATGGTTTTTCCATAGAATATTTTTAGTTGGACAACCTGTGTGGAATTATTCCCTATAGATTACCATGAGTGTCATATAATGTCAGGATAGATCCATTTAGATGGTATTCCTGAAATAAGGTGTGAACCATCATGCACTCATTTTACAAGGGTAGGATACAATGTATGCCAGGGTATGGGGAAAATATATTCATAGAAATTGAGTCCTATGTATGACATAACAATTGTTTTTATGCCTCACCATTGTGTTACTTATGGGTACTATCAGCTTGTTTTTGGTCTTGAACATAATTGGTTCATTTGGTGATTCAATTTTAATTGAAGGATGTGATGAAGGTATTGAAAAGGAAACACAATGAAGAAACCCATCAATACATCATAAAATGTAAGAGTTCATAGTTTATCAATCCAATTCCATGTTAATGGATTCACATTAGGTTATCTATTTTTTTATGAGAACCTCCAATGGGCTTCCATGTATATGAATATTTGGTATGGATGTCCTTTTAGAACTAAATTACAATGAAAGGTGTTCACTAGTGATTCATACTATAGATTCTTCAAAATAGGTATCGGTAAAAGGTGTGAGATTTTGGGATCATCAAATATTCTTTGGGTGGAATCATTTGAATTATTGGATTCCCTTATAGATTTGTGATTTTTTTAATGAATAATATCAAAATACTAGTGTTTAATGAGTTACCCCTATTCCTATGATCTCTCTGAATCTGTGTAGATATGAAAATATATGATTTCTAGGTTAATAATACATATAATACATGTTTATGATTCATTTGTTTAAGGCCACATAGTTAGGAAATTATTCATTTTTCACCATAAAAAGAGGCTGTAGGTGTTTACATTGTTGGTATCATGCCCATGCGATGAGCATCGTATTAATATCTATAAATATAATCATAACACACATAGTTTATTAATGATTAGTGGGATACATCATACCATTTATATTCAATTTAAATAGAAATATTTCAAGAATCTTAAGTTTTTGTGAAGGGGAACACTTTGTTAAAGGTACCTAGAATTAGACAGTGTTTGAATTTATCATGAGTTTCCATTTCAGTTTCATCTTGGTCTTCAATGGCTAATTTAGAGAAGGTATGGTTATGGATTACACCTATTAGAGGTCACATATATTGTTTTCAATATCATATATTTTGGTATGATGATAATGGATGAATGCTTAAGAGGCTGGGGCATACAAATTGAAGGTGGATATGATATTATGATACTAGGAGGGGTATCTAAAATTAAGGAGTATATAAAGAATCTAATACTCGAGTCTTTAACTATGGTATTTTGTAAAAGTGATTCATATTATTCTTATCACATAAGAATAATATCATGTTTCTTGATGTTGGGATTGAACCTCAGAGAGGAATATATTGTATCCTAGTTAAAAGGAATGAAATACAATATAATTGAACGCATGCATTTTAAGGTAATGTGACATGATTCATCGTCGATTAAAATTGTGTTGAAATGACATGTGTAATGAATTTTAGATTCGTCCTACCAGGTTTAGAAGGTGATTACTATAATGTATCTCAATAATTATTTTAAATTATGATCAAATAGAACATAATGTTTTTTTGTGTCATGATTTTTTTAATAAATAAGTTAACATAAGATTAGTTGTGTTACATAAAAGTGCACAATAAAGTATTGAGTGAGGCTAACACACGAGCTTCTCTAAGACACCTGGTATAGTAGATGTGTGTGGTGATGGTATATTTGGGGTATTAAACCAAGTAGGAGGCCCGCATATGGTAAATCTAACTGTGTTTTATGCTCACTCACTATATAGGAACACCGACACACATGTAGATCTAATGTTTCATTTTCAAGTGATATATATTATGGGGGATCAAGAAGGATCGACTAGATGTATGTTTGGAGAGTAGTAAAATAATGAACCTATCTTTTATAGTTGATTATATCATATATATTTTTCAATTTATTCTATACTGATTTCCAAGGTTGATGTTTCTTGTTGTTTGTTGGTATGTACAATATGGTTCATTCTTATATAGAATGTCAATGTTTATTTATGTTTTTTCAATTTATTCTATACCGATTTCCTAGGTTGATGTTTCTTGTTTTCTATTGGTATGTACAATATGGTATTTCTGGTTTGATTTGTCTTTCAGGGCAGTGGTGCATTAGAAGCAAAAAAAAATTCTGGTCAGATTTTAGCGGCGGTTTAAACCGCCATGAAATGTACATTGGCGGTGGTTTAAACCACTGCTAAATGGTGAAAACTTCCATGAAATGTAAAAAAAAAAAATTACGTTTCGCGGCAATTTTAACCACTACTACATAGTCGCATCATAGTTTCTCATTCTATGGCAGTTCTCGTGACCTCAACTGTAATTTTACGGCCGCTGGATTTGAGTTTATTCATGGAGGTTATAACCGCCACAAATAAATAGATGCCAAGGGCTCGTAAAAACCGCCACTAAACTCAGTAAAACCGCTGTGAAATGAGGTAGCTATTATGCTTTCCTTAAACCTCCATGAAACAGAAATAACCGCCGCTAATAGATTGGTGATGCCGTATTAGGAGGCGGTTTACAGAAACCGCCGCGAAACCGTGTATTGGTGGTTTAAACCACAGCTAAATGGTGTTTCTCTTATAGTGATACACATAATCTATTCGTTGATTTATTCTCGCTTAAATGTTATAGTCTTTCAAGGGTTTACCTCAACATCTCATTTGGTTTGGGATTGTTTACACTTGAATTTCCATGAGAGAAAATTATTTTATCATTGTTTAATAAACTATTTCATTTTATTATCCTCTATTTATTCATTAATTTTTCAAGTAATAGTACCATTTTCCCACTCTTTGGTACTCAAAATGTTTTATAATTTTTTTTAAGAAAAACCAACTTTATTTCTCTCTTTGGTCGAAGAACCCATTTTCTTCTAAAAACCCACTTTTTAAAAAGGTTTTCAAAATTGTTTTTGCCCTTTCAAAAATAATTTATTAAATATATTTTTACCCTTTTTGTCTTTTATGATTGTTTTCAAAGGAATCTTCTTGCCACTTTCTAAACAAGGCATTTTCTAACATTTTACCCTGCAAAAGGAATGTTCTTTTTACCTTGTACAACATGTATATATTTACCGAATTTTATTTCCTTGAAGCTTAATTTGTATGTTTAAAAGGTTAAAGTAATCTTTTTTTAAGTTATTTTTAAATAAAAGTATTTTCGAAACATTTTTCAAAATGAAAAGGATATTTTCCTCAAGAATGTTTTTTAAGTATCTTTTTTTAGTATTCTCATTAATCAATGACAACGACCATTTTATCCCACTTGGGATATGTTGTATTGGTACCATCCTTATTCTTCCTCTAGATGGTATATGTCTCCTTTGACCAAATATAGTATTGACAATCACTTCCTTGATTCCTTTGTTAGTCCCCTTGAAATATTCAATTTCCTATGATCATTGAACATTGGATTTTCCCTAAGTATCCATATCATTTATCATGGATATGTTTATTTCTTAAACCATATATCATTTTTACATTCAGTTTTTACATTGAACGTTATTTTATTGACTGGGGAAATATTGAAAAATAGGTATCCCTTACTCAATACGTATATTTCATATGGTTATTTTTTATTTAAATCAATTATTCGATATATGAGGAATGATTTGGACATGCACTACATGGGTTGGGGACTGTTTAATGAAATCCCTATGGGTTTGGGACTGGTTAATGCAAGACCTACGAGTTGGGTACCCTTTAAAGTAATCCCAATGATGCATCGATAGTCTCATAAGATGAAATTAGTTGGTGAAAAACCCTTAAATTTTGTTTCCAAGCAGAAGAGATGGGTTTATACTCACAAAATTAAACCATACTATAAAAGGGAATGATGGTAGTGGTTCATGTGATAGATATATGACGTCCAAAAATTAAGCATTTCTAAATTGATAATTAATTTATTATTATTATCCATGATATTATTGTGTCGACATATCTATGGACGAATTTCATTTTTAGTTTTTTTATTAAATGGCATGAGTTTTCAATTATTTACCATTCCATGTTTTTTATGTATTTTTTTATCAGTTATATATAACATGGAATGTGTTCCCATTTATTTACCTTTCCACGTTGATTTTATTTCTTTAGCTATACTTTAACCTTACTGAGCATTGGAGCTCACCCTTATTATGTTTCATTTCCCTAGGATTATCTAAAGTGTACTTAGAAAGATATGCAAGGACACGTTAGATGGAATAAAGTTATTATCCTTGAATATAAAAAATGTTGTAATTAGTGTATTCATTTATAATACAAGACTCATGTTTGTATCTAGTTTACCAAGACCATAATGTCCCATATTTTCTGTGTATTATTTTTTAATATTATATGGATTAATTTTGAGACCATGCAATGAGATGGCATGACATTCCGAGGCATAGTATTCCCAGAACAATTGCTAGAAAAATATTAAACTTTTAATAGCACCCACGCATAGTTTTCAGGAAAAATTGGAATAACTCTTAAAAAATGCTCGGATCAGAAATACAAGGGCACTTTTGAATTCGGAGTAGTGGATTTACCCTAGTTGTGACATAACTTTAGTCGGAAAAGGAATTCTGTGGAAAAACTCAAAAAATATGTGATCATAATTAAATAATTTAAATAAATTTTATTTTGTTGACGTAGAAATTTCATTTAAAAATATCCGTATGAAAAAATACACGGATTGACCACATAACCCTAGGAATTATGGTGAATCTCTAGGGAGGTCTTTAGAAAAACCTCTCAATCAAATGGTGATGAAATCATAGATTAACGATCGATGAATGTCGTTCGTGACAGATCTCACCAACAACAGTGACGCAGTGAGCGACCTTCATTAGCGAGCAATCCAAAACAAACATATGATGTTTTATTTTTGAATTCCTTCCTCGTTCTTGAATTCAACAAAAAACATAGACCAACCAACAAACATGTTGATCTGTGGTTCGATCGTATCCTTGTGGGATGGTTTTGATTTCAGTGGGATTTATTGGGAGTTTCATCTTGTGATTATTTATTGACTAATTAAATTTTCATTCTAATAGAAAAGAACCAAGATCTAAAGGAACATTGATTGAGTTTTGTTGCTCTAGTTTGATTTATGATTTTCTCACCCCATTCTTCGTTCATCATGGGCATTCTTTTCTTGGCCCACGACTCAACATATCCCGATCAATAGTTTTTTGTGTGCCCGATTCTTGGCGTAATGATCTGATATCACATATTTGGGATCGGCGTGAAATGAAGGAGGTGCAAAGAGAGACATAGAGAAATTCAGATGACGGTGGATCCCCGAATCCACATTCTTTGATGTTATTTAGTAGAATGAAGAACGATCTTTGTTAATCTGTTGTGTGGTCGGATTGGAAGATGAAATGCATTTTTTTGGGTGAAGACGCAACTAAACAAGTCTGGATTTGAGTTTCTTATCAAGGCACAGCCAGAATGGTGTCTAGAGAAATAGAGGAGATTACTAGAGTGCGAACCTGGGATTCTAGAAAATCTCATTCTATACAACATATAGTTTGAGATTACACTGCGTGTGGGACCCTTGAGCATCAGCTAGGGTTTCGGGTATAAGATAAGTATCACATGGCATGTGGATCTACCTACATGGTGTATGGTATCTCCCAGATAACTCAGCATGTAGATGAGAATTACATGGACATGGGGAGGAGTAAAAAGATTTCCTACACTGCGTGCACTCGCCCACACAACATGGCCTGGACCAAGTACACGGACTACCCCATGTACTAGTACATGAAAAGAGATACACGGGTAGACACTTTGTACTATCACATGGTCGAAGTACACTGGTGGACCCCAGATGGAAGGACATTGTGTGTGACTCCTCATACACGTCGTGTACCCATATTCTACATGAAACAGTTGAAATTACATGGGTCATTGTACATGGGCAGTACCCAGGGTCAAGGTATACAGCATGTGACCCTACTACTCATTGTGTACCCCTTTTTACATTGATTTAATATCTTTTCCACTGTATATTGGGAAATTTTTGTTAGGGAATGTTCTCTTTATCGCTTCTCTGAAGTTTGGTGGGTATCATTTCCTACTCATAAGATTATGATCCCTTTAGCTAAACTTCCTGGACAGATTTGTTGGAATCCCCCAAGAGGCCCAGTACAGGATCCTCTATTCATCTTTGTTCCCTAGGTAGAGTCCATGGTATTGACATGACCAATCCTACAAGACTTCGATCCTCTACTTAGCAGGTTAATCAAGATGTACTTGTTGGTATCAACCTATGGCCTTGGATATGATCCTCATATGTTGTATTGTATCTCTCACTTCAGATCTATCAGCATATCTCTCCCATGATGGTTCCTGACGAACAATCACTACTAGAAACTAGGCCTATAGTGACCACCACAGGTATTCTCTATAGCCCTATAGCGAACACCTTGAGACTACTAGTGGCGGTTGCATTTGTCCCATCGCTCTAGAGCTATAGCGACCGCCATTGGCGGTCGCTATATGTGACCGGAAATTCGATCCATCACGACCGCCTGGTGGTCGTTGTTGGGTGACCCTATAGAGACCGCCAATGGTGGACTCTATAGGAATTTATCACCAATGGTGGCTGCAAACCTGGAAAAGTATTTAAAAAAAATTAATTTATATATCCTATTTCCAGAATTCACAAAAACTATTTCCAAACAGAAGAAACACAGCTAAAATGACAAACAAAAACAATTCAAAACACCATAAACATCAGATTGCTCAAAAACAGTAAATGGAGGAAATAATTATTCACATATAGTGATCCAAATAGCTCTAGTCCATTCCAATCTTCTGTTTTAATAAGCCTACAATAAGATACAAAAGAAACAACTAAACAAAGAAAATGCAAATTGGGCATATTTATTAAGTTAGTATATATATATAAATCGAATTGGGACATTAGGTCAATAGGATAATAATCCATTAGGACATTTGGTCATTACGGTGTTACACTCATATTCCATTAAGGCATTAGCGGGTTAGCCCCCCTGAACAACCCCCCCTCACTCTAGACAGCCCCCCCCCCCCGCCACCTGGACCGCCCCCCACCCCCAGACATCCCCACCCCCATCACCCTGAACAGCCCCAGACACCCCCCCCCCACCCTCGGATATCCCCCACCCCCCGAACAGCCACCCCACCCCCCTGATAGCCCCCCCCCCCCACCCCATGAGGAGACGGCATGTCATTCGGACGCGCGGTTTGCATGGCACGGCAGAATATGAGTTTTTTAGGTGTTTGGTGTGCCTGAAAGGCATTCGTGGGGTGTCCAAAACTGGCCAAATGACCTTGGAATGCAATTAAATCAGACGAAAACAAAGGGTGGGTGAATTTTTAAATGGCCGGGTAGACATAACGTCAATCAGAGGTGTCGTGTGACCGCAGTGACCCAAAACGCACTCTGCGTGTTGTAAATGGCCAAAACATGCGTTTAACGGTCAAATGCATACCGAATGACATCGGCATGACGTGAAATCACACGAGAAAACCCTAATTATTATTTTTGAGGTGTACGAGGAGACATCATGTCATTCAGATACTCGGTTTTCATGGCACAGCTAAATATGTGTTTTTTAGGTTTTTGGTGCGCTTGAAAAGCGTCCGTGGGGTGGTCAAAACCAACCGAACGACCTCAGAATGCAATGAAATCAAACGAAAACAAAGGGTGGGTGAATTTTTAAATGGTTAGATATATGTAACATCAATCAGAGGTTTTGTGTGACCACGGTGACTAAAAATTCACTCTGTGTGTCGTAAATGGCCAAAACATGCGTTTAACGGTCAAATGCATACCGAACGACATAAGAATGATGTAAAATAATACGAGAACACCCTAATTATTATTGGTGAGGTGTAAAAGGATATGGAACATCATTTTTACATGTGGTTTGTATGGAATGGCTGATGAATGTTTTCTACGTGTTTGGCGCGCTTGAAAAGCATCTGTGGGGTGGTCAAAACTGGTCGAACGACCTCGGAATGCCATGAAATCGGACGACAACAAAGGGTGGGTGAATTTTGAAATTTTCGGGAAGAAGGCACATAAATCATAGGTTCCATGTGACTGTGGTTACTTAAAACGCACTCTGCGTGTCATAAATGGACAAAACATGCGTTTAACGGTCAAATGCATACCAAATGACATCGGCATAACCTGAAATCACACGAGAACATCCTAATTATTATTGGTGAGGTGTGTGAGGAGACGACATGTCATTCAGATGCGCGGTTTGTGTGGAAAATTATTAGGTATACAATTACTCCACTTATGCTTACTATACATCTGAAGGTGTATAATAAATCATAAGTTATCAATAAGATGGTTTCATACAGAGTTGTTCCATGAGAGAGTATACAACAGGGTGTCTTAAGGATTAATTTTTTTGGTAGTGGGTTACAGGTGTTCAAGTAGTTAGGGTTCCATCTATTGGGGAACTAACCGTGGTATATCTATTTTCATCCCTCTAGGGTAGGTGGATTCTGAGTATTTATTAGAGGCCTGAATTTTTTGTTATATGTATGTGAAAGACATGGGAACCACCAGTATCAATGTTCTAACACTCAGGACAGCCCTTCCACCCCCCGGACAGCCCCACCCCCCCCCCCCCCCCCGGACAACCCCCCGCACCCCTGGATAGCCCTGCCACCCCTCGGACATCCCACCTCACCCCCAGACAGCCCTCCTCCCCCACCCCAGACACCCCCACCCCCTAACAGCACCCCCCCCCCACCCCGGACAGCCCCCCCCCCCACCCCGGACAGCCCCCCCCCCCCCCACCCCCCGGACACCCCCCCCCCCACCCTGGACAGCCCCCCCACCACCACCCCGGACAACCCCCCCCCCCACCCCGAACAGCCACCCCCCCCACCCCGGACAGCCCTTCCAACCCCCAAACAGCCCGCCTCACACCCATACATCCCCCCCTACCCCCTAGACATCCCCCCTCACCCCGGAAATCCCCCCCTCACCCTAGAACATCCCCCCCCCCACCCCGGAAACCCCCAGCCTTTGGACAGCCCCCCCCCCCCACCACCACCACCTCGGACAGCCCCCCTCACCCTCGAACAACCCTGCCACCCCCAAGACATCCCACCTCACCCCCGGACAGCCCCCCCCCCCACCCCAGACAACCCCCCTCACCCCCGAACAACCCTACCACCCCTTGGACATCCCACCTCACCCACAGATATCCCCCCCTCTCCCCTACCCAGAACAGACCCCCTCCCCACCCCAGACAGCTCCCCTTGCCCTCGGACAACCATGCCACCCCCCAGACATCCCACCTCACCCCCGGACATCCCCCCACCCCCCGGACAGCCCCCCACCCCACCTCAAACACCCCTCTCCCCAACCCGGATATCCCCCCCCGCAACCCCCGAACAGCCCACCCCCCCCCACCCCCCAGACGCCCCCCCCCCCCTAGACATCCCCCCCCCCCTCACCCCGGACAGCCCCCCCCCCACCCAAGACAGCCCTCCTCACCCCCAGACAACCCTGCAACCCCTCGAACAGCCCACCTCACTGCCATACAGCCCCCCACCCCCGGACAGCCCCCCCCCACCCCAGACACCCCCACCCTCGGATAGTCCCCCCCCCCTCCACCTCATACACCCCCCCACACCCTCGAACACCCCCCCCCCCCCCCCGGACAACCCCCCACCCCCCGAAAATCCCCCCCTCACCCCCCGGACAGACCCCCACCCTAACCCCAAATAGCCCTGCCACCCCCTGATAGCCCCCCTCACCCCAAGACATCCCCCCCCCCCTCAAAAAAATTTACATTTAAAGTCTAAATCAATATATAACATTAATTCAATAATAAATATAAAAGAAACACACCTCGTGAATATGATGTGTCATGCGCGGTCATGGCTGCTACCTCCATATGGTGTGTCAGGGTCCTAAAACAAATAAAAATTAGAAAGATTTAACAATGAAATTAACATAAAGTAAATAAATAAATTCAGTATGAACCAGCGTCATATGATCTCCTGCACCAGTACCCGGACACAAATATTCCCGCATTGTTCTAACCTTAGGGATCAATTGCGCATTTATCTCCTCGGAAGCGCGAAACCGTGCCTTGAAATCTGAAAGTTGTTGTGTCAGCTGAGTAATAATAGGACCGACAACCTCATTGCGTGATACTACGGAATGAGGAATCCCCATTTCATAGGTCAAACTATATCCATGTCCGTCACGACCAATAATGCGATGGAATATCTCATCCCTTCGCATGAGAAGTTGTCGTAGATCCTCTGACAGCTGTTCTAACTCATATTCAAATTGAGCCTGTGCAGTATTTAAATATATACACATATATATTTTTATATACAGATGCATGTAAGTAATGTTAGTGAGTATAAGCACTTACTATAAGAGCTGTATCCTCATGATCATTTCGATCACGAATCCTCATCCACACCGACATTTTAGAAGTCGTTGCACCTTTCTCCCGTTACTGTATACCAATAAAATATAATATTATAACACAAAACCATAATAAATAATAAAAAAATTAATAATAAATACCTCATGTTGGATCTAAGACATGTAACGAGTCCTGAGCCTATGAGGTGGTCCCTGCAACTCTCGATTCTCGGAATGGCATGCTGACACCTCCTATGTACAATTAATTGAAATTTCAAGAAAATATAATGTCACACATTCTTGAAAATATATATACCAAAATAAATATACTAACCACGGTGGCCTCAGTAGACCAATATGCAACTAAGTCACGCCATTGAGATGGGAGAACACTTCTCTGGACTTTTTCCAAAATGTCAGTGGCACCCATATTTGGTACCTAGTGCTCCCTCTTGACTTTTCCTTTATAATATTTCCATATATTACGACATTTTCTCACACACACAGGCCTAAACTCATTGGGGAAAGCTTTCAGATTATTCTATTTAAGAAAAAAAATCACACATGTTAGTATTTTTTAAAACATAGGGAAGAAACTAAATTGGTCTTCTTACCTTAACTACCCTCCAAAGTTGATCTAATGTATCTGAAGGGATAGAAGCCCAGTAATGTGTTGGAAATGGAAATAGATGTGGGTCACTTATGATATGACCCGGATGATGAATAAATGTAGGGGAAGTCAGTCCCAAAGGATGAAATCTATTGTCAAATGAAACATCATAAATCGTATCAGAATTCCATGATAAAATCCCACGACCGGGGCCTCTCTTGTGAGAGGAATAAGTAGTCGAGTTTGATCCTGTTGAAAAAAATATATACATAATTTGACATATGTGCATATATATATATATATATATATATATAGTAATTACATAAAAATCAAAAATAGTTACATTCAAACATACCTCGACCATGAGACGTAGATGGATCAAATGGATGATGTGGATCTGCTGCATGTTCCCCTGACATGCCTATGATTATACAAAACATTAATAAGAGGACCATCCACAATGTCAAAAAGATAAATTAGATTGTTTTTAACAAATCAAACTTGTAGCGTAGTCAATCAAACAATAAGGGATATAATAATTAGTTGTAAATGGATTTTAAGAAATCAAAAAATTAACAAAACAGAAATAAAATTATGTAAAAAAAGGATTGTCTTTAGAGGGGTTGTTGTGGGGTTGTCCAGGTTGGGGGGATGTACAGGGGGTGGGGGCTGTCTGGGGTGGAGGAAGGGATGTCCGGGGTTTGGGGGGTTGTCTGGGGTGGGGGGCTATCCGGTGGGGGGGGGATTTTTTTGGGGGGGGCTTTCCAGGGTGGGGGCATCTTTGGGGGTGAGGGGGCTCTCTGGGGTGGGGTGGGGATTGTTCGGGGGCTTGGGGGCTATCCGGGGTGAGGGGGGTTTTCCAGGGTTATGGGGGGATGGGGGGTATGTACGGGGTGATGGGGTTCTTTCCGAGGGGTGGGGGCTGTCAGGGGTGAGTCGGGGTTGTTTGGGGTGAGGGGGGATGTCCGGGGGTGGGGGTTTTCTAGGGTGAGGGGGCTGTTTGGGGGTGAGGGGGATGTCCAGGGTGAGGGGGATGTCTGAGGGGTGGGGGCTATCTGGGGTGGGGGTTGTTCGGGGGTGAGGGGGTGTCTGGGGTGATGGGGGGTTGTTCGGTGGTGGGGGGCCTGTCCGGGGTGGGGGAGCTGTCTGGGGTGGGGGGCTATCCACAATAGGGGGGCTATACGGGGTTTGGCGGGA